>CP137671.1:28685024-28800024 GCA_037976565.1 Mesocentrotus franciscanus
AATCAATGAGGTAATCAAACCTTCTCTATCATCAAGGGGGCAGAAATGGGTGGAGATGAAGACAAAGTACGTTGACCCTCAAACGGGAGCTGCCGCCCCTCTAGTTACGTCATTCATCTTTGTCATTATGACGTCATTTGTCGCCATGTTTCTACAATAGAATACTTCTAAGAGAATGCGTGACTATTATATGAATTTTGATCAGGGAAAACCAATCAATGACATATTTTGGGGGTAAATGTCTGTGTATCGTTTAGATAAAGATAAAGACACACAATATCCAAAGTTTGTAAAACCTAACAAGATAACTGACCCTTTTTAATCACACATGTAGATAATGATGAATAATTATGATGATGAATTGTTTTAGCGTCAATTAAATTACCATTTAGTACTACAAGTCTTCTTTCTTTATGTCGTAAATCGCAGGAGATTGTGAATTGTTTGGTATTATATGTAATTGCACTTACTCTTTATTACACTTAAGTATGTACCCGCTGAACTATCAGTTTAGTAATGGTGTAAGTTCTTCTGAGTGTCTCAGTCTTTGAGGCTAATAACCAAAAAAGCAAGTTGAGAAGAAACTGAGCTGACAAAATCGGAACAATAATACAATATCTGCATCTTCTCAGATAGCTACCCCTGGCAAATGCCTGGCAAGAGGTTTGTCTATCCCACATAGGGCTCGTCAGTCACCAGCGGGCTTGCACAGACCGAGTAATACCCTTTTAAATCTTCGTTCGCAAGAGAAGCTAATAATTAAGTATATATGTATTATCTTAAAAGTATGGTATTTAACTAGGCGTTGTGGCGTGCGCCTGTAATCCAGCTAACAGTGGAAGTTACAAACTGATTCAGCCGAGGACGCAGGTTCGAAACTGAGTCACGTCTTTCGGATGGTGACGTTAAAGGTCGGTCCCCAGACGTAAATAATCATATCTGATTGATACACGTCTGTAAAAACCCAATACACACACACACATGGTAACGGATATATTTAGCACTCATAAAACTATTATGCAGGTGATGCATATTGTAGATTGTTTTCATCATTCCTTCAAATAGGATAATGAGAGAGTGCATGTACAATCGGAGACAAAGAACAAGCTTAACTTTTTTCAGAAATTAAAGTGGTTAACATAAGAAGAAGAAGCAATATGCAAATGATTATTATGCAGAAATTAGACGATACTTTATGTCATCATGATTATGTGAAATATGTAATAATATTTTTGTCATTTGATTTAGACATTGTATTCTGTATACACGATAATTCTATGTCTTTTTTGCTAAATTTTAACGAATAAAAATGATTATATCAAGTAAACTCTCTTTTTTGTATTCATTATATTTTTGTTTACTGTTGTATCTCCGTTTTTTTAAGTTGATGTCATTTATTATGTCCGTTATCATGGTTGTACTGATTGTACGACATTCGGAATACGTACCTAATTTCGGGTACCCGATGAGCAGGGGGTGGGAGGGGGGACAGGTATGGTTTTGTATGCAAACTACCCGGTGTGCAAAAAAGAAAAAAACACAGAGAGAGAGAGAGAGAGAGAGAGAGAGAGAGGTATTTTTTTTTTGGGGGAGTAAGTTATATAAGTGTGTAAATTAAACCATTTTGTGAGAGGTGGTTTTATTTACGATCATAAAGTATAAAATACAAACATCATAACACATACAGAAAAAAAAAAAATTGTACAAGGACTGTTCTATATAATTATATATATTTTTAAAAATGTTAACATCAAAGGGTGGTATTCCGATAGCGCGTACTATAAGCCTGGCTTAACTAGTTCACAATTTTATGGAGTGCCTGTTGCCAACTCATTTACCCTGTACAGATTATTTTAATCCTGCAATGAAAAGTGTCCAAAATATTAATTTTGCAATGAAATGGGAAGAAAAAGATAATATGAGTATGAACCGATTTTCAATAAAGTCTTTGGTAGATTATCTTTGTCATGAATATTGAAGGAGGAAGATGACACCTAGCATTCCATAGAAGTGTGAACTAAAATTCTTGTTTAGTCTGGACTTAGTCCCGGCTTAACTTATGAGAATACCACCCAAAATGAATTAGATCGAGAGATCCCCCGCTTCAGATCAATTGACAAAGTTGGTCTGTTCTTCCTCGGGGTCCCAAAGTAAATACAATAAATTGATTGATTATTTAAACCATGAAACAGAGTAACTGTGTTCATATTAATAATTATCATCATAACAACAACAATATATATTCCCAGACTCTACACCATCTACCCTTCCCACTACCTAGCTAAATTAAATTTCAGTTTTATTGAAGGGTCTATTTTCAGAGAATAAAATATACTTATAATTTTGTTTGTAACTTCTTAGGCCTAGTTTCTTTTGTAGTCTTAGTTCAAATCCCTATATGAGTTCAGCGTATATTTTTTAAGGAACTATGCACATGATATATGTAGAGTCGTGCAACCTATGATCCTAAAATCATATAAAACAAATATATAGTAATTCAAATAAAACATGTTTCCTAAGCAGATTTCTTTTTTTGTTTTACATTTAATTGTATGATGATTGTAGCGACGTTTGTTTTCATTGTGTTAACGCTAAGGCCTCACATGAAAGACTAGCACAGTCAATGAATTAATTATGCGTTGCGTGTGGTTGACTTGACAACAAACTTGTGGATCGAGACCGAGATTTTCCTGTAAGTTAAAAAAGAATAAATCATTTTACATAAAAATGGTCACTTAAGTAAGAGTGTTATGATTATATTTATATTAATGAAATATTAGATCCGTTATAAATCGGTATTGTCATAAAATTGCCTTCATATAACATTTTAAATTAAAGAAATTTGATCGCCATTTCGACTGCGTTGTCCCACACGTTATTTTTCATGTACCGGCACCGGACAGGTGCATGCAAGTCAAGTTATTGGGCTAATGGTCGCCAGTTTCAATGAGCGAGTCAAGTTGCCTTGGCCTTGGGCTTGGCTATAGGCTATACCATTACCCAAAAAACGGCGTGGAGATACCCTAGTCCCTACTAAAACATACCAAAAAATCAACTAAATCTTCATCAATTGTTCAAATCATTGTCATTATTTAAAAGTTGTTATGTTCCTTACCCCTTTTGTGTCAATTTTTTAATCTTTTGTGGAGTATTTTTCCTAAAAACGAAGACTTATAATATACACTTTCTCACGGGATTCACGGCAAACTGCTGCACAATACAATTGCATACCGTACCGACCTTGGTCGCACCCATCGTCGGTATGCATACGGTATGCAATTGTATTGTGCAGCAGTTTGCCGTGAATCACGTGAGAAAGTGTATATTATAAGTCTTCGTTTTTTAGGAAAAATACTCCAAAAAAGATAAGAAAATTGACACGAAAGGGGTAAGAAACATAACGACTTTCAAATCATGACCATTATTTGAACAATTGATGAAGATTTAGTTGATTTTGGGTTATGTTTTAGTAGGGTATCTCCACGCAGGAGTTAGGGTTCAAAAATTGGATATGAAACTACACTAGCGCCCAACTTGTCTTAAGAACTAAATACGCATTTAATAGCATAATTGCATTGGCCATTGCCATTGACTATATCATGCTTTGCTGGAGTGCTTTAGAATATACCCCACCACAAAAATTGACCAGACGTTCGTTGCACGTTGGTACGTTACCCAATGCCTTTATCAATTAATGAAGCTAAATTTGAAGATTTAAGTTAACTGAAGTAATGCTAAACTTAATCTTAACCATAACCCCAACCCTAACTCTAAGTTACCCTACGTCTTCAAAGTTTATGTAGACTACATAAAGTTAAACCCTTTTGCCTTTTGGTGGGGTATTCTAAAGTTGAGCCAAAAAACCTATTTTGGGGCCCTTGAACTAGAGACGAGAGAAGGAGTCGGACCATATTTAGGGATAAGAAGTGGCATTATACTATTATAACCATTAAGGTGTTTTTCTTTTAAGCTCAATATTGCAACAAGTGTCAGTTGGTTTAGAATTGCTTAACTAGGGGAGTAGGGCTACAGAAATATATATGTTACGTACTTGATAGTATCGTTTGGATATTCATGATTACAAGTTGTAATCTTTCTTGAATTCTTTATTAGAATTTTATGTAACTGAATGCTGATGGCATTGACACTAAAAGGGCCCGGGGACACATGGGCACCCATAAATGTAAGTCCTGACCTCCAAAATTTCAAAATTTAACATAGATCTAGATCCAGATCCAGATTCCATGTATACAGATTTTTGTCTAATTCAGACCCCCTTCCAAATTACTTGGTGTTGATCGTGCCCTGGCTACATGTTGCTCTAAGATCATATTACTTATTAGAATCACCATCTTCCTATTTCAGACCAGTATTGGGCTTCCAACCTGATGAAACATTGATGAGAGGAGATCAGACACAATGGACGTCTTACCCCCTGTGTCTTCCAATCCACTGGCAAACGACCCAACTCCCAGCATGCACATATCACTGCCAGGGAATGCAGATAATGGAGACGGTGCACAAAATCATGATGTTGGCCAGAACGGGGTAGAGGATGAGAAAGATGAGAGGGGAGGCTCAGGATTCCAACTGGGAGATATCCTGTTGTCGGGTAGAAGCCAGAGTGGAGGAGGAGGAGGAGGAGAGGGGGATGGAGCAGTGATGTTGTCTGACTGGCATGCGTTCCGAGGGAGGGATATCGAGGGTGATAATACCATGGAGTTCAACAGACAGGTGGATCACGTCAATATCTGGCTGGACAAGTGGAATCACAATCAGGTAACAGTCTTGGAATTAATGCTAATTCTTGATCACTTCGGTTGAGTTTGGATTTATATACTATTCACAGTAATAGCGATCTTTCTATGTAAATTTGTCAGACGTGTATAATGATAACTAGCTCTATTTAGTATGCCCCTAAAACAGAAGCAATGAAACATTTTGGATTTGGTTAACATCCACTTTGGCTGACATGTATTTCTTTTATATTGAGTGTCTTTGGCTGTGTATTGTGTGTGGACTATTTTCAGGGACAAAAATTAACTCAAAGTATGATATTATAATTTTGTTGAATTAATTTCTGCACTTGTTTACATGTAATGCATCAGATGTCATTCATATAAATTAAAATCCCTGAATATATGTCTCAAATCCTGAATTGTTCATGGTCATGTACATTTCTGGTGTTTTTACTCTTGAAATCCCCAGCTGTCTGATATTAGAAGGAATATTGCAGCGTAGCAACTACACCCAATATAACTTCCTATGGACCACTCTTCAACCAGCCCTTCACAGAGACTTCATGTACACAGCCAGACAGCATTACCCTGAGTATCACTTTGAGCCTATCAGCAGTCACACTAGCAGGGAGACCAGGACTAAGCGAGCCGTCAGGAACTATTATCATGCTCATAGGTAGGGCTATTAACTGTATGAATAAGTTGTTTATCGGGTATGAATTTAATATCAAACCCCTTCATTGTCAGATTTCCATAAAGAAATCTTGAATTGGTTATTTGGTCATGTGTATGTGATGTCACTTAGGACTAAACTCTATTTGTTTTGTATATGATATGATTCTAAATATTTAAATGGCGATATTGACTTTGCCTTAAAAAGGAATTTGTATGCTATGCATGATAAATGTTGGATAATTTAAACATGATCAACATGACAGGTGATCATAAGCTTACATCACTTGAGAAGAAAAAGCTTTTAGCATATCAAACTGTGATTCTACGGCACTGCTATATTATTTGTTTGATCTGTTTTCATTTATAGTGCACATCTACAAAGAAAGACTGATGTGAAGAGATTGAACATCCAGCACATCCTTCCTGTCATCAAGTCTGCTCCTTCAGAGGAACCTAAGGAAGTGTAAGATAACCCACTGACCACCAAACTCTCTTATTCCCCACACATTGAATCCAGGAGCCACCTGGATCCAGTAGGCAATGGGTTAAAGCATGTTAAACAACCAATATGCAATACCTCGCATGCTGGTGAATTTACAGATCAACAGTGGAATAACATTGGTCCAGACATTTTGGGGGCATTAGGAGATGGGGCGTGCTGGTCTTATACGAAGACTGAGATGTGATAACATGGCTATCAATTAGAGGGAGGAAGGGAGAAAGGGTCATATCATCTCTTATTTCTTCTTCTAATGTAAATCTGCATAGGGGTACATGCAGCCTATCACAAAGATCTACTAGTATATGAAGATTTTCATGTGTGTATACATGCAGGCACACTAAACACTGGGTTTATACCCTACTCTTTGCGAGAAGTGTAGAGTATTAATGTGCAAAGGCTGTAACTCTCCTACACACGGGGCTTCTAGTTAATGATCTGTCTGAGGAATGTATTGTTTTCCCCTGCATCGATACCAGAGAGGAGGGGCGTGCTTACAACGCAGCGACAATCATTTTTGCAGTTCTGTCTGCTCAGCGAAGGACTCAAACCCACTTTTATGATTAAAGTCATGAGAGTCTGACAACTATCCGACTGCGCCACACCTCCTCCTCATCTTCTTTTCACATTTCCTTTCCTCCTCTCCTTCTTTTTTCTTTCTCTTTATTTACTCTCCATGTGATGGGGGGGGCACATAACCCCCTGTCTCTTCCTGTTATGCCTCTGGACGGATTAAACAGGTGTGAACCAGTGGTGATGTTGAGAACACTGGAATTGAATTGTTATGATGTTTTAATGAACTTTTATAGAAACTCCCATTGGCTGAAATCAGCAGCCGATCTCAAATACTGAGAGTAAATATATATATACATATTTCTTAAGAATATGGTGAGTTTCTTTCAGATTCTTTTACTTTGCATCTACAGTTTAATAATCTTGTGACACCCCTATTTTATTTTATTTCTCCAACAGGTCATTTAAGTCTGGCTGGGACAGACTCAGACCAACCAACAGCATGCCACTGGTCAAGCTGCCCTCTGTCTCTCATTCCAAAACCTTTGACCATCCACTCAGCAAATCGGCTCCAGTCTCCCCAATGAGGTATGATTTCGTTGTTGTCAAGCTGCCATTTGCCCCTCTATTTGGGGAGGATTATAATTTTATGTCACACATTATTTTTGCAAATGCTGAAGTATTGCCATCTATCTTTCTCTTTCTCCCTCTAGATCTCTTTGTTTCTCTTGCTTTCCATCTCTCTTTCCACCTCTGTCCTATCCCTTTTTTACTTGTGATATTTACTATTTTTCCAGTGTCGTGTTACCTCATCATCCAGCTCCTAATACTCTCACCTTAATCCAAAAAGTCCATTAAAAAAAAATGTAATTCGTATTTTAAATAAATGAAACGTTTGTCTTCCTTTTGTAACATACACTGTACATTGAGATTTTATATTTAATGTTCATGAGTGAGACAGAATTTTTTTTTTTAATGACATTATATGATGCAGCTGTCCTATTTAGCGAGGCAGTTCTACCCTATTTGCAAAATGGAATCTTTTTGTACATTCACCTCTAGGGATGACCAGCCAATCAGAAGGCACATGCAGGACCATGACGGCCATTCCATTCCAAGGAAGAGGGTGGCAAGAAACGAGAGGAAACGGAGAGGCTACAATCCTGTGGATGATGCAAACGTTCCTTTGTTGACCAAGGCACTGACCGATGTCCAGTTGACCTGGAATAGACCCACCATGGTAAATTGGATTTAGCCTGTTACATCATCCTTGAATTTCACTATAAATGAGTAATGCTGTAGGCAAGGGCTTGACCATACAAAGAAAATAAGTAGACTACTGCAACAGCAGAAGCTTTATTGTGCATGAAACTTTTGAGAGTGGTCCATGTTTGTGAAATTCAAATGCTTAAAGTTACTGAATTATGACAATCAATTAATTGCAGTTCATGAAGTATTGCTGTGGTCAAGATCTTCATTATCACTTCTTGACAGTTTTGGTGATCTTTCAGAGAGTTATTTTGTTTAACTGTATTTAATGTCTCATACCTTGACCTTAAGATTGTTTTTGGACTACATTGCATATCAGAAGTATGCATCTTGATTGTATGTTATTCCCCTGCTTGACGACTGTTAAAATATGAAATTGGTTTTAAAAAACCCCATTCCAACCAGAATGTAAGACCCATTGTACTCTATTTCTCCTATTAGCAAAGATAGATTAGCAAAACTCAAACTAACTACTTTGCAGAAAAGAAGAGAGAGGAGACCTACCGCAAACCTACAAAATAATGATCAACAAAAATCGACAAATCCAAACTTGAGAATTATTTTCAGTTTGCTATGTATGATAGAACAAGAGGACATTCCATGAAGCTAGCCAAAACAAGAAGCCACCTTGACATCAGGAAAAATTTCTATAGCCAGAGGGTTGTAAATAAGTGGAACAAGCTGCCACAAACTGCCATTGATGCTCCCACACTCCTCAGCTTCAAAGGACAACTATCCAACCTGGGTTTTTAAATGGGTTACATGGGACCCCCTTAACCCTGCCACACCACACTATCTACTGTATCTTTATCACCACGATGGCGAGGTGTGGCCTTCAAGGTATATTCAAGGTATATATTATTATACCCATTATTTTTATTCTTGAATTGATATTCAAGGAAACGTGTTCTCTTTTGATGAGTTTTACCATTTCTGTATTTTCTCTTTTCTTAGTCTGGTAACAGGGCTGATAGGTTACCTCCCATTGAGCCCATTCCTGTGGAATCCTGGCAACTCTTTCATTGGTATGCAGAATGCTGGAATGGTGAGTATATCATCACCCCTCGCAATAGATACCTATCCTGATATTATGTGTTTTTTTTTAAGAAAAAGAGATATAATCAACTAGGAAGATTAAAAATAAGCATGAATAGATTGTTAAAAGTGAGGTCAATGAATTAATTGAGTTTTATAAGTATTGACTCTGTAGTAGGAATATTTTAAAAACTTGATACACAGTTTTTAACAATTCTATTGCTGTTGAAATAAAAATTTCATGTTTGTCTTGTTTATCTGTTACAAATATGTGGAAATGTACATATGTACAGTACATGTTTGTATTTTAATGATATTTGCCACATTTCAAATGCTCAATCCTTGTGCTTTTTAAATGTTCTTATCCATAGATGTCCAAAGAAACGAGTTCCTTCACAAACTCTTGAAGAAGTTGGATCAGCGGCAGTTGTATTTCCTATCTACACACTCTGCAGTAAGTTTTTAATTTTGTTAAATTTATTTATTTCCACGTCAAGATAAAAAAAAAATCATACAATCTTCAATACAAACATATATAATGCATCTGAAGTGCGAGAACCATGAAAATCACATAAATGGCTTGATAAAAATGATCCTCACCAAATATACAAAATAACAATAACTTAACAATACATTTTAAAAAATAACTCTAAAAAAGGAAAATAAAGAAAATAGAGAAAAGAAGGAGGAAACATTGCATAAACATTGACATTATAATAGTATTAAAGTTTCAATCATCACAGAATATCACGATTCACTGCTATCTATTGGTATCAACTGAATTATAACCAAAGAATGTTTGTTTTTATGCTTATTATGCAATAAATTTGATAAAAAGCTCTTTAGAGATGATATGGTAGTACAAAATTTAAGAGAAGCATTGGGATGAAACATACGTAAACTTTTCATCTTGCACTCATGGGAGTAAACCATCAGACAGAAAGAATAAATCAGACAAAATTCTCTCGATAAAATGTACATCCACTGGTACCGGTCACCAAGATTATAATGATTCTGAAGTCTATATTTGTTAAATGTGATATTAGAAATAATGAGTTTGTATTTTTTTTTTTTTAATGAAGCGTTTTTGACGAATTCACTTGAAAATTGGAATTCCATGTTGAAATATCTAAAAATTATTATATTTTGTATAATTTCGTCACAGCTTAAACAGTCCCGTGATTTCATCACCCTGCTACCCTTACCGCTGGCGCTAAGGATTCTGGGATACCTGTCACCAAGATGGCTGCTGGTGGCAGCCCAGGTCTGTAAAATGTGGAACCGTCGGGCCAGTCATGACCAAATATGGAAGGAGAAGTGTTCTCAGGTCGCAATTGGTAAGCTTAGTGTCAGTTGCTTTTTATAAAAATCCATGGTGTATGAGAACTTTGTGATTCCTGCAATAAGCTTTAATTAATAGTGGAATGAGAGAGTCAATATTCAATGGGTAAAAGATATGATTGGAGCTCTGTTCCTTCTCTCTTTTCTGTTTCCTCAGAAGTAGATATGAAGAGCTAAATGATTAAAGGATTGCATAATTTTTTTTACTAGAAAATGAGACGAGGATATGACAAGTATCAGCATGTGTAGAAGAGTGTTTTGCTTATGAGGCAAGGGGCAAAGGGTAGATGGCATTTTGTTGTTGTTATTGAAACAAGTCGAGAATAGTATGAAGCATTTCCAATTTTAACCTGCGATCTACCGGAAACGGGCCTTCATGTTTACAAAGAAAGTTGAATTTGTTCTTGTTATGTAGAAATTCCTCTTCCGGAGACACCATTTCAGTGGAAGAAGATCTACAGAGATAATGTGTTTCTAAGGTGGAACTGGAATGAAGGCAAGACAAAATCTGTGGATGTCAGAGGTCATGCTTCCAAGTAAGTATAGAAACCAAAACTATTATACTCTGCCATATTTTGTTTGGATCGAGTACTGGTAATGTTTACCCTTTTGGTGCCATAGATGGTTTAAAACTGCCTGGCAATTTTTGTATTGTTTCTTCTGGGCAAATAAAAAGCTTATCAATTTTCATTAAACTCAAAAGGCGTTCATAAGTGCTGAAGTCCATTACCATTTGAAAAAGGTTATTTTAATATTGATATGGGCAATGCAAAAAAAGAATGCTCTAATTTTGGATGTTATAATAATCATGATATCACTGTTCACAATTGTGATTGTGCATGGACTGTCATGTCTTGCATAGAGGTAGTTAAAGAACTGTCAAGTTTTCTGGAAAGACATTGAAATTTCTCTTGAAATGTATATGAACATCCATTGTCTGTGCATCGAATATGCCCCTGGCCTTGATTCTCCCAGGTGCACAACATTTTGATGCTATGGTAGTCCTAGCAGTGACATATAAAATCCAACTGCATTGTTTTTATGATACAAGTATTGTTTGAGGGAATGATTTCTGAATTTCTATATTCATTTTTGATACAGAGTGCACTGTGTAACCTTTGACGGAGAGCATCGTATTGCCAGTGGGAGTGCAGACAAGACTGTCAAGGTGTGGGACATCAGAACTGGTGCTTGCATCCAGACACTCAAAGGACATCAGGTCAGTATAGTGTAATCAAACTGTGGTGTAGATTATGTTCAGTGCTAATTTGTATAATGATATGAATTGGTGTTAAATTTATGTTATTAGTTAATATTGAAGTCCCTTGTTGCATTGTTTACAGAAGTTATATTTGATTAATTTCATTGACTTATTTGCTAAACCTGATGAATGTTGCCTAAGTATAGTGCCTACAATGATTCTTTTACTTACTTGATGTTGACTTTGGTTTAACAAGCATTTTTATCCTGGTATATTTTGAACACCATTGTCAACAGATTTCATTGACCACTTAATTGTGTGCAGTATAGATGTTTACAATAATCATTACATTTCTGATGATACATACATATACATGTAATTGGCCATTTTTGTAATGTAACCAAATTGTATGCATACATGTACATCGATCTTTGTCCGGTGCCTTGTTACAAATTATTTCACTCACCTGTTACCAATAGTTGTATTTCAGTAGTCAGAATGCAAATTGCATATATATTAAGTGCTGTTATGTAGGACACGCCATATTTGTCCTATCTAACAACAACTAATGTATACAATTTGCATTCGGATAACTGAAATACAATAATTTGTAGCAGGTTAATGAAATAATTTGTAATGAGGCACTTAACAACAGATTTGTGCATTAAATTTGATAACATTACAAAAAAGGCCTATTGAAACATATGTAGTAAACATGCAGGTCGATTGTGTGTTTAACCAGTCTTAGTCATATCTAATAGCATATGCATGCATGTTCATGTAGCAGGTGAATCAAATAGTTGGTAACCAGGGATTCTGAAGAGAAAAATGCATGAATTGATATAGATTAGTAAACAAATATATTGTGTGCAAGCCAGTCTCTATCATTGCTGATATTCATGTATGCATAGCAGGTGAATTAAATAGTGAGTAACCACTGGTTAAGGAGAGAAACATTCATAAATTGAAATACATAGTAAACTTTCTATCATGTGGAAACTGCATGTATGTGTACTATATAGTCTTCATCATTTCTGGCATTGCAGAAGGATGTGTGCATGGTGTCTGCATTACTTCACCAAATACCTTCTCATTTGTGTGTCAATTATTGTATATTTGGTGTTATAGAAGTTTTAAATGAGTCCATGCACTTGCAATTGTGTATCAACAGTCTTTCTCATTTCTGATGTTGAATACAGAAGGGTGTCTGGTGTCTACGCTTCTTCACCAAACACCTCCTCATCAGTGCGTCCTATGATGCAACCATTAAGGTATGGAACCTGAGGAAGGGGGTGTGTGCCCGCACCCTTCTGGGTCATGAAGGAGCCGTCTGGTCCATGGCGTTGAAGAAGAATTACCTTGCCACAGCATCACAAGACAGAACCGTATGTGGCACTGTATTTTGGTTTTGCATTTCTATCTCATAGACTCTCTCTCTTACTTTCTATCTCTGTTTTCTCTCTTCACTTCCTCTCTCCCCCATCCCTTTCTTTTAAATCCCCCTCTCTGTTTCTTCATGTCTCTTTTTACTCTTAATGCATTGTGTACATTTGAGCTCTCTTTCTGTTTATCTCTAGCTACATCCATCTCTTTTTTACTAGCTTTTTAATCCTTATTCACATACCGTATGTCTATCTCTCTGTCACTTACATTCATCTTTGTTTACTTACTCTCCCATTTCTCTCTTTACTTTTTAATATGCCCACTCTCTTTATTTAAAGCTATCTAGAATTCATTTCAGTGTCTTCTACTATTTCTTGCTACCTCCCTTTTATTTGTTGGATTCAATATATAAAAACAACAAAACGAAGAATACAGTCCCTGCTGTCAGTGCTGTGGAAAAACATTGAGAATATCATATTGGTATTTTAATGATTGATACAGGTATGTCTTATTCAAATTTCAAGTCTAGATTGTAGTCCTCATTCCTTTTTTTGTCCTAGGTCAAATTATGGGACCTGAGCACCTGTGAGCTGAAACACACCCTGGTAGGTCATGGGCAAGCAGTGTTCTGTGTTGACATGGATGAGGAGTGTACTATGGTGATATCAGGATCAGCTGATAAGGTATGTCACATTAGGTGTAGTGTATAAAGGTGCTTATTCTGAGTGTTAATCCGGAGAAGATGAAGTTGCATATACATATAGTTTTACCATCAACACCAGACAAAGTGTCTGAACTCGAGAGTTAAAGTGTAAATATCGAATGTTATATCTTTGAAGGAAAATATTGTGTTTATTTTCTCACTAAGATTAGCGTAATAAACTTTGAGGTGTGATTGTTGGGTGTTTTTATTTTGAGAGAGAGAGAGAAATGTAACCTAACAATTGACTCAACATATAAGTTAATCAGATTATATAAATTTTCACCATAGATGATTGCAAAGTTTATATATTTATATATACATGTACATGTATATATTTTTAAATGTTTCCTTTACTTGTCTAATCATATATCATGAAAGTACTAATAAGTATACCTTTAAAAAAATTACTTGTATTATGTATTTATGAAGAACAGAAACATTATTCATATCATTTAAATTGATGTATCATTATATGTTGCATCCTTTTATATATATCTCACAGTCACTAGCAAGATGTTCAGTCAAGGTCAATTTTAGTTCATGAAATATGAATAAAATTAAACAGGTCTCTTAGAGTGCGATGTCGTACTGGCCAAGTTGTTATAAGTTGCTGGTTCCAAACAATGTTGTGCTAAACAATGGGGTGTGGTGATCAAACCAGCCCCAATCACCAAATTTGCCCTGCTCCAGTGTGTTGCTTGTGTGATATTTTTGCAGTGAACCTCTTGCACAGGTTCTGGTGTTTAGAACCAGTAACCTGGACGACGAGTGAGTATGACATTAGTACTTCAGTACTCTATAGGGGGTACTTGAAAATGAATAAAAATTTTGAGTGAGACTTCATGACTTCATCTCCAATCTCTTTTGTATTCTAACTACTATAGAGCGTGAGAATCTGGAGTGTCGAGACAGGTCGTCACACACGAGTCATCCGCATCAGCCAAACAACATCCGTCATGGCTCTGAACTATCATCAGGGATACTTTGTCTGTTCAGTTGGAGAGATTGTATCGCTATGGCGACTGGATACTGCCACGTGTGTGAAGACATTTGAGGAGCATGAGAAAAGGTAGAGTATAGTCTCATATATGTACAGAGGTACATTTAATACCCATATATAATATGTGTGTTGAACATAGTATGAAAGCTGTATTGATATTTTGCATTATGAATATGAATATTTGATTTGGTCACTAGTTGATTGAATCAAATTGAAATGGTATTTATTGCACTTAAAATTGACTTAATTAGCTATACTCGTAATCAAATATAATATTCATAACTATCGCATTTGGTCTGAATTATGGATTGAATTTAATCTGAATTGTGAATTTAATTTAATCTGGATTATGACGGAACTGAATTCCATTTCGTGTTATCTATGTTCAAATCAATTGTATTATTCTGTATCCATTTGTATCTTATTGATGTTTATAATCTGTAATTTTGTATTGACATGCAAAAGAAACAAATTTCCAATAATTGGACAATACAATTTGAATTGAATTGATTTGATTGAAATTGTCACATTGCAAAAAGACTTACCGGTACAGTATACTGATTTGCGGTATTCAGTGTGTATTAGTATTGGAATCTCATGCCTTAATATCCATATTTACAAATAGTACAAGTACTTTTTCAAATGGAATATCAAATACTGTTTTTATTGTCATACATATATGTTCCTGTCAATTTGTCAATAACAACATGGGCTTACATTGTAGGTTGTTAAATGCCCTTTGAAATGTTTCTTTGGGCCTCTCATTTGGCCCCCAATCACTTACATGTACTTTGTTTATTAGTCTGGTCCAGGGAAACCTACAATGCAGCAGTGATGATATTATTCAGATAGTCATTCTTCTTGTTAGAATAATGTTCCTTTATGATGTTGTCTCTTGACAGAGTTGAGACTCTGAGTCTACGAATCAGTAAGACCACCTACCCTGACAAACCTCAGGGTCTACTGGTCAGTGCTGGTCAGGATGGGATGGTCAAATACTGGGACCTAGAAAAGTGAGTATATAGAAACTTGATAGACATGTAGAGTATTTTATACGACATTTGCTCCTACAATATTTGCTCAGAGCTTTATTTTTGTCAAAGTTAAGGATTGGGTCCAAGGTTAGGTACAGAGTTGGTGATTAATTTAGGCTGAAGTCTGTTTTTTGCTTGGCTTTCACCTAGCTTTTACATGTGAGCGAGTGCACTCTTATGTGCAAACAGCTATTCAAGATCTGTAAAATTGTAAGTTCAATTTCAAAGCATCCGTCCATGCATGAAAAGTTTAATAAAGATATGTTTTAGAGTTATGATTGCAAGTTGTGCAATGTATTACAGATTATCGGATACTAGTGATACAAGTATATTTTTCTATGATATATAAAATGATAGACATTACGAACTGCTGTGAATATGAAAATGTAAGACGGAAAGTGTTACATATATTTTCTAGCTGAGAATCTCTGGTTGTTGAAAATTCACACAACATATGTGACTACAGCCAAGGTATTATTTTGACCTTGTTTGTAATTATTTATTTCATGAAAAGGATTGAAAACCGTAATCGTTTGAAATCTTATCTTTCTGTATCTAGGGATAGTAGTTGGCACTCGATGAAGTCTAGGAAAGGGAGTCACATCAGTAGCATCTTCTGTGACAAGACCAAGATCATCGCAGCATGCTCAGACTTCAGGATCAGGATCTGGAATTTCCATACATGACAGGTGGAAGGTCATTGTAAGTTTGATTTCAAAGCTTCCGTCCATGAATGAAAAGTGTAATAAAAATACGTTTGTAGAGTTATGATTGCAAGTTGTGTATCACAAGATTAGTGGATATAGTCATAAATGTATATTTTTGTAAAGTCAAAGTTGCAGTCATAATGATCGTTGTCTCCCAATTATCTAGTATGCTCAGTATCGTGTCTTCGAAAAAAAGTATTTGTACCAGTTTTAGAGATGACTTCCATTATCATAGTGTATTCTAGCTTCCATACTCCATTCCATAGGACTATTCCGCTTCTATAGATTTTGTATAGTAGGTTTTAGAGTATTTCTTCATGTTGTCTTCAGTATGCAGCTGTGTACCCTTCGAAATGTTAACAAGTGAGATTGTGTATTCATATGCAATGTAGTTGTGAATGTACTGGTATGCATTTCTTTAAATTGCTGACATTATAAATTGGAAGCATACATTTGTAAAGTGAGCTTGGAAATTGTTTATCTCTTGAAAACTTGATAGAGAAAAATGTCTTCTTCCAGATTTGTTATAGTTGGTGTAACTATTTTACTAAAATATGGCTTTAGCAGCGGCGAGTCTGGTCAGGCTAATTGAAATAGCCCTTTCCCTCTTTTAGTATGTAGAGAGAAGAAAAGCTGATCCTCTGAAGTGTGTGGTAAGATTGTACTGGAGTATTTCAGACTATTGCTACAACCAAATATATTCAGTATGAATAATTCAGCATGATTACATGCAATCATGTAAATGTATCTTGAAGATAAGTAGAAATTAATGTAAAAAAATCAACACACCTTTATGTATGTATGGTGCTCTTTGTAGAAGAAAAGCAATGAAAATGTCCACTTCAGGTTAGAAGTGAGCAATATGTGTGCATTTGATCCAAACATTTTAGAATGATATGATGAATATAATATTAAGATTCTGAAAACCGAGCATAATGTCTGGAAAATAAAAGTATATAAAGCCATAATTGTCTTGAAAATGAAAAATATATGGCTGCATACATTGAACCAACCATGTGATAATCAGGGCTTATTTTTGAATGCAGTATTATTAATCAACAAAAGTGATTTTGACATGTGTTATAAGCTATAAACAATTAAGAAAACAAACCATATTCACTAGTACAATTTACCCCCACTTTTTGCAAAATATTGGTTAGTAGACTATACCATTACATTTTTTTTTTTTTTTGTAAAGTCAAATATAGTAGATGAATTTTCGTATAATGTTATTAATAGTTTGAATAGTGCAAATTGATGTATGTTGTACATATTTATATATACATGTTTTACTAAAAATTATATTTATATAAATGTATAGAAAAAATAAATGTACATTTTATCCCCTATATATCGACTATTGTGTTTTGTTGTTTTATTTTCTTTCATTCAAGTTGATGGTAAAATAACGAGTGTCGGGAGGCATGAAGTGATATCAATGTACAAGCAGTGGGATAATGAAAGAGAGAGAAAGATGGAGCAGTATAGACAGAGAGAGGCATCTCCCAGTCCCTCTTGATGTATCTATATGAAGCACTTCTTCATATTTTCCAGACGATCTCTTTCAGTCCATTGTATGTTATTGCATACTATTGCTGTTTTTTATTTTGAATGTGTGTACATCATGTATGTGTCTTTCTGCATACCATTCTCTCCATTGTATAAACCAATAATTCCTTGGGCATCTTATAGAAACATGGCATATGTCTACATAAGATGTCACATTCACATGAATGTTGAAAGAGTGCAATCTATTGGCAAACATCATAACATCTTTCCCATCTGGGATATAATAGCTAGCCAAAGCAGGCATCCATTAGCGTCCGAATCAATAATTCTTAAGCATGCATTAGCGTTCAAATCAATAATTTGTATGCGTGCATGCCTGCCCTGTGTGGCTAGACTACATGTACCTAGAAAAGATGTTGACCTGCATTGTGCATTATAGCAACATGACACTTTCTCAAATTTCTCAAATTATAAACTACAGTGATTTTCATCGAAAGAAACTTCCCTATTTTGCTAAAATTGAGTGTTCTGTCAGCTGTAATTCATTCCTTTCATGGCACCAAGCTTACATGAAACTTGGCCACTCACAATGCATGCAAAAGAGTTTCTGATTTCTCAGTACTTTTGTCCACAAAATCACAAAGAACAAGCCAGGAAACATACTAATTACTATTCTTGCTGTCTTTTAATTACACCATGATTGTTTACCATATTTGAAATATATTCCATGAACATCTCTATTAAGAATAGGCCCCTTTCTGTGATGATAATAATAAGGCAAACACACTAAACTGATAGAAAACGGAGTGCTCTGCATATCGCAAATCTATAAAGAGATAAAGATATTAATCTGGTAATTTTACAACTTTTTGTACAGCTGACACAGGTCTAAATAAATACTATGATACAACTATATACAAAGTGGCACAAACACAAATAGGATATTTAAAAAAAAAAAAAATTATGTTGAGAAACATAACATACATTATGGGCTCTCTTTGAGTCCGGTTTGAGCAGAAACATCTTGGAAAATACAAAATAAACAAATGACTTTGAAATTCCATTAAAATCTTGAAAGATGTTAAGAATAAACAGATCTGTACTTGAATACATTGAATATATGATTACCTTTTTCTCACACATTTACATGCACCTTAACAAAAAAGTGTAGCACTTTATATTGGTCATATATAAATTGTATATACAATATATATATATATATATATATATATATATATATATATAACAAGGTGAATTAATATGTTTTTGGCACCAGTGTAGAGTGCAACCAACAATATATTTCTAGCTGACTACTCCTGCCATGACTCCTGTTTGTGACTGACCAGTTTCTTTTACAATTCATGGTATAAATACTATGTTTAATTCCCGCCAACTTGTATGCATGATTTGGTTTTTCCGCTCAAGGCTGTCAAATTATCGCCGTTTGATACAGGCATTAGGAAGATACACTTGGGGTGATTCGCTCTGTTAGTATCAACTGCATGAATAAAGGCAGTATCTGCAAAATATCTCTATTTCATTACATGTTGTAAATTGCACATACTGAACAGGTGTAAAATTAGTGTTTAATTGTCTCTGCTCAAGTATCTCCATCATCTAGATTCTGCGTACTTCAATTGGACTTTAATTACATTAATATGACATTTAACAATTCTGTGTTATACCCATTATGTGTACAATTATAATCAGGACCCTTTCACATAAAGATAGACTAACAATCAATCGGGAAAATCTGTTGTATCTCCAAATTTGCTGCGATTAATAGTACCTTACCATATTGCCCTGTATCTATAACACAAAATTAAGTGTAAAGCTACGATCGATTGAAGGAAATATGATTAATTTGAAAGAGATACATAAAATACATGTTTATCTGTTAATTTAAAAAACAGGAATGTGACATATATTCATACACTAAGTAATGATCAATGTACATGATGTAAGTACTGATTAATGTGAACAACACTGAATACATAACATACACACTCCAATATACAAACGAACATGTATCACATATGCTACTTGATGTTGGAATGTTCCTCAAGGCATTTTTTAGTCTTCTTGTTTAGTTTGAAAAAAATCAGTATAATTGAATTTTGACAGAATAAGATAAAACCAGTTGCCTCTTATCACTCCAATATTTACATGCATCTACGAGACACATGTAATGTACTCTCTATACAACTGTATTATGCATCCTTTACAGGCATTTCTAAAGGAGAATTGTGACTGAAAAAAGACTTGTTGGAGCTTGGTCAAACTAAGCTCTGAAAAAAAATTATTTTGTAAATTTAGTTGAAATTTGGTTTTGTTTTGCAATATTAACACGTGTAATATGAATCATGTTTTTTCAATAAAGTAAATGTTTTTTATACAAAATTTGTGCATGTTGCTCTCCAACATATATCTGGTGCACACGGAAGAATGTAAATACTTCCTGTGATATCTGCTGTAGACCGATGTTTTACATTGTATCAAACATTCCTAATATAATATAAAAAGGATATTTCTATCCGGTTAAAAACATGATAAAAAATTCAAAATAAGCGATCACAATGGATCATCAACTTAAACCATTTTAGCACCTCAACTACAATGTACCTATCAATAATCATTTTCTTTCACTGGAAAAATACAAAATTACATAATTTTATCTGACGTGATTACACATATAATGGAAACAATTCTTGTGCAGGTGTAATATGGGCAGTTGAGTAATAACAGCATTGTAGTAGACCTTACATACATGTACGTGTAAACAGACCATTTTTCTAATGTATTCAAATTTAATCCACAAATCTTTGTTAAGTGCCTCGTTACAAATTATGTCATTCACCCATTATAAATAGATAAATGTATTTCAATAGTCAGAATGCAAATGCGAATTGC
Organism: Mesocentrotus franciscanus; assembly: GCA_037976565.1. Taxonomy (NCBI): domain Eukaryota; kingdom Metazoa; phylum Echinodermata; class Echinoidea; order Camarodonta; family Strongylocentrotidae; genus Mesocentrotus; species Mesocentrotus franciscanus. The sequence goes on from CP137671.1 coordinate 28,705,543, forward strand.
ACACATTAATTGTTGCTAGGTAGGACAAGGCATAATTTTGTCCTACCTAGCAACATGTACCTATATGTTACACGTAATATATGGATTTGTATTCTGACTATTAAAACACAATTATTGGTAACTGGTGAATGAAATAATTTTTAACAAGGCACTTAAGAAAGACTTGTGCACTAAATTTGATAAACATTACGAAAATGGTCTATTAATCTTGCTTGTTCAGACTTCATGGGCAATGTAAATTGTAATGGTTGAATTTGTGAATTTGTAGTACACATGAACACGTATTACAGAGATAACGGTTGCAATTCTATTGATTGTGATTAAATTTTGTTTTAAATAAGAGTGGAATTGTACAGAGACAATCCCAGAATCAACAACAAAACAAGGTTACGGTACATTTCTGTACAGAGATCACTCCTACCAAACATTCACTATACAGGTGTACATGATTAAAGGTACTATGTCCCATTTGCAGGCAAAAAAAATGAAAAGGTTAAATTCCAACGGCATTTGAAAGACGATACTAATTTAGAACTTCCCTAAAAAAAAGGGGGGCTTGAAAATGTCTTTAAGTGGGAAAATAACGACTATTAGTTGTCAAATCGACTTTGGAGCTATAGAGCCAGTAAGTAATAGTCTGATTTTTCAGACCATTGTACCGAATGGTTGTACGTTTTATGCTGCGCAAAGATTCAATCAGTTTAATTTTGGCCATTACAAGAAGTGGGTTATTGATGTAGACAAATGCTCATGTACCCTTTACAGCTCATTTTATGTATGTTTTTACCAAAGATGAAAAAGCCAGTCAGTCACTCAATAGTGTCTGACAGTGAAGTCTAGCAAGTAAACGGGTTTCCTTGCATAATTTGAATATTAGGACACTGCTAAAGTTTAAATTTCACAGATAGGACATACATGACATATTCATAATTCCTGCAAAGTTCTACAGAATTTGATGTTGGCTGCAAAAGGGATATAGTATCTTTAATGAAACATTAAATCAAATCACCTTGTCCTTTAATAATTTAGAGTCTGTTCTTCAAACTAGTTTTAAGTCACATGAGCACATGATTACATCTTCATCAACAATATTGATGATCATAGTACAGCATTCACAAAATGTAAACATGGTAATATTTCTAAAATTGTACAAATTTATACACTTGATTTCAGTAAAACTCGAGGCACAGGTATTTTCAGCCTTTCTTTTTAAAATATATTTTAATCGTATTTGATGCTACATACATATATACCTCTCATAATTCCTGTATGTACAGTACAACTCAGCTTTTTGGGGGGACAAGTCGCTGAAATAAATCATCATAAAATGAAAAACTATAATGTATCCCACAGAAATAGAAACTTAAGAGTTGGATATCAAATTGGTTGCTTTGTTCTTTGACCAAAGTCACTGCTTCAAATGGAGATAATTTGTAATCTTTTCTATTCTTAAAAAATAAGGTCAGAGAGAGTGATCTAATCAGTGCCTTCATTAGATATTGGCCTCTTTTCAACATTTGCTTCTTGGATATTAACATTGCTACATAGAAGACATTATCTTCTTTTGCCTACATGATTTTGAACTTCAAATACTTTCACTATATGTTATAATTTCTTTAAACAAATGTAAAAGGCAATTATAAGCATGGAATGTTTAAAAACATATCAGAATATGATTTTGTTTTCATTCATAGAGAATGAGCTCCTATCTCACTGTAGCAGGTGAACTGAATGAGTTGTTTTCACCAACGGACAGATTATGTATGGCTCTTTCATGAGCTCATCATAACATAACTTCCTCAATGTCATCATCAAAGTCATCAAAACCAGACTTTGGTAAATTGACGGTCAAGCCGTTTGGTTTGTTCGCTTGACCGAAGAGGTTGCCTTGTGGGGTCTTCTTCTCCCAAGGCAGCGTACCGTTGTCCGCAACTGGCTTCGCCTTCGTCGATGTCGAGAAAACGGATCCTTCAAATGAATTCCTGCCTTTGTTGGGGGTGGTCGATTTATTGTCTGAAAACAGATTTGACCTCAATTCTTTGGACTTGTCTGTCTGCTTCGGTTTTGGCGTTGCAAAGATATCGTCACTGTCATCATCATCATCATCATCGTCGAATAGACCACCTTTCTTGATGGGTGGTTTGTCACCAGCTGCAGCGCGACGCCCGAAAGAGGGGGCGTAACTTCCAAACGCAGTGTCGGAATCCACAGCAGGTTTCTTCTTGGGGGTAGAGGAAGGAGACCCTTGATCTGGATGGGATGGCTTCCCATTGTGTAGATTCTCAATAGGCTGGGTGAATCTAGGGAGGAAGAAACAGAACAGCAGACAAGCATGAAAGTGTGTTTGTGTCATAGATCAAGTCAAATTGAATACTCATGTTGTACTTGCATGAAAGTGCAGTTTATATTTTTTAAAATTCAATCGCCTTTTCCAATCATTAAACTCTCTGTAGTGTCATAACAGAATGGTAAATGACATGAACAATGTTATGCAAGTCCATTTTCATCATACTGAAGACAGAAAATGCAGAGTAAGGTAACTAATAGCTGTTGGAACTTAAACGTAATGTATTACGAAAATTGCCTATTGCATGTCAACATGATGTGCACCTAAATATCAGTATTGTTCCCCTATCTCACATCAAACTACGCTCTTTCGCAAGAAAGCGACATTGCTTGTTTCATATTACTTACTTGTAATCTTTCCTGCTCCCCCCTGATGCTGGTTTGGTGTCGAGATCTCTCATCTTGGCCAGCAGGATATCCTTCTTCCTTCGTTCCTCAGCAAGCCTCTCAGACTCCTCCTTCTGCTTCTTCCTCTGTGCAGCCAGTTCTTCTTCCTCTCGTTTCCTCTCTATGTTAAAAATTTGGTAGATAAGAACTTCAGTGGGCATGGGTATTTCTAACAGTCAAGCAATAAATCCAGAGTTGGCAATTATTGAAATTTCTTTTTAAGATATGATTTTTGTTTTATTACTGGTACTTAAGTCAGCAATTCATTTTTTTTCCACATCATATAACCCCACATGCACACGCACACACACACACACACACACACACACACCACTATTGCATAATACATTTAATTAAAAAGTTAGACGACATGTACATGTACATGTAAATCCACATGCTGATCAGTGGCAACAGGTTGGACCTCCTGTGTACAGCAATTTGATTATTAAAGGCAGGTATTTAAAGAGGCAGCATGCATTCAAGCTTGAGAAAATAAGTAAACATTTTAATTGCAAAAAAAAATAATATAAATTTAAAAAATAAATAAAAAGCTTATGTCGATAAAACCAAACTGATAACTTTGCAATGAAGCAGTAATTGAATGACACTCCAGTGTTAAGATATTCATAAAGCCACTTGACATGTATGTTAATTAGTAATATTTAAAGTGACAAAAAAAAATATGAATGAATAAGTGCTGTCAAGTTTGAATATTTCAAAGCAATACAAAATGTGATGTTACAAAAAATACTCTTATGCAGACAAAACACATACATTACTTGAAATGTATGAAAATTAGATGTTAAAATGAAAGAAAAACAACTGCTTTAAACAAATGAAACCAGAAATGTATACCAGTACACAGAAAAAAGTAAAACAACAAATAAACAAACAAATTAGAGTCTAATAAATAGTATTCTAAACACAAACAATTCATCATAAGAGCATCATATTTGCAAAAGAGAGAATGCATAAAACCATGAATGATAGCTTAGCAAGATGAACAGAAGACACAATTTCTTGAGAATTAAAGTGGAGAATTAAAGTGACTTAAAGATAAAGACCAGTTCTGGTCATGCGATTGCATTGTAAAAGAAACGTTGTGGAATCGATCAGCAAAGGTTGATCATCTAGCATATAAGTATTGGTGTGTACTGCAAGGTTCTGGAATCATCAAAATGATAAGAAATTTGGCCCAGTCTTGGTAAAGTTACAAGTACTGTACACAGAAAGATGTATATGGGACTACGCGACCACGTGCGCGATATCTATTTGGTCCCAATAGATATATCAATTAGCAGGCGGTTTCCCGGCAAAATTTGTATCATCACGTATTAGTCAAAACATGTTCTTTCACATGATTGGTAATGAGAGCTTCCATTTCATTTTTTGAGAGAGGGGCGTTTCCATAAACTGGTCTTTACCTTTAATAAAAAGTAAATAAGACAGTGTTACAAGAAATCAAGTGCTAGACAGAGAGGAAACACATGCATGTATATAAACTCATGAAGACAATGGACAAGAAAAGAGATAGAGACATGCTACTCTATTTACCATTATTATCGCCACTCTCTCTCGAGTTGGGCTTACTACTGCCGCTAGTCTGCCGAGCGTTACTGGAGTACTTGTGCAGGTCTCTCACACTATTGACGGCCGCCCCAGAATTACTGGGCTTGGAGGGGGGTGGGGCGCCCTTAGGTTTGGAGTATGGGGTGTTCTTGGGTTTAGACCCAAAGAAGGGGACGTTGTCTTCCTCGTCGGAAGATGTGCCGTTGAAGATAGGCGTTTTGGGAGCTTTGTCGTCGGTGATGAAAGTGGAAGATTTGACAAGTGCTGCCAATTTGAAGGGAAGGTGGAAGATAGAGAAAAAGAGGTCTTGTGTTGGTGTCTTTTAATATTTGGTGATGGAAGAAGGGTCATAATTAAAGATAGCATGCTTATCATATTCAATTGAGTTGGAAGTATTAAAACTAAAGAAATAAATCTACAGCATTTTCAAAGAAAATAAAGGGTGTGCGCTAGCGTCCAGAGTACGAGAAAACTTATACACTGTACCTTATAGTCTTACACTGGTATTACTCTACATGTAGTAACAGTACATTGTACATAATGTACTGTACATGTATGTGATTGTGATACCATTAGTATTTGTTAGTAATTTTCCAATAAATTAATTACATACTAGTCTTCACTTTAGAATATATGCCTCAATATTTTTTTATTTCATAATGCTGTAAATGAAAAAAAAAAATTGAAAAAAAAAAAAAATTACATGCACCATATTCGAGCAAATAAGTAGAGGTGTCCTGGTCGAGTAGATACGTCGCCTGACTGTCGATAACAAGGTCCGCGGTTCGAGTTCCGCCGCGGCACTAATGTCCTTTGGCAAGACATTGATCTACATTTGCCACACTCAACCCAGGTGATGTAAGTGGGTACCTGGCAGGAATTAATTCCTTGAAATGCTGGAGCGCTGTAATGGCAGCTAGGCTAAAGCCGGGGTAATAATAAATGCGCCTCGGAATAGAATTTCTAGATAGACGGCGCTATAGAAATGCCTATTATTATTATTATTATTCTTAACAGGGAGGTGTCAGAGACATATGACAACAAATGTTTGAATACAAAAAAAAAATGAAAGTACCATATTCCCGCAAATTAGTCCAAAGTATCTAGAGGAATTTAATATCAACATGACATGTGTTTCCCTCTGCAAACCCTTAAATACAGCCCACTTCAAAATTTATTTCTTGCCTTCTTATGATTCAAGAATCAACCCCTTTTGAAATCTAGCAATCTAGAATGTCAATTTTACACAAAAATGCAATTTGGTCTACCTAAAATGTCTGAACCATATTTTCAAAAATGAGACATTCTGTATGTGAAAACGATGTGATGTGAATGAAAAATGGAAACTACATGTACAGAGGTGAAAGCTCATTTCTTGAATTTACATGAAATGCATTTGGGGTGGATAGAAAATGAAAGAAACATGGTTGTTGAAATTCTATATGTTTTTTTTATTACCGATATACAAGAGGTTGTGATGAGTTGAATATTGTGACTAATGGCATTTTGAATGGATACAAATACACAAAAGTTGACAAATATATTTATAGAGCAGGCAGTAAATAAATCTCACTGAAATGGAGATTCTTCACAAAGTGACTACCAGTACTGTCATGTAGGATGATGCATGTATTTCTGCTTATTTTTACTTTCTTCTTCTCCTCTGCTATTAAACTTGGAATGTGTGTGATAGGAGCAAAAAGTAGCCTTTATTTTGTTATTCAATACAAAGGAGTTGCAAATGAACAGGAGAAAATTATACTGCCATACTGCAGAATGAGATTCAACCATTAAATATCATTGTATAGTATTGAGCTTGCACGCATCAAAATGTACACAATGTAAATAATCACCAATGAACAATCATTTACAAATGACAAGATGTGAGATGTGCTGTGAAATTTGAATGTGTGTCTGTACAGAAAATGTAAACTGTCATTAGATTTGATATATATTTGGAATATATCTTCACGTACAATCACAGTGGATATGAAAATTGAAAATGATAAATAGATGGACAATATACATGTAGGGGTATTTGTACGATGAAAATAAAAAAAGACCAAAATAGTCAAACTTACCTTCTTCCTTCTGCTTCCTTTCTCTCTCCTATAAAACAAAGATAAAACGTAACAGAAATTAGCATGTGATAGATCCTTCAACAGGAATGTGAGTGAGAACCAGAAACAAGATCAAACTTTTTAGAAGTTTCCTTCTTACTCATACAAGCCACCACAAAAGAAACCCTACCAATTCGGGTTGATTATACATTTGTAAATTGCATATAAAGCATGTACATATACATGTAGCTTGCCAGAAAGCAAGATCAGAGAATCCATTTGAACATCATCTAAAGACAAGTTGAGCACTGTCACTGCAAAGGTACATACATGGTGTAATTCATATTTTACAAAGAAAGGTTCCCAAACACCATAAATGAAAATGAAAGTAGGGTGAAGAAGTAAATACTGCAGAAATAAGACCTGACTGCTTATTTTATTCTTGCACAACACTTTTCAAACTTTCAGCAAAGACAGGCAAGCAAACGAAAGAGCTAAAGGTCTAGATACCTAATATCCCCATGTTGTTGAGAGTCCTGAATGCTATTATTTCAATTCATTATGAAAAATAAATATTGGAACTGCATATGATAAAGGTCCGCTTCAATTGAACCATAAACTACATCGAGCAAAACCCACAACAAAAACAAAAACACGAAACAATAACAGCAGTCCCTAGATACATGTACATGGATAAGGTTTACAAGAAGGGAGTCAAATACAAGTAGGGAAGTTAGGAACCGATTCAGATTCTGCATTAGTCTACTGTCACCTCAAACAAATAAAATCATTCAACATGAACAGTATGATGATAAAGTGAAATGTCAATCCCATTTTCAATCACATTTTGGGACAAATTAAAAAATTAAAAAATGTAACATCATGATCAGTTACATGTACATGTACATCTACAACAACAAAAAGTTAATGTACAGAGATCACATGTAGGGCTGGTAGTATTAGAATATTAGGGGGTATTGTATTTTTTAAATGCCAGTGTTGACTAGTTTTCTATGATTTCTATCTTTATTTCTTCAAATAAGGTAGCAAACAATCTACTTTTGTATCATCCTTTGTTAAATGCGAGTGTCTCATTTACTCCCCTTTATGGAAAAAGTATTACATCATTATCAAGATCACAACACATCAAGTATCACTATCAAAGGATAATGATGGAACGCATGCGTTACCGCTGAAATGTCCCTTGCTCTTCCGGGACTGTCCTTCTCGTCATCTTTCCTCAACCAAAATGGCTTCTTTTCCTCTCGCCTTCCCAACCTTCCCACCCCACTACCTTCCTCTTTCGCATCTTCCCCCCTCCTAGTAGACCTTGTCGTGGTCAATGGCAAGAACGAGGGCTCGTGAGAGTCTGTTTCTTTGGGAGAGTTTGAGATTGGAGCTTTAGAGGAGTTTGCAAAGGAAGGCTTATAGTCATACGAGTCCGTTTCTTTGAAAGAGTTTGAGACCGAGACTTTTGATGAGTTGGAGGTGCTCTTATTGTTCGATGGGAAATAGGGTTCGTGTGCGGAAGATTTTGCCTTGCTCCTGGAAGACTGATATGGATTTTTAGGACCCGAAAAGAAGCTTAGCTGGCCCTGCTCCCCATGACGCATGCCAAGAGAAAGAAGATATAAAATGCAAAGTAAATGATGAAGCAAGAGATAAACTGTAGCATACAAGTATACAGCATAGAAATCTAAAAAGGAAAAGATGACATATAATTCTAGACTATATGCAACTAACTAAAAGCAACTGTTCATTTCATATTCCCTGATCATTTACTTTCTCCAAATGACTAATGAACTACAAATATGTCAGTTTTATATGAAGAGAGAAAAAAATAATAATTTGGTATTCACTGAACTTGTTAAAGTATAAATGCAGAAATAATCCTAACCCGGTCAGAATTGGTATCTGCATGTTTTAGCAAAAGATGCAATGAAAGTATACTATTAATGATTAAATAGCATACATGTACATGTATCATGGCTTGTCAAAAAGTGACTGTTCATACATGTACTGTATGTACATGAACAGTCTTCTCTTTGAGAAATTATTGGTATTGGGTAAGTTCAGGGAGATATCTGGATATATTGGCGAGGATAGCAACACACTGTAGAAGTCAGAGATGATAGACAAATGCAGTGGGTTTTGGATATTATATTGTCATAAATAGAGAGACCCTTCAACATTAGATCTATTAGATGATACGATCATGTTGAAAACATTACCTTCCGTTGCTCTTCTTCTTTCGTCTTCCTTTCCTCCTCTTCCTGCTTCAAGCGCCTTCTCCTTTCTTCTTCTTGAGCTTGCCATCTCCTTTCCTGTTCTTCCTTCTCCCTCTTCATCCTTTGTTCTGCCCTCATCTTTTCCTCATCGAGCCTTTCCCTCTTCTTAATCTCATTGTCCAAATCATTCAAGATATCATCATCCTTTTTCGCTGGGGGCGGGAGAGGTTTGAAACCGCCATCAAGATCCAACAAGATCTTGTCATGCTCTGAAAGCTGCTTCTTTTCCTCTTTCCTTGGAGTAACCTTCTTCTCTTCCAGTTTTGGTTCTCTTGGAGTGTGCTCCATCTTTCGCTTCTCCTCTGCAGAGGACGATCTCTTTATGGTTGGCGCCGGCTTGGTGTTCTTGATGTCGTCATTGGAGGTGGCTCGTGTCTGAGCAAGGGGCCTCGGGGTTGAGCCGAGGGTGTTGTTGAGCTTTGCAGGAGGTTTTATCACACGATGGCTGTAAATGTTCCTGATTTCTAGCTCTTTCTCTTTTTCCTTTGAGAAAGGAAAAGAAATCAAAGAGATTAGATTTTTTATAAAGAGTGATACTTTTCATTCATCTGCATGCACAGGCATCTATTGTACAGTATGTAGGTGTCAGCTTTTTATTACAGAGGGTACCATTGTACTACAATAAAACTGCATTCCACAAGGGCCCTCTATCCAAAGGGTATTTATTACAGCACTATACACAAGGTCTCCAGCTAATCTGCTTTGTATATCCTATTTTTCTACATCAAAAGAAAGGTGGAAAAAGGTTAAATGTAGAGAGAAAATGTGGATAATGATGCATGTTTTTCTCCTTTTTTAAAAATTGACTAAACATTTAATAAGGGCATACTTATAGAATAGCACACAAACAATCCAAAAGCTAAAATATATAGTTTGAACTTGAATTGCAAAGACTGCGTACAAGTTTAAGGGGACAAAAATGATACTAACTTTGAGTTGAAATTTAGTAGTTTGATTTTCCTCCTCAAGGTATGCTACTCTGGCTCTGTACTCTCGTTCACGTTGCTTCCATTGCTCACTATCATGCCTCACATTCTTCTTCATGTTCTCTACGTGTTTCTCAAGCTCCTGAAAATAAGATAAGATACAGGATGTTAGGGCCGGGAACAACAACAATAATAAATTGCAAGGTCCCCATACATATACATGTATACTACTAGTGAATCTGCACTCAGAAACAATTAATGAAGGCATACACTTCTTTGTACATATTCATAAATATTTATCAATTAATCAGAAGAAGGTTTTGAAAACTTAAGCAATGTAATATTGATGCCTGGTTGCAATCACAGCTGAAATCAGAGGCAATTCTAAAAGTTATATGTGATTCAAGTATTACAGGTGAGAGAGAAATTATGTTTGGTTCTTTCTAAATCTTAAAGTTTTTTTGCAACTTTTTGGGCACAATGCAAAGTATTTTGCTTTCTCATTTTCTTTCAATATTCACTAAGGTTATCTCAGTGGATAGTTGCCTATATGTATATGCAGGCTATTAAGTGCAGCACACAGGTTCAAAAGAGAACTGCTAAAATCACAAGGACTCACATTAACTCTTCTTTCCTTCTCATCAAAGTTGTCCTGAAGCCTATCCACTTTCCTCTGCAGCTTATCCCTATCTAACAGGTGTTTGTTGTCTGCTAAGTGTCTAAGTTTCTTCAACTCATCGTTCAACTTATTCAACTCTTCATTCTTGTCCTTCAATCTCCTGTCCTTATCCTTCTCCCTGTCCTGCGTTCTCCGGAGCCTCTCCCGGAGATTGTCCACTTCCGCTGCATGACTCCGCAGCAATTGCGGCAGTTCCTCATCTTTGTCCTCAAACTTGGCAAGTGATGCCTCTTGGCGCCTCTGCAGTTGTTTCATTAACTTATTTTCCCTGATGGCGTCATCGTATTTTCGCCGCAGATCGTCAAAGTCACTTCTTAGCTTGTTGATGGTGTGTCCTTTGGCTGACAGCATTCGTCTTGTGACCTCCGTGCTCCTTGGTGACTGCTGTACTGCGGTCACACTTTGTGATCGTCCCACACCCTTCTTCTTTGGAGCACCTTTAATGAGAAATGTGACATATTCAATGACAGGTCAAGGTCATGGGTGATGGCATGATGGGTATAAATGTGATGTATTCACTCTTCAAAGGACATTTTTCATTTCATTTTCTTAATTTTCAAATTTTCTTAAATCCTCTGAGGTCATAAATAAAAATAGAAAACATCAACTTAGTTATTGACCAAATGGTGTATCAATAATAGACTCCATGCGCACTAATGCACATATAATTAAAACAAGAATCTAACCCTAGGTTTGCTACATGCATGTACCTGTATCAGCATTAGAATATTGCTTTCTCTCAAGAACTCTGCAATAACTGAATAAATTTGATAAAAAATACAAAATAAATTTCTATTCTTGCAGGATCAAAGATACCACCTCACCTTTCTTTACACTAGGTTTAGTTGTTCTGCCGTATGTCCGATACGTTGATCTACTATCCTTACTAGTCCCTGAGTTATATCTGCCTGTCGATGCTGTACTCCTCCGAGGTGATTTCCTATTCCTCACTGGGGATCCTCGTCTAGAATCCTGCATGGAATCCTCCGAGTCAAAAGAGTCTGAATAGTCAGGTGTCCTTGACCTTGAGCGGTCATGATAAGATCCAGACGAATCTCTCTTATGCGACATGATATCTGATTCCGCAGTGAAATTTCCAGATGTCGACGATCTAGAGTGACCCGGCGAGGCTTTTCCAGCTGTTCTGTTGCTGTTGCCGGAGTAGGGTTTGTCGTTGTGGGGGGAGTTTGACAATTGGGAGGGCGGAGTGACGCCCCGATGGTATTCTCCTTTCAAGGTAAAAGGTTCTTCTTTATCTTGGTCTCCATCAGAGTCAAAGAATGAGTCGTTTACATGCTTAGAGGTCATATTCTGTACTGATCAAAGCAATTCAAACCTTTGTCTCTCATCTCTCAACTGGTGGTTTCTGGTATCTAGGTTCTTGGCAGTGAATTGACTCTGGGGAACAAACAATGAAAACATTCATCAGAAATTTATCTAGAAATGAAAAATATAAAATATAAATACTAGATTTAAAGTGCCCTAAATAAAGAAAAAAAGAAAAGTCAAAGTACTACAAACTGTTATTGTATACATGTAGTGTATGTGGAGATGGCTTGCTGCAGGATTCAACACAACAGCCTCCAAGTATTGAATATACATTACCGGTACACATTTCCACAGGGCCTGTAATTAACATATAATGTAGCTCAGTTTCTATTTCATTTCTCTTCAATTTATTGAACGAGGCGATTCAATTAACAAAATGGGTCTGGAGGCTGCTAATTGTTTAAATTCATTTTAGGATCATTACGGTAAAAAAATGATAATAAAACATACCCCGGTAATGGCCTGGAAAACACAGCATGATCGATCGATCCATATTCCATACACAAAGTTCAAAATACAAAATTTGAAAAGCAAATTAAATAATTTAGCAATTCTTAACATCTGTTATTATGCATGATTTGACATCAACTTAATTAAGTATCAATCAATATGATTGTGCCCCAAGAAAATAAGCCAGGTTCTAAACTTCTACATTTGTACAGTAGGCCTACATGTATGTGAAAGTTACAATTTACAAGTAAACAGAATTAAATTTATTGTGAAATCCTTGTAATGATTTAGACCAAAATCTCTATTTTAAGACCCTTACTTAATATAAATAGATCTATTATTATCAAACTTTTTTTGTGCACCTTTCACTAACTCTGGGGAGTTCCGCCGCCGAAACAATGTTTTTCGACTTCTCTGGGCATCTTTCAAACCACTTAAAATTATAATTTGAAGAAGTCTTTGATGGGAAAAAGGGTGATTCCTCATCCTAACCCAATTCATCCCATGTTGTACATCGTCGATTCAACATGGCGAAGAGAAAGTACCCATGCGCAGATTGTCTACGCATCAAAAAACATTGAAGTCAAAATTGTAATTACCACTTCTTTACATTTCGAAAAAAATGTGACCCAACCCGCTGTTTGAATCGTTTCCCATTCCAACGAAGCCTCTGGAGCTACGACGCCTTCGGCAAAGGAGCTCCCTGGAGTTACCTTTCACTTGATTTATAGAGCTACATGTAGACCTTGTCACTCTAGCAGGGGCGGCGATTTCTTTTCATGACCGGGGGGGACGAAATGCGAGGGACGAGGGAGCAGTGGCGTAATGAGCAAAAACGTTGGGGGAGGGGGAGGGCAGAACAAAATCTGCATCACTACCACTCTTCCATGTTACATGCAGGCCCCGCGGAATGTTTTTCAAAGTGGGGGGCTAAAGTATTTACAATCAGGGAGAGCAAACCGAGCGAAGTACAGTGTAAGTGGAGCGTAAATAGGCGTGGGGTCCAGGGGCAAAGCCCCAGCGAGGGTCAGGGGCGGAGCCCCGTGAGGCTCTGGGGGTTTTAGACATTTAATTAAGGTCAGATGAGCATCCAGGGGCCCGCCTTAGGGCCCCTGGTGGGGTCCAGGGCAGAGCCCCTGGAAGCTCATGGTTTTAGGCACTTAATTATGGTCAAATGAGCACCCAGGGGCCCCCCTTAGGGCCCTGGTGGGGTCCAGGGCAGAGCCCCGAAAATCAGGGTTTTAGGCATTTAATTACGGTCTGATGAGCAATCAGGGGCCCGCCTTATGGCCCTTGGTGGGGTCCAGGGCAGAGCCCCGAAGCTCAGGGAAAATCATGCCATTTCAGCAACATTTGTAAACCTGCACTGGTATCGAATTAGAAAACTACGTTTGAATTTAACTTGGGGGGCAACTGCCCCCTCCCCATCAGTACGCCACTGGAGGGAGCATAGTGAACGAGAGGGGTGAAGGTGACGGAAGTGATTACCCCTCACAGGTTTTTGAAGTTTAGTTGTATTACAAAATTATATTCCTTAGCAAAACTATAACATAAAAACAAGCAATGTACTTTTTTCACACTTCACTTTTCTACAATATTTACATGTACATTTTGAAGGATATTACGCGAGGGAGCGTAGCGACAGTAGATTTTTGCATTTTTATTTGTCTAAATGCTGTACTCTTGGGCCCTCCAGAGCCCAAAAGTGTGTTGTAGTCCTTATTTGTGTGCACTTTTTCAAATTTTCAGGGGACGATTCCCCCCTAAAAAAATTGAGGGGGGGACGTGTCCCCCCCGTCCCCCCCGGGATCGCCGCCCCTGCACCCTAGTAAAGTAGTAGATCTATACATTATAATACGTTGATTACAATATAGGCGTCCAAAACACATGTAGAAATTGGTCCAGTACTGGTTAGAATTGGTTGTATAGTCTAGATAGATTGTACATGTACATCTAACATGCATATGTTTTTATTGTTTATCTTTCACAAGATTCTTGTTTCAATTAAGTTTGAGTTTCACCTTGGTCTGCAACATGATCTGTGGTGGTGGTGGAATCATGATGGAATCAGTACCATCACATCAATCACCTCTCTCTTGGTTACACTTACAGTTATAAATATAGACCCTAACTAAATATTGGATAAAAGTATATGCAATGAGGAATGTAGACATATGAAAAACATGATACAAGAACATTATTCAAAGACTAGCCCGTCTGTAACCCACTTGATCGCTCAAGCGGAAACACAGCACACACGGAAGGCGACAGGAGACACGGAAATTAACTGGAGCCGCACGAAACAAGATCGGGATTGAAGCAAAAATCTACTAATATATCACAAAACTATGCAAAGTATCACTTTAAAACGCGAAGATATGTATCTATAATACTAAGATTTTCTTACAGTTGTTTCAAAAGAGAACCAGGTGAGTAAACATATCGAATTACAGCCTAATTTTATTTGGTCCTCGTCTACAGACTTTGCGTTTAACACAAACAGCGAAGTAATTGAGGCATCTTCTTGGAGATCTCTATGCGGCTAGCCAGGGGGAGTGGTTAACCTTGAAATCATATCGACAGCGCATCGACTTCGTAGCTGAAAACATGGTATTTTGCACCAGCCGAAGAAACGAATTACATATTAATGGCTTTGAGAATAATTAGAATACACGTACCTTGAAATTATTTGACTAGACGAACATTTTTATTCCTAAAAAGCTGTTTCTTTTTGACAATTGTGCATATTTTCCGTGCCAATTTCTATGAGGGGCTGTGGTATTTCGGCTTCGTTGCGGGCATAGCAATAGCATTGTTTTGAAACGCAAATATGGCAACCATGTGACGTTTCTGTCTGTCGCCATCTAGCGTTCAATGTATAAGCGGCGCCGTCTGTTTGTGTCCTTTCCTCAAAAATAATAAAAACAAAATTACTACCAAATAATAGGCCAGTGAGCTTCTCACCATTTATGCATGTTTTCTTGTATAATATCTTACTTAGATATGTTGACATGAATTTGACCTCCCTTTTTTAGTTTCATTTTAATTGCCCTTGTGAGTTGTGATAGTCACAAAATCATTAGAATTCATTAGAATTGAGAGGACCCCTATGAAAAACAGCTGTGCTGACTACGGTGTTCCGCCCATTTGCGGAAAAAAACAAAATAAACAAAATAAATAGAGGCCTTAACCATGGAAGGGGGTCATTGCCCTATTTCTTCAGACTTCAGTGGTTTTAACTTGATGATTATACACGGCAGTATAATCATGAGCATGAAGTAGATATGCGGGTACAAAATTGATGTGCTTGAACTAATTGAAGTAATGAACAGTTTATAGGCCTACTAGTATTTCACTTCCTCAATAGCTTGCTAAGTTTATTCTATACATCTATTACCGTCCTTCAGGTGTGAGAAAGAGAGACTAGTCTTTAATCGCATCGGCGTGGATTTAACTTAACATGGTAAGTAAATTGCGTTCCTCCTATTATACCCATTTGCAGTTGAAAAACATTTAATTATAAGTTGTATATACCAACACTAACTTTGAGCAAGATTATTTTGATGTATTCTCCGTATAGTGTTCTAACTTTCTACAGGCCTACAATATTATGTCCTGCTTCAATATTGATGGAATTAAAATGTTATCTTCAGCTTTTATCAAAGTTTCCTGTGCATTATGTAACGTCTGCTTTAAATACGGCCGGGCTTCAAATACGGCCGGGCTTCAAATACGGCCGGGCTTCACAATGTCGTTATATCACATTCATCAGCATCGTTATACAATATCACTAATTTATTTTCTTTTCTTAATCTGGGCACGACGGCTTTTTTTTTCTTTCAGGGGGTTATGTTTTTTTTTCTTAACTTATTTCATGAAACATTTTGCATTGTACATTTCATTAATCCATGTATATGTACATGTATATTTATAAAGCAGTTGGCAATGATTATTAAAGACTGAAAATCTCTGAAACTATTTGTGACTACAATTTATTCTTTTGTGAATAGAAGCACTCTATTTTACAACTTTGATGAATTAAATTTCAATGTTTTCTTGAATGTTTTAATAACTTTGTGCGCTAAAAGTTCAATTTATGGATATTTGGCTATATTGCTCAGATTAACTTGAAAGGAAGATCGTATTGCATTATTGCAATTTGATAAACACTTTATTGTTCAAATTTTCGTAACGCATACTCGTTCCTTCGTCAGGGAGGTTATACACAAAAAAATAAGTAGGCCGAAATGCATTAAAATTGTCAATTTGTTCCGAAAATTCGGACAATAAAGGTTCATATTAGCAGTCATTGAATGCACTACAATTTTCTTCAATCTGTTATTGTTTGACGCTAATAAGTGGATAATAACCGATATTATGCCTATTTTTTGTTCTGTATATATAGAGACTTTTGGTAAACACATCTTGACAGAAAACATCTACCCAATGATCTTAGCCCAAATTTTTACTTCGTAATGCCGATAGAAAGCTGGGAAAGGACGAATAAAGTAGAATGTACGGTTAAATGGCTTTTTTTCCGGAAGCTTTTATTTCCGAAGATTCTTCGATCCGATGGGAAGTTATTATGAAGCCATGAAGGTTTGTTATTCCGACAGTTTAAGAAATGAAATATAACTAATTCATTTTTATATTATACGAACCTTCTTTAATTTTCATTTTCAGTATATGATGAACCTTGGGAGTTACGCGCCAAATATTCGAATTATGAACCTTATTATTCTCATTGTCGGATAAAATATAATTATAGTCCATTTGACGTTTGTACACGTGTTTGGAATAATAATTGAACCTTCAGAGCAAAGAAACTTCGGAAGTACAAGTGCTCCTTGATCGGACAGCCGAGCATAACATTAACAGTGAATGATGGGATGGGAAATGTAGTCGCCAGGAGTGGTTCTAGAGAGGCGGCGGGTTGGTTAGCAGCCCCTACATTTTCCCCAAGAGCCCTGAAACCAATTTTTCGCGTGGGACATGGAGTAAATGAATACAAGAACCCAAGCCCACCCCTATCATTCCCCTATAACCGTTTTTGATAATCGCTATTAATATGTAACTGCATGCCACAAAAATATATAGTTTTACATAATTGTTTTAGTCAAATTGCTATGTAGAATCGATGTTGCATTTTCCTTGTGCAATTTCGTCATTTAGGACAAGATGTACGTGAACTGCACAGTCATTGATGCCACCACAGTCAGCTGTAATGGGACCGACTACCTGGTTGAAGTACCACCCCTAGGGCCGGACGAGCCTCAGTTCTGGATCTACATCGGAATCTACATCGGTTTGATGTTGTTTGCTGGTGAGATTCAGTGGCGTAGCCCGGGTCCAGATATGTAAAGGCTCTGGCATCACTAGGGGAGATGTGGAGGTGGGCGGCGATATAGATGAAGAACAAGGCATTCCAACAGAGGGAGGGTGTTTATTAACGGGATCCCATCATCTTCTTCCACGTCCCTTCCGGCTATCTCTTCCTATTTTTCTCTCCTTTTCTCCCCCTTTTATGCGGGTACGGGGCCACGGGGGGCACTTTCATCAGTCAATGGATAATACTTTTCCGATTGTTAGGCAAACTCTGTTTACATTTTTTCTTGTGAAGCTCATTTTGAAAGTGATATTTATTTTCCTAAAGAATAATTTTTTTAGTGTTTGATATTATTTTCAATTTCAAGGTACTACAGGTATGTCCCATTTGCAGCCAACATCAAATTCTGTAGAACTTTGCAGGAATTATGAACATATCACGTATGTCCTATCTGTGAAATTTAAACGTTAGCAGTGTCCTTATATTCAAATTATGCAAGGAAACCCGTTTAATTTCTAGACTTTACTGTCAGACACTATTATTGAGTGACTGACTGACTTCTTTGTTTTCTTTGATAATAACATACATAAAATAAGCTGTAAAGGGTAGGTCTACATAAGCATTTGTCTACACCAATAACCCAATTCTTATAATGACCCAAATTAAACTGATTAAATCTTTGGGCAGCACGAAACGTACGACCATTCGGTACAACGGTCTGGAAATCAGACTATTACTTTAGTGATTGCAATCACTAAAGTCGATTCGATAACTATTGGTCGTTATTTTCCCACTGAAAGCCATTTTCAAGCCCTTTCGTTTTGAGGGAAGTTCTAAATTGGTATTATCTTTCAAATGCCGTTGGAATTTAACCTTTTAATTTGATTGGCCTGCAAATGGGACATAATTTATGATTAGACAACTTGTGGTATGTCAAATAAGCCATCAATCAGACGAAAAGGTACAATTTGAATAAGAACTTATTTTGAAATTGAGATATGTGCATCATTTTAAGCCAGTAACCAGAAGGACGTTAACCAAATTCAAAGAGAGTGATACATTGATCATGTCCCAAATTGTTTTCAGGGTTGGTGGCTGGCTTAACCCTCGGCCTCTTATCACTGGACATCACCACCTTACAAGTTCTCTCTACGGCCGGTACACCGAGCGAGCAGGTCTACGCGACCCGTATCCTTCCGTTGGTCAAGAACTCGCATCTCCTCCTAGTCACTCTCATTCTAGCCAACGCCGCGGCAGTCGAGTCCATGCCAATCTTTCTCGACCACGTGACTAACCCTATCGTCGCCGTGGCCGTTTCGGTAACGGCGGTCCTCATCTTCGGAGAGTAAGTGGGTTTGGTGTTCCCAGGGGCGGATCCAGCCGGCGGCAAGGGAGGGGGCCTAAAAAGGGGCCCACTTCGTGCGAAAATTTCAAAATCGTGCCGGTCGATTTTTCGCTCAATGAGGGGTTGGGAGGGGGTAGTGAGCAACAAAAAAAAATTTGGCACCCGAAAAAAAAAAATTCCTCCGGGAAGGGTCATTTTTATACACCACCAACCCCCCTTGGGCGCCAGCGGTAGTGAGCACAATTTTTTTTTTTTTGGCACCCGAAAAAAAAAATTTCCCTACGAGAAGGGTTTTTTTTCCACCGCCACCCCTTGGGCGCCAGGAGGGGCCCAACTTTTTTTTCAAAAAGGGTGTTTTTACCTGTTTTTTGTAGGGGTGGGGCCCGGGCCCCCCTGATCCGCCACTGGGTGTTCCGGACCGTAATAGACACAGTGCTTAAAGCCTTTCAAAGATAGGGGCATGCATACAACGTACAACAACAAATCAACATTATTCAAATTCTTGTCCCATCAATTGCGAGCCAATCGTAATAAAGCTGAGAACATTTTGAGAGATTTGAACACAATGCGCCGGCCATGCTAATGACATCTTCAAGAAATCAAAGTTATTTAAACCATCGACATTTTCCCCCTTCAATTTTGCAGTCTCTTTTTTTCTTTCTTTCCCAATGTTGACTCTTTTTTGTTTATACAAAAGAGCAACTTTTTTATTTATTAGATCATCCAAATCGTCTATTGTCCTTGTTTTCACCCCCTAGCTGTTTTGTTTCCTATTTTTGTCAACCGGGTATTTATTATGTTTATGTTGTCAGAACGTAGAAATAATAGTGTATCCTTTATAGTTTACGAGACTGAACAGCAGTAGACCAATACTATGTGCTATTCAAATCTAATTAAATACCCGCATCTTTCACAAACTTTCTCAATGATTTCATTCTCAATGTTTTGCTCTGATGCTCTATTTTTGTGTAAATTCCTTACAGGGTAATACCGCAGTCGATCTGCTCAAAATATGGACTAGCTATCGGAGCAAATATGGCATGGTATGTATAGTACAGGATTTACAAGGGTGTACTACCCTTCCCCAATTTACCCCCATACCTCCTCCAATAATACTGAAGACACCAACCTATTTTTCTATTTATTGATGAGTGCTTGGACCCGACGTCTTTTGGGGTGCAAGCACTGTTCATAAAAAGGGTTTCCTCAATCAAAAACATCAATTTGTTTTCTTCGAAGTACGAGTTTGGAAGTGGGTTGCTAAACGGCTTGAGCCCCCGGACATGATTTACACTTGCCTTGTCTCTCCTTTGCTTTTTCCCTGTTAATACCCTTCCAAAAGGCGCAAATATATCATAGGGATTTCTGTGTTTATATCAGAGTGAATTATCAAAATCTTCAATCGACAACGATACAAATAATCCAATCAAAGTAGGTAGCTTTCAGAACATAATTGTCGATAAATAGAAATGTTTTAATTGCACGTATGGCACTCATAAGCTGTCACTGAGAACATCTTCTTTTTATTTTTTTGTATATCTCTGTAGGTTTGTCTATATCCTCATTGCTCTAACCTTTATAATCTCATGGCCGATCGCCAAGCTTCTGACATTATTGCTAGGAGAAGGAGTTGGGACGTTCTACCGCAGATCAGGTTCGTTATGATGCGGGTACTATTTGTTTGTTCTCTTACAACTTTGGGTAAACACGAACGACTCTGAATAGCGTATAAGTACGTCTTGGAAGACATGACTGCACATCAAAACTTCTAAGTGATATTGGCTACTGACCCAGGAAATCAATATCAAATTATGTTAAATAGTTGCTATCATCCACTTACTCAAGCTACTCTCTGACAAACATCTCATAATTGTTCAACATTTCTTTTATTTCTATTGAAAATTGTTATGAAACCACGTGTTTTCATCAAATATTATAGCCTGTAAAAATCAGTCCGTTAATAAATTAATCCTTCGACCAATACCTCCATAAAAGTCAACAATGGAAAAAGACTATGCTAGGGTCGGTAAGCACAATGCAGTCTCATGTGTAATGGGATTTAAACTTTGTAGACCCTTGAAACCTCTCCATCGTTATCACTCACGCCTTCGTCCTGACTGACTGCTCATTATTTTACATTCATATCAACTTTACACCTTTGACAGAATTGAAAGCTCTGATTGACATCCAGGCGACCTCCCCCGAAGCAGCTGCAGAAGATAGCGCCCTCACGCAGGACGAAGTGCTAATCATCAAGGGTGCTTTAGATGCGGAGGGCAAGGTTGCTAAAGACGCTATGATACCTCTTGATGACACCTTCATGTTGGACTACTACGGCGTCCTGGATAGGAACATCATGCAACAGGTTGGGAATGAACACATCGCATATATATTTATGTGTATGGTGTCGGCCTGTCGGGTGTTCTAGTCTGTTTTTCGTTCATGTATATAATACCTGCAGAATAATGGCCATGGCATTTGCACTTCATATAATAGGGAATTCGGATAGTGGTTCTATAACTTCTAATAAAAAGACTTCAAAAAAACAAAAACGAACGGATCATAACATAATGGGTAAATTAAAAACAACAACAACAACAAAAACGGCGAAATTTCCTGACTGCCATTTGATTCAGAAATTGGGTGATGATTCTTTTTTTTTTTTCCTTTTTTTTCTATTTCTTTTTTCCCTGTTTTTTTTAACCGCTTTACTGTTAGATTAATGGTACAAAACAAAGTTGATCATGTCCGATAGGACTGTGACAATAAAGGCCATATTCATTTTCTTTTTTTCGGTTTTGTTTCTTTTTTTCTTTCATTTGCCATGGGTTCAATTGGAAGCATTGCTTTACGATTTTCGTTCTTTACATTTTTTCTATCTGCTCCTGTTATCTGACTTCTTGACACAGGTTTCATTTTTAATCAAAAACTAAAATGCATTACATGTGTATCAATCATTATCAAAATCCGTTTCAGCTTATAGCCAATGGTTACTCGCACGTACCCGTCTACAAGGACGACCGTAAGAATATTCAAGGTGCGTTTGTGGTCAAGAACCTTATTATCCTCGATCCCGACGACAATGAATCCATCTCGACATCTCTCGAACAATACGGTCGCCCCCTCCATTCTATCGCGGCCACCAAGCCCCTCTATAACATTCTAGACGAGATGATGGACGGAAAGTACAGGATGGCGGCCATTTACGACAATCCGGCGATCTTGCCGACTATAGACGAGGCTGATGGTAGCGTCCCGAGTACGCCGACGCTGCCAACTACGACGTCACAAACCGGATTGGTATGTGGTGTTAGGGTACGCCTGTAATAGTGCTGGCGTCGATAGTGGAGAGAGGATGTTCTTGTTGATGTTGATGGTGATGATGATGATGACGACAAAGGTGATGTAGTAGTAGTAGTAGTAGTAGTAGTAGTAGTAGTAGTAGTAGTAGTAGCAGTAGTAGTATTAGTAGTAGTAGAATATTGTATTTGATAACTTGTTTAGCACAAGGCTTTATCTGCCACAAGGTCCAATCCAATGATGATGATTATGAGGAGGAGGATGAGGATAATAAATTATGATAATGGCAATGGTGACGGTGACGTTGATGATGCTGATGACGATTGCGATGATGCTGATGATGATAGTGACAAGGTTATTAATGAGTGGTGTGAACAATAATACACTTTAGAGGATAAAAAAAACTGAAGGAGTGTTCGGAAAAATATTGCTCGATTGAGCGTAAACAAAATAATTGGAAAGGCTGAGAGTCCCTTACACAAAACTTTCAAGAAGACCTAAAGTCAATTTTAAAGGAAACATAAGTGTTGACAAAGGAGGGCTAGATGCAAATTGTTGTATTTGCGCTAAAAGAAATACCGCTTTCATGACGTTATCAATAAACTCTGTAGGCATGTAAACTCCGAAAAACTTCCCCAAGAGTGAACAAATTTCCAGGCATATATTTATATATTAAATAAAATAATAAAGTAATGGTGCATACGGAAAAGAAGCTAGAATTACAATTATCAGTGATAACGGTTCCTTTCACCTGCTTCATTGACAGAACATCATCGGCGTAATCACGCTATGGAATGTTCTGGAGGTGGTTCTAGGTGAACCAATCATCTCCTCCGATGACGTTTACGCCAGTGTACGCCAGAAGGTCCAAATGGGAAAAGTCAAAATGGTCCGGTCGCTCAGTGCCAACCCGGGTTCCACTGTAAGCAACTTCGGATCCATCAACGCACCACCATCTCCTCTCACTGTAAGTTGGTTTACTTACTACACTCTAGTTATAAGAGGATGTCGTTGATGAGGGGTTGGACTGGCGTTATGTTGATGATGATGATGATGATGATGATGATGATGATTGCATTTGATGATGTTGATGTTAATGATGTTGAAGATGATGAATTTTAGGATTAAGTTGAATGTGAATGTCGAAAGTGGTCGTTGCTTTTTCCTCTCTCTTACCTTGTATGCTTCTCAGTGTGATGCACACGCCCACCACCCACCACCCCCACCCTCATTCTCTCACCTCTCTCGACGTTAATCTTTCTCATTACCTAGCTCACTATAATCCCTCTTTTTTCTTCTTCTCTCTGCAGCCGTCCAGTGCGGAGAACACACCGCTTCTATCTCCTGACAACATGATTTGAGTGGTGCCGATTGCCCCTACCACCATCATCTTGTGCTCAAGAACTAGCCATCATGTCAAAAGTGGTTGTATGTCAGTACTTCGGACCTACCTTCCAAACTCAACAGTCGAATATTATTCTTGTGACGCGTTTGACGTGTTCCAAGTTAGACATATACGCAAGATAACGATCAATATTTTTACACGATGTACATTAGGAAAAATACAATGGGGTTATGAACTGTAGTGTCGTTATTCATATTTTTATGTAATTAAATGTAACACGTTGTGGATTTTATAAATTGTATTCACTAAAAATTAATTATAAATGCATTAATTGAGTACACTTAAAAGTGATGATAATTGGTCATGGGAGAACTATTTATATTTCATTTTGGGTCGTGATAAACAATAAACCTGTGTACTTCTATACTTTAACGTTCGGCTGGCGGTAACTACATATCAGCACAATCAAGTGATTCCATTTTCTTATTAAAGTTTGAATATTTTGGTTTACATATTTCCATAAAGTGGTTGTGACAATATGGTCTATTCTTCAGAGATAAGGTTAATACATGCATCTTTACAGAGC
The DNA here is from genome assembly GCA_037976565.1 of Mesocentrotus franciscanus. Lineage (NCBI taxonomy): Eukaryota > Metazoa > Echinodermata > Echinoidea > Camarodonta > Strongylocentrotidae > Mesocentrotus > Mesocentrotus franciscanus. Next base: position 28,729,479 of record CP137671.1, read on the forward strand.
CTTACTGATCAATCTATTTAAGAGTTATACAGATTGATCTATAAAGTTCTGAGAAGATATAAAATTATCCATCAAGAAAAAAAACATAATCATTGTCACAATCATTTCATGAAAATAGGCAACAAATGTTATTCCAACTTTATGGGCAACAGTTTATGATCACAAGTATTAAGTTGCACGAAGCATAACATGGCACAGTTGTGATCTTCTCAATCAGATTATCTCTTGGTCATGAAATATGTATAAAATATATATAGTTTTCATTTTCTTTCAAGGTGTATAAAAAGGAGTGCCACTGACACGAGATATAGAACTATGAATTAACTTTGGCCTATATTATGTTTGTTGATCATTCATGAAATTTTTTCTTACAATGAAAGCATGTCATATGTCGAAACGCGAACATACATTTTAAGGCGTAAAGAAATTTGTCCTCACTATTTGTTTTAGCTAATATATTGAGTATATTTCGACCAAAGCACTAATGTCAAACCTGCGATATATCTACACACCGGTACATGTACTTGTGTACACTTCATTTTGTACGTTTGAGGGAATTACAACTCCAAATGCGAAGCTATTCCCCCTTGACTATTCAGTCATGACATGGGTGTAACGGAATGTCCATACACGCTCTATGACTAAAGGTCGAGTGGAATTTTTAGGTTGTTTATATAACGTGTTTGTACTTTTATAGGTAATTGAGTTTATCGTTATGGGGAATAGGATAACCTTTTTATAAGACAAAAACTATATTAGATGATATACTGTTTGAAATTGTGTGAAATGACACAATTCTCGTGCATCTAAACTTGATAATGATAATAATAGTTATAATAATACAATAATGATAATAATAATGATAAAAACAATGATAATAATAAAAAGAAGAAGAAGAAGAAGAAGAAGAAAAAGAAGAATAAAAATAAGAAGAAGAGGAGGAAGAAGAAGAAGAAATGTAATGACTTTTTGTAAAGCACAATGTCCATTTCGCAAAGTGCTCAAGGCGCTGAGAGTGTACATGAATATCATTTATTAAAGCACTAATACCTCAGTCACACAGACTCCATACCGACTCCACACCCACTCAAAACCGACCAATTCTTGGCTATTATATCCGAGGTTATGTACTATTGTGTTCGGTCTGTTGTCGGTCTGGTGTCGGCTTGGTGTCGGCTTGGTGTCGGCTTCGTCGGTGTGACTGGGGTATACATATAAAATATTTAAAAAACTAACTCAATTATGCTCGTTGAATTGTATATTTAAACTGAAGGGGAAGTGGTGTGTGTAGGACACTTAAATGTGACCCTGAACACATAAAATTAGCATAATATTTAATGCCAATAGAATATGCACGAACACTTCCGTTCAGTTATGCAGGTAGGATATCTGATTCAAACAAGCCAAATGAGAAGTCGTATAACTTTCTTATTTTTATACATGTACTAAGAAATTCCGTGTTTCATACCCCTGCCCTGCATATATAGTACTTAATTATAGTTCCCGAGTGAATGTAAATGTACAAGAATGTGATAAAATTAAATAATTTACATGCAAAAGGTACATTGGAGGTAAGTGTGATGAGCATAGAATTTGTGAAATTGGCTCCCAAAAATTGTCTGAAGCTCTTTAAATTCCTCCTTTATTAGCACCATCAATGTCGAAAATTTCAATTGAATAAGCCATAAATGAAATGTGTTTGCCATGTTCACCTTCTCGCATGACCTGATAATAGAGATTATTATGGTCGTAGTTTTCAATTAACAGCAGTGCTAACTAACACAATGCCAAAATTCATAGCGATGGAAATATAATTAATAAAATATTCATAACAAAGATACGATTTTGGTCACGAAGGTTTAGGTTTTTAGTGTCCAACAGTACTTAGAGTTGCTTAATTATAAGGCGTAACGCATGTGTACGAGAGGAGAGAGAGAGAGAGAGAGAGAGAGGGGAGAAGGGGAGACGACGGAGAGAGGGGATAATTTGGTTCGTAAAAATAAGAGAGAGTGAATAACAGTTTTAAAAATGCAATTATAGAGGGAAAAGAGTAACATACAATAAAAACGATTGCATGTTTGTAAAAAAAAATATAGGCTACTAGCCTTATAAAAGTAACATGAAATGTGAAAATGAACATTTTTTTTTCCTCTTCAGAGGTATTTATTCGGTTATAAAATACATTTAACGACAAATAATTCAAACAGAAATATACATTCACTTTACACCTTAAATCTTAAAATCTTTACAATCAGATAAAATCAAGGACTATAATGTTGAAGGGCGTTTGATAAATGAAAAGTGAAAATAAACATTGATTGAGACATAATATCTTGATTCGCAAGAGTCGAAGAAACTTTACAGGCTCATTTTATAAAATTTTGTATACAATCATGTATATCTTTATCGTTTAGGAGAACACAGTAATTACAGCGTGCATCCGTGTATTATAAAAAGCTAGACAGTGTCTCCATGAAATTAAGTACCCATATCAAATTTTGCTGTTAATGTCTGCATTGTGCGCATCCTTGTCTGATCATCTGAATAGCAAAACATAGTAAGTTCCTAAATAAAGTAATAAAATTAATGAAAGGTAAAATCAAATAATTCATTAATAAATGAATAAATAATCAAGATGGATAATCTTTGAAAGTTAATCACAAGGAATTTGGAATTCAGCCACTGCATTCTAATATCCGACAAAACACTTCAGCGACTTTTAATTTTCTTACAAGGATTCTAAATTACGATTATCTTTTGATGACTTCGGGACTAGACTATATTTTCTAAAGTTTCATTTTCTGACGAAATTAAAGTCGCCTTACAAAAAGGATATATTAATTAATATCTTTATATTAGCACAGAGATTAACAAAAAAAGAAGTTCTAAATGCATGATCAAACTGAAGTTTGATTTCAATATAATGTTGAACCTGTCATAACATTACAATCGCATTAAAGTAGGTCACTCTAATTACAGACAGTGCTGACCACTGATCTCTTAACGATTTTTTTATTTTTTTAGAGAGAGATCAGTGGATGTGCCGACTATATAATTATAAATGCGTGACAATACCTAACTTTCAAAACGACTGGTAGGCCTATGTCGGTAGGAAAGTAAGAAAAAGTATATTCAAGCGTGGTGAATAAGGTTACATTAACAAGATTAAAAAGACTGATATCGTCCCCATATAACTTTAATACCTTCTTGAAGGATGCCTCCATTGAAAAGAATGGGGCATGTTCAATTACACTTTATCAAAAACGTGCTGACTAAATCTACTTCCCTGTTCTAATTGTTTAAGCCAGTCTGTTCCTGACACCTACCGGTATTTCTCGTTGAGGTTCATAAGCCGTGTTTGGTTCTCGTCTGGTTCATAAGCCATGTGTAATCTAATTCTCAGAGTCTAACATACAGTTATTGTAACGCCAAGATTGCGACCGTCGCCATGGCAGCGGCCGGTATGCCTTCATCTTCTGTAGATTTCAGTAACATTAGTGGGATCTCAGATTATTCTGGAGACCTCGTGTGTAATGCATCCTCTGTGTCTTGTGTGAACACCCTCCTGCAACCCGATCAGACTTGGTTCTGGGTCGATCTCGTGCTCTTCACCATCTTTACGTTTGGTTCAGGTGATAAAACTATCGAAAATACTTCTATGCATGTAGTATTGATATACCGCAGTCACTCACAGTTACTTGGGCTCGGTCAAACGAGACCGACACTGTCGGTCTGCCTGACCTTCTGAAAAGTGATCTGAAGGTTCATGGCACATTTAGCCAGTCTATATCTCTTTCTCTCCGCATGTATCAATCTCTGTCAACTGTTGCTACAGGGCGGGAAGGAGGGGGGGGGGGCGGGCTTGACACCATGAATCATAAAAAGCTTACAGTAAATTTTGTAGTGGCGTGTTTCGGCTTTATTATTCCCAAAGCTGATGACCCTTTTGCGCATTATCGATGTTAAATGTGTGTTTTTTGTTTATTTGTTTTGTTTTGTTTTTGCCTTAATTTGCTAGTACCTGTACTAACAATTTAGGCGATGCGTCCGTAGTCCTCTGAATATACCTCTTATTCTATCTCAATCTCTGTCTTCTCCATAGGCCTGTACTCGGCCCTCACAACCAGCTTCTTCTCCCAAGACCTCACCAAACTCGAGGTATGTCTGTCACAGGGTTCTCCGAGCGAAAGGGCCTACGCCTCCCGGGTCATGCGGCTTCTGAAGTACCCCAATTTGCTCATCGTCACCCTCAATATGGGGAATGTAGCCGCCATCGTGTGCCAGCCCATCGTCTTAGCTTACATCATAAGCCCGGTATTTTCCATCCTGGTGTCAGCTGTGACCGTCTTTATCTTTAATAAGTAAGTTTGTAGAACATGACTTTGTATAAGGATCCAATCATACCAATAGCAGAACAGTGGTAAATGCCACTGAAATGGTCTATCCCCCATGTTAACATATTAATTACCATGTAACATGTACGTTTAAGTGTCTAATTAGTGCTATATAAATAAAAACAAATTCGTTAGTATCATTATTATATGTGGAATAGATATATGATCAACGGCCAAACTGTAAATGGGAAGTCCACCTTGCTATTAAAGTTGATACTTATAGGAAATAAAATCAAATAAAAATAGTTTATTTTATAATTGAATGAGTTATTAAAGCAATTTATGCAGCTAACATGCCATGAAAGTGTGCAGTTTTGTGTTTTATGAAAATCAAATTTCACTAAATAGACTCTATCCTGACCTACGAAATCGCCTAAGGGAAAGTGGCTTTGTGAGTGACGTCAGAGCCGGGATATGCTTCACGTAGCTATAGAGACTAACTGCGATCTACACACAAATGTTCATAGAGTCGATGTCAGTTCCACTCTCTCAAAACGATTGAAATATTGCCTGAATGGTCAATATCTGGCATACAGTTGTCCTCTCCCGTCCTGAAACATATCCTAATGTCAATATTCATGTCATTATTGGCATTGAAAAAGTGACAATATCCGTAAAATAACTGTTTACAACTCAACTTTTTCACCGGCTTTAGCTTGCCAGCTGAGCTGTATGTACACGGAGTATGACAAATCAACCTAGCTGTGTTTCAAAACAAAATTACCTATAGTAGAATCATGTTCCGAGGTGGAATTTCCTTTGACATAACAATGAATAATGTTTCTTCTCCATTTTCATTTGTCGATAACTATAATTACATAGAATAGTGTATTTCTCGCCGTTTTGTTTTGGTTTGGTTTCGTAAGGGTTTCGTCTATCGCGACTGAAATGCAAGCGTATAGTACTGTGTATGTGCGGTGTGCAGTGCAGTCACGTTTGCGTGTGTTATGGTGTGCGCGCAGGTAATGTAAATCCGCCAGCTATACTAAATTCAATCAGCGATCAGCCGTGTAGGTAATGCGGCTGCCAAGAGCCGCACTACTCGCAGATGAATCGTAACAACAGCAGAATCGCCTCGATTTTTCCAGCTAATCTAGCCATGATACGATCGACTAAATGAAATATTCTTCGATTTGTTTGAATTTTATTTTATTCATAATAATGATTAAATCAATACTAACTGTTTTTTCCATAGTGGAAGAGGTGAAGTCTCCGACTGATATGTCAAAGTGAAACTACATGGTGGTAAAAATCGCCAGCACCCAAGTCCCCAATATGCAGGCTCGCTGTACAACAAAGCCGGGGACACAGCCATAGTTTCAACTTCTTTTTCCCCATTTTTTAACGTTTATTTCACAAATAATACATTTCTTAGAATATCAAGATGGAAATATTAATGAGAAGTAACTTACAAACGATGTTGTATTATAATTTATTCTATAGTAAGGGTAAAATAACACATAAGTTGAAGCTTTGTTTTCAGCCTTATAATGTTATACATGCGTTCTACTAGATACCCGGCAGTGGCACACTAGCCACGCCTCCCTTTTCCTACGTCACAGCTAAAGGCCGTTTCGGATGACAATAGGGCAAATTTGTCCCAGAGAATAGGGTGATTGTTTTCACCCTAATTTCGCTTTTTCGGAAGTGTTATATTGTTTGAATGTCATCCAAGCTCATTGTATGGCTTATAAGCTTTCTGTAGATATGAATATCTTCATATTTAGAGCTCTTCTATGAATATCACCTTTAAGTTGGTTTTAATAGAAGCAGAAAAATGAGAGAAACAGGTCAGTGAATAAAAACCGATTAAAATTAAGAAAGTTATGAATTTTTCATGGTGAGATCAATCAAACACAAATTGGCAACTCTGTGATGTACATTGCGAGGTCCCCTCCAATTTACCCTGTACTAAAAGAAAAATTCAACAATTATTTTGTCCCAAATTTTTCAATCATACATTCACTCTAAATATAATTATATAAATAACTATTGTTCATTTATTTGTTTCTCTATTTTTCTGCTTGCATTAAAACCAACTGAATATCAAGGTGGACTTTAATGGAAGATTGATAACAAAATTCTGGGTTCACCACTAGCTAGACACAACTCTGGATTCGGCATTTGAATTATCCTTTAAACAAATTACTCTGTTTCTCCTACCGATGAATGCTGTACAAATGTATCGCGGGAAATCCAATGTTATTTCAAATGGAAGTCTGTATTCATTCTTCTTCGCGACCTTTTCTTCAACGCAAAGTTCTAGTAATATGTTGTCACAAAATAAGATCACCCTTTCATTTGTGTATAAAACTTGACTCAGTATGTCTGGCTGAAAAGTACATAAGGTTGTAAGACAATCGCCAATTTATCGAATCTTGCCTTTTCTAATCCTATATTCATTATTCCGCTTGGGTCTAATTTTGCGCCAAAATTATTCGTGTATTAACAAATTCATTCTGCTTTTTCTCCCTCACTGCAGGTTACTTCCACAACTGATTGGCGACCGGCATGGCCTAGTCCTGGCAGCAAATATGACATGGTTAGACTTCAATCAACAATATTAACTTTAGTAACAAATATTTCATATCGTCACAAAATGGGTATAAAGTAGTCATTAAATATTGACCTATTTTTAGTTCTGCACAGTCATGAAAGGTTGCTTATCGACGGAGAAAGTTGATTTGATATGCGTAAGTACCCTCACCAAATGATAAGGTAACGGTATCAAACATCAAAGACTCATCGAATTCCATCACACCATTTACTAACTTAAGCTGGTACCTTGAAGAGAATCCATATGCTATTATCGTGATCCGTCGAACAGCCATAGTATAGATGCGAGGTAACAGACTGGAGTTAAGGATAAAGTGGTATACTATACGAGCTTACACCAATAATACACATTTAGGTTTATAATCATGATAATATCACAAGCTATACGGAGGAAGCTTCCGTTGTACAAACATTGTTGCAAGACTGCAAAAGACTGTTCAAATATAGAAAGCTATCTACCCAAGTGGCATGGTTGTATTCTTAAGCTGAAATTGAATTGAATTGAATTGAATTTATCCACCACTTCCATAACAAAAGCATGCAAAATCATAGAATACAATAAAAGATTCCTTACAAAATATAGAAAAGGCAATAAATTGAAAATACACTAAAGGAAATTACGAACTCGTTGGATCATCAAAAAGTTACAAAATGATATAAATAGATGATCCTACGCAAAATACACACCAAAAAATAAATCATTAATTAACTTCAACATGATCGCAGAGCCTTTCGAAAAAAAATCAAATGTCAGGCAAATTTGGGGACCATTAAAAAGACCTACATGTAGCATGTAATCCGCACGCGATTTATATGGGATATACAGTTGGCAATTTGAACTATTCTTGAGTTGATTTCTCGAAAGGCTTTGCGACAATGTTCTTCTTCACTCTCTAAAAGACCTGACAATGGGACGAACTCGTGATTTCGAGCCTGCCTCGGTCATTGAATATGAAGAATATATCTCATCACTAGGCCACTCACAGATGGGCAGATGGGCAGAGTAACTTATGAATATAATCCCCTCCCATTAATAGAATGATATTATTGTATATTCTTTCATAATCTGTACAGGTTTGTCTATCTGTCTATTGCTGGGTTTTTCATCTTGGCTTGTCCCGTCGCCATGCTATTATCAGTGGTTCTTGTAAAAAGCAAAGATAGATTCTACGAGAGATCAGGTAAGAAAGGGCTGAATGGGGTAGAGAAATGGCACATCCACCTGTCTTTGTCTTACAAGGTTGTGGGTTCGAGCCTTGTGAAAATTAATGTTATACCATGTATACCTCTCTCCTATGATCGGTGAGTCGCATGAAGAGAATTAAAAAACTAGGTTAAATCCTCGATTTGCATATATGCCCTAAATCTAGAGATATTATTGGGGGATAGAGAGAGAGAGAGAGACAGACAGACGGAGAGAGAGAAAGAGAGGGATACAGACAGGCAGGCAGATTGAGAAGGGAAATGAACGAACATGAAGAATATTGATGCTGATTAGTTAATGAAGGCCTCTCACTAGTAAAGTCTACACAGTAATAATCATAGTTGCTTTTCTATCTGGTATTGAAAACAAGAATTGTTGTATATTTCCCCCACTTTTTAGAACTGAAGGCCCTGATAGAACTTCAGATGACGTCCCCAGACGCCGCAGCTGAGCAACACACACTGAGTCCTCATGAGGTCCTTATCATCAAGGGCGCACTGGATGCTGAGAGTAAGGTTGCCATGGATGCAATGATACCATTGGATAAGGTCAGCATGCTGGACTATGATGGTGTTTTTGATCGCAAAACCATGCACATGGTAGGTAGTGGTGCAGGAGACGGTGGGGGTGGTGGGTGCCGGAGAGGGTGGTGGTGGTGGAGTTGAAGGCGGTGGTGGTAGTGGTGGTGGTACTTTGGTGGTTGTTATGGTCGTGATGGTGATTGGGACGGTTGTGGTTTTGGTGATGATGATGATGATGTTAATGATGGTGGCGGTAGTAGTGGTGATGATGATGGTGGGAGTGTGCGAAGTGGAGATTGTGGTGATGGTTGTAGTTGGAGTAGTGACGATGTTTCATGGTGTCGGTAATGAAGATGATGATGATGGTACTTGCAGTGGTAGTACTGGTAGAGGTGGTGCATAGTGGTATTATAATAGTAGTCATGTAGTAGTGATGAGGGCGGGAGTTATCTTGTTGGTAGTGTTGATGGTGGTAGTGACAATGGTGATGATGGTGTAATGGTATTGGTGATACAGACGGTATTAGTGGTGGTCATAATGGATGAACGTGCACTAGCATCTGTCAAAGACCATTATTTATCTTCTTTCTTTTTAAATTTCTAACAACATAAATCCATTATCTTACTCCGGCAGCTTGCCTCACAGAAATTCTCTCACGTTCCAGTCTACATGAACCATCGTAAAAACATCCAGGGCGAGTTCGTGGTCAAAGATCTGATCCTTCTTGATCCCGATGACCAGGAGCTGATCTCAGAGTCTTTTGATAGATACGGTCGTTCCCTCAACTTTATCCCGTCTAATAGACCCATCTACGATATCTTTGATGATATGAATCTTGGTCGTTACCGAATAGCCGCTGTGTACGACGCTGATACCGGAGTAAGTTGATTAAGCCCTTTCATGATCTTATTACAACCTAGTGCGTTCTGAAAATGCTTCACAAAGAAAAACCATGATACTAGTAGCAGAATAATTATACTACAATTCATAAAATACACTAATGCAATGGTATCAACCGTTATGTCGAATTTTATATATATTCCCAAACAATTTTGGACTGGGGATTTTGTCTAAACTTTTAAAAGAGTAGCATTCTAACAGTATTTAAACACCCTTCCCCCATTCTTATTTGCTTTCTAGTTATTAGGCCAATTAATGACATGATGGCTCTAAGCCTCTTTACGACTATTATGCATTTGAAATTTTGGTTTTGACAACGTTTTGGATCAGAGCTCATCCTATCTGCCTAGTTAAACCACTTGTCATCCCCACCTAATTCTCTCTCTCTCTCACTCTCTCTATTTCCCCTTCTTTCCTCCACGTTCATCCTTGGTAATTCAAATCCGACTCTCCGTTTCATCATGTTATCTCCCCCAGACCGTCGTCGGTTTCCTGACCCTTCAAAACGTCTTGGACGTGATCTTAGGACAGACTCGAACCCCAGGCCGCCAGGACTCCCTGGGTAAGATGAAGGCGGTCCAGTCATGGAGGCAGCTCGCCATCGAACGCCGCAGATCAGTTCCCGCCACCAATGCCTCTGAGGACTCGGTAAAGAACTTTTCTACAGATTTCAGGCAGAGTTTTTTTTTTCATATGACATGATAATTATGATACTGGTGATGATGGTGATGATGATGATGATGATGATGATGATTCACATCTTCTATATGGCGCCATATATCTGGTTCAAAAAAGATATACAAGTACATGTACGCTAAAAATGGATGTGATAAAAAGGGTTCTAGGACACCTAGCACCTGGACAACCATTCCCGGATAACCACCCTAAGATAACCACCCTCTAGGACAATTACCCCTAGGACAACTACCCCTAGGGCAACCACCCTCTAGTGCGACTACCCCTAGGACAACTATCCCCCGGACAACTACCCCCAGACAACTACCCCCTAGGACAACTACCCCCGGACAACTACCCCAGACAACTACCCCCTAGGATAACTACCACTGGACAACTACCCTCCAGACAACTACCCCCTACGACAACCATCCTCTAATTGTCCTAGGGTGTAGTTGTCTGGGGTAGTTGTCCGGGGGTAATTGTCCTCGGGGGTAGTCGTCCTAGAGGGTGGTTGCCCTAGGGAATTGTCCTAGGGGTGGTTATCCTAAGGGTGGTTATCCGGGGTGGATGTCCAGGGTAGGCGTCCGATACGGATAAAAAGATGTATAGAAGCATTTTCAAATTAAAATCAACATATTTGCGGCATTATTTCACATTATACATAGCATTATAATAATGTGTTTAGAATATCATGAGTATAATGCAATAGCATTATAATACCGGAGAGAAGGCATAAGAAATGAGAGCAAGTCTTCATTTTCATCGATGTTATCATGGTCCCGAAGTAGTTTGGTCCGAGAAAAATGAAGCACCTTAACAATTATATAAAGGATTTTGATTTTCATCATTATGTTTGCGTAAACAACATTGTGTAGGTGTACGTAAGTATGTGAGTATCTTACTATACCCCCTTCACATACACGGATTTGTCTTACGAGTCCTTACGGATCGCACAAATTCACGGCTCTTTCACGGATCCTCACGATTTGGCCACTTTTACGACCGAGTTAAGAGTTGTTACGAGTTATTACGAGCTATTTACGGTAAATTACGGGTTATTAGGAGTTATTACGATGTATCTATGGCAAAATTCCACGATTTGTTACGAGTTGTCACGGATAACTACGAGCAACTTACGTGTTAGTTACGACCTGTTTACGTGTTGTTACGATTTTTAGCCAAAAAATAACAACTGAAAATGAAGTGTTCGAATTTGCAGCTTGTATACCCTTCCCCAAATCGTAAACGATACGTAAGAATACGTAAATTATATGTATCTATTCGTAAAATACTCGTAACTTCACGTAAAATGCTCGTAATAACTCGTAACAATCCGTAAAGCCATCGTAACACGACCCGAATGAAATCGTAAACAACACGTAAGCACTCGTAATAATCCGTAAACAAATCGTAAACTAACTGTAACAAATCGTTAAAAAAATTGTAACGAGTCATTTACGGATTCTTGCGAGCAGTTAACGGATGGTTTACGTGTTGTTGCGAGCGGTTTACGATACTTACGGATTGTTACGTGCTATTTACGAGTTATTTACGGAAAAATCAATCCGCGGACAATCGTAAGAAGATTTTTGACATGTCAAAAAAATTGCCTCTCCTTTCACGGATCCTTTGTTGTGACGAGTTGTTTACGGATACCAGCGAGTTATTTACGGATGCTTGCGACTGACTACGAGTTGGCGATCCGTAAGTACTCGTAAGAAAAATCCGTGTATGTGAAGGGGGTATACGAGTGAAATAACGTCCGATGCCCTTAACAAGTCTGGTGTATTTGTTTCTTTTATTCTTTTATTCTCCGACAGAATCGGCAACTGACAGAGGGTACCCCTTTATTCGAAGTAGTGCCGTGACCTTGAAGATGTAAGGTTTGATAGCACCTCACGCTAGTTTTACTTTGTTCTAACATGGATCCCTTTCTTCCTCATTGTGCTGATCTAACCTCCTTTTTCTAGAGCTTCTGCAATCATTCATTTTCCTTTTCTATCTTTCCTTCATTTTGCCTCCTACTATTTTCCTCCATTTCTTCCTCTATTTTATTTTTTATTCCCCCCCCCCCCAACAAAAAAAACAAAAACAATTTTTTTTTAATTTATTGATTGTCTAAGTATACTTTGTTCAAGATATAATGTAAAAACAGCATCTGAGGAAGAGGAACTACATATAATACTTTAACAAGCTCTGCTTCTAGTTAGTTCCTCTTTTCTCGTGCTATTTCTATTATATTTGTCGTTTCATTGTTTATGTTATGTAATATACTTATTCATTGTATTATGTTTTGCATGAGAAATACAATTATTTGAATCATAAAATATAGCTCGTCAAATTCTCTAGTGAATGTAAATGCACAAGTGTGTGATGAAATGAAATAATTTACATACAAATTGTACATTGGAGGTACTGTAAGTGTGAGAAGCAAAGAGTTTGTTTGACTGGCTCCCCAACATGTCTGAAGCTCTTTACATACCTCCTTTATAAGCCATGAATGAAATGGGTATGCCATGTTCACCTTCTCGCATGACCTGCTAGTAAAGATTATCAATGGTTGTAGTTTTCAATTAACAGCAGTGCTAACACAATGCAAAAATTCATAGCGATGGAAATACAATTAATAAAATAGTCATAACAAAGCTATAATTTTGGTAACGAAAGTTTCGGTTTTTAGTGTCCAACTAGAGTACTTAGAGCTGTTGATTACAAGGCATAACACATTCGTACGAGAGGAAGAGAGAGAGGAGAGAGAGAGAGGGGGAGAGAAGGGGAGACGACATAGAGAGCGGGATAAATTTGTTCGTAAAAATAAGAGAGTGAATAACAGTTTTAAAATGCAATTATAGAGGGGAAAGAGTTCAATAACATCCAATGAAAGCGATTGCGTGCCTGTACAGAAAAATATAGGCTTATAAAAGTAATATGGAATGGGAAAATGAACATTGATTGAGACATATATAATATCTTGATTCGCAAGAGTCGAAGCAACTTATGGTAAAAGTCACTCATAATGTACTCTGATTGAAACTCCCTCAAACAAAAATTTAACAAAGAATTCAACATTTCACTGAATGGTTATTCTTTGTACTGGGGCTCACCGGTTTTCTGTATTAGGCGGTTTTAAAGCGAAACAAATCTTTCAGTGATCGTTTAAAATATGGACGATTTGACCTACAAGCAGTAAATACAATCACGTATGTCTTTATTGTTTAGGAGAACACAGTAATTGCAACGTGCATCCGTGTATTATAAAGAGCTAGACAGTGTCTCCATAAAATTAAGTACCCATATCCAGGCGCGGATCCACGGGGGCGACGGCCCGCCCCCTGGAAAAAAAGAAAGAAAAAGACGAGCTCCCACCCCTGGCAATTTTTTTTTTTTTTTTTTTTGCCCAAGAGGGGGGTAGATTTAAAAAAAATAGTGCTCACTACCCCCGCTTATTCGCCGCTAAATTTTTTCTCACAAATTGCCCCCCATCGCCACCGGCTGGATCCGCCGCTGGCCATATTAAAATTTGCTGGTAATGTCTGCATTGTGCGCGTCCTTGTCTGATCATCTGAATAGCAAGACATAAATAAATTACTAAATAAATTAGTTAATTAATGAATGGGTGAATCAATTGATTCATAAATAAATTAATAAATAATCAAGATAATCACAAGGAATTTGGAATTTAGCATTCTAATACTCGAAAAAACTATACTTCCACGATTTTTAATTTTCTTACAATGATTCTAAATTACTAATATCTTTGGATGATTTCGAGACTTGACAATATTTCCTAAAATTTAAAGTCACCTTACAAAAAGATATATTAATATCTTGATATAAGCACAGAGATTGAAGAAAAAAGAAGTTTTAAATGCATGATCAAACTGAAGTTTGATTTCAATATAATGTCGAACCTGTCATAACATTACAATCGCATTAAAGTAGGTCACTCTAATTACAGACAGTGCTGACCACTGGGGGCGTTTCATGAAACAATCATTTTCACCGACAATTTTACTGTCACCGACTATTTGGACCAGGACTCTGATTGGTCAAATTTAGTCGGCGCTGACAGTCTGTTGTCGGTGGACAAATGTTGATGAAACGCCCCCTGATCTCTACGAGTTATTATTTTTTTTGAGAGAGAGAGATCATTGGAGGTGCTGACTATATACAAATGCCTGACAGTAGCTAACTTTCAAAACGGCTGGTAGGCCTATGTCGGTAGGAAAGTAAGAAAATGTCTATTCAAACGTGATGAACGAGGTCATATTAACAAACAAAACCAAAAAAGACTGGTATCGTCCCCATATAACTTTCATACTTTCTTGGAGGATACCTCCATTGAAATCAACTGGTGGCATGTTCAAATTTCGCTTAATGTTATAGTGTCTTTCGGCGACTTTATCCAAAACTTGCTGACTAAATATACTTCCGTGTTCTAACTGTTCGAGTTTGTTTCCGAAATCAACCGGTATATCTCATTGAGGATCATCATTAAGCCGTGTTCAGTCTGCTTGTCGTCTGGTTCACACTGTGAACATGACGGACAAAGAAAGAGGACAAAATATACGGTTCCTCATTCTACCCTCAACAATTGCTGTGGTAGACAAAGGAACATCCCTTCACTGCTATTATGTAAAATAAGTAGAACAGGTGAATATGCATGTGACACCTGTTCTACATATTTTACATAATATCAGTGAAGGGATGTTCCTTTGTCTACCACATCAATTGTTGAGGGTAGAATGAGGAACCATATATTTTGTCCTCTTTCTTTGTCCGTCACGTTCACAGTGTCACAAGCCGTGTTTAATTTAGCTTTCTGCGTTAGATAGACAGTGCACGTTCCGCTAAGATGGTAGGGACTTTTAAATTTGCACGTCGACGTAGTGGACTGCAACGTGTGCCATTCTTTCAAGGCACTGGCCCGTGCCCGGCAGTGCCCTATTAGGGACTTTTAGATTGTACACGACGAGAACGTGGACTGCCACGGTGACATCCTTTTAAGGTAATGTGACGTCCTTTTAAGGCACTGCCGGGCACGGGCCAGTGCCTTGAAAGAATGGCACACGTTGCAGTCCACTACGTCGACGTGCAAATCTAAAAGTCCCTAATGATGGCAACGGCGGGACGTATGCCTTCATCTTCTGTAGATTTCAGTAACATGAGTGAGCTCATGGATTATTGTGGAGACCACGTGTGTAATGTTTCCGTTGTGCCTTGTGTGAACACCCTCCTGCAACCTGAGCAGACTTTGTTCTGGGTCGATCTAGTGCTCCTCGCCATCTTTACGTTTGGTTCAGGTGATGAAATTATCGAAAATACTTATTTGCATGTAATACCGATATACCGACTCGCAGTTGATCACTCGGACTCGGTCAAACGAGACCGACAGTCCACGAGACCGAGAGTTTTGGGTTGGTGGACTTTCTGAAAAGTGATCTGAAGGTTCATGACACATTTTGCCAGTCTATATCTCTTTCTCTCCGTATGAACAAAACTCGGTTAACTGTCAACGGGCTCGGCATCACGAACCCCACCCCGACACACACAATTTTTCCTGGGGAAATTTTGTAGAGGCTTGTGTCGGCTATATTATTCCCAAAGCTGATAACCATTTTGCGCATTATTGATGTTGAATTTGTTATTGCTTGTATGTTGATTTTTTCCCCGTTTTGTTTCGTTTTGTTTTGTGTTGTTGTTGTTTTGTTTGTACTGACAATTCAGGCTATGTTGTATAAAGCAAACTTTCCTACTCCTTCCTTCTTTAATCGACATGTTCTAGTGATGCGCCCCTAGTCCTCTGAGCTATATACCTCTCATTCTATCTCCATCCAGGGATTCCACCTCCCTGCTCCATCTCTATCTTCACCATAGGCCTGTACTCGGCCCTCTCAACCTTTTTCTTCTCCCAAGATCTCACCAAACTCGAGGTATGTCTCCTCCAGGGTTCTCCGAGCGAAAGGGCCTACGCCTCCCGGGTCATGCGGCTTCTGAAGTACCCCAATGTAGCTGCCATCATGTGCCAGTCTGTCGTCTTAGCTTACATCATAAGCCCGGCATCGTCCATCCTGGCGTCGGATGTGACCGTGTTTATCTTTAATAAGTAAGTTTGTAGAACATGTATAAGGATCCAATCAGGCCAATGGAAGAACAGTTGTAAATGCCACTGAAATGGGCTATCCCCCATGTTAACATATGAATTTCCATGTAACATATATTTTAACTGTCTAATTATTGCTATAAAGATAACAATAAGTTCTAGAAAAATGTTGTCACAACAAAAGATCACCATTTAATTTGTGTATAAAACTTGACTAAGTTCGTCTGGTTGGAAAAGTACATAAGCTTCTATGACAATCGTCAATTTATTGAATCTTCCCTTTTCTAATCCTATTTATTATTCCGCATGGGTCTAATTTTGCGCCAAATCATCGTGTATCAACAAATTCATTCTGCTTTTTCTCCCATCACTACAGGTTACTCCCACTACTGATTGGCGACAGGCATCGCCTAGTCCTGGCAGCAAATATGACATGGTTAGACTTCCATCAACAAAATTAAATGTTCGTTTGTTTGTTTTATTTTGGTTGGTAAAGGAAAGCATGTGGATACTTGTAAGAAAGCAACCAGGGGACCGACGGCTTTAAGTCCCATCCAATGGGCTTGGTAATTAGGATTACTGCCTTACCAGAGGGTACTATTACTAGCGCATCGACTTGGTTTCGAACCCGGGATCTCCCGGTTATGAGACCACTGCTATACCACTGAGCCATTGAAAAATATTTTAAATCGTCAGAAAATGGGGATAAAGGAATCATTAAAAATTGACCCTATTTTTAATTCTACACAGTCATGATAGGTTGCTTATCGACGGAGAAAGTTGATTTGATATGCGTAAGTACCCTCAACAAATGATAAGGTAACGGTATCAAACATCAAAGACTCATCGAATTCCATCACACCATTTACTAACTTAAGCTGGTAGCTTGAAGAGAATCCATATGCTATTATCGTGATCCCGTCGAACAGCCATCGATACAAGGTTACAAACTGAAGTTCAGGATAGAGTGGTATTCTGTGAGTTTAGATCAATATACACAAAAGAGGTTTATAATCATGATAATATCACTAGCTATACAGAGGAAGCTTCCGTTGTACAAATATTGTTGCAAGACTGCAAAAGACTGTTCAAATATAGAAAGCTTTCTTCCCGTGTGGCATGGTTGTATTATTAAGATGAAATTGAATTGAATTGAATTGAATTTTTTCACCACTTCCATAACAAAAAACTTGCAAAATCATAGAATACAGGGTGTACGTACAATAACAGATAAATTGGAAAATACACTAAAGGAAGTTACGAAGTGGATAAATCATCAACAAGTTACAGAAACGTATAGTTAACTGACCCTACGAAAAATACAAAATACATACAATACTCATTTAACCTCAACGTGATCGCAAAGGCTTTCTAAAAAAGGAAATCAAATGTCAGGCAATTTAAATAGCCTTGCCCCCCCCCCCACCTTTTGAAATATGGGTCCATTACAAAGACTTACATTGTACATGTAGTGTGTTATGCGCACACGATTCTATGGGATATACAATAGGCTATTGAAAATGTGCTCGAGTTGATTTCTCGAACTTCTTTGCGACAATGTTTGACTTCACTCTCTAAAAGACGCGACAATGCGACGAACCCGTGATTTCGGGCCTGCCTCGGTCATTGAATATGAAGAATATATCTCATCACTAGGCCACTCACAGATGGGCAGATGGGCAGAGTACCTTATGAATACAATCCCTTCCCATTACCAGAATGATATCATTGTCTATTCTTTCATAATCTGTACAGGTTTGTCTGTCTGTCTATTGCTGTGTTTTTCATCTTGGCCTGTCCCGTCGCCATGCTACTATCAGTGGTTCTTGTAAAAAGCAAAGATAGATTCTACGAGAGATCAGGTAAGAAAGGGCTGAATGGTGTAGAGAAATGGCACATCCACCTGTCTTTCTCTTAAAAGGTTGTGGGTTCGA
The DNA here is from genome assembly GCA_037976565.1 of Mesocentrotus franciscanus. NCBI lineage: Eukaryota > Metazoa > Echinodermata > Echinoidea > Camarodonta > Strongylocentrotidae > Mesocentrotus > Mesocentrotus franciscanus. The sequence continues at coordinate 28,747,769 of CP137671.1, forward strand.
GCCTTGTGAAAATTAATGTTATACCACGTATACCTCTCTCCTATGATCGGTGAGTCAAAAGGAGGTATTCCTACCTCGCATGAAGAGAATAAAAACTAGGTTAAACCCTCGCTTTGCATATAGGCCCTAAATCTAGAGATATTATTGGGGAGGGAGATAGAGAGAGAGACAGAGAGACAGAGAGAGAGAAAGACAGAGAGACAGACAGGCAGAGAGAAAAGAAAAATGTTCTCACCTGTAGAATATGAATGCTCATTAACTAATGAGGGTCTATCACTATTAACTCCTACACAGCAATCATCATAATTGCTTATTTTCTAGTCTGGTATTGAAAACAACAAATTGTTGCATATTTCCCTACTTTTCAGAACTGAAGGCCCTGATAGAACTTCTGATGACGTCACCAGACGCCGCAGCCGAACAACACACCCTGAGTCCTCATGAGGTCCTTATCATCAAGGGCGCACTGGATGCTGAGAGTAAGGTTGCCATGGATGCAATGATATCATTGGATAAGGTCAGCATGCTGGACTATGATGGTGTCTTTGATCGCAAAACCATGCACATGGTAGGTAGTGGTGCAGGAGGGGGTGGCGGGGGGTGGGGTGGTGGTGGTGGAGTTGAAGGTGGTGGTGATAGTGGTAGTGGTACTTTGGTGGTTGTGGTAGTGATCGTGATTGTGACGGTGGTGGTTGTGGTGATGATGATGTCGATGATGAGGTTAATGATGCTGATGATGTTAATGATGGTGGTGGTGGCGGTAGTAGTGGTGATGATGGTGGTGGGAGTGTGCGAAGTGGAGATTGGGGTGATGGTTGTAGTTGGAGTAGTGACGATGTTGCATGGTGTCGGTAACGATGGTGATGATGATGGTACCGGCGGTGGTAGTAATGGTAGAGGCGGTGTATAGTGGTATTATGGTAGGTAGTGGTGCAGAAGACGGTGGGGGTGGTGGGTGCCGGAGAGGGTGGTGGTGGTGGAGTTGAAGGCGGTGGTGGTAGTGGTGTCAGTGGTAGTGGTGGTGGTACTTTGGTGGTTGTTATGGTCGTGATGGTGATTGGGACGGTTGTGGTTTTGGTGATGATGATGCTGATGATGTTAATGATGGTGGTGGTGGCGGTAGTAGTGGTGATGATGGTGGTGGGAGTATGCGAAGTGGAGATTGAGGTGATGGTTGTAGTTGGAGTAGTGACGATGTTGCATGGTGTCGGTAACGATGGTGATGATGATGGTACTGGCGGTGGTAGTACTGGTAGAGGCGGTGTATAGTGGTATTATAATAGTAGTCATGTAGTAGTGATGAGGGCGGGAGTTATCTTGTTGGTAGTGTTGATGGTGGTAGTGAAAATGGTGATGATGGTGTAATGGTATTGGTGATACAGACGGTATTAGTGGTGGTCATAATGGATGAACGTGCACTAGCATCTGTCAAAGACCATTATTTATCTTCTTTCTTTTTAAATTTCTAACAACATAATCCATTATCTTACTCCGGCAGCTTGCCTCACAGAAATTCTCTCACGTTCCAGTCTACATGAACCATCGTAAAAACATCCAGGGCGAGTTCGTGGTCAAAGATCTGATCCTTCTTGATCCCGATGACCAGGAGCTGATCTCAGAGTCTTTTGATAGATACGGTCGTTCCCTCAACTTTATCCCGTCTAATAGACCCATCTACGATATCTTTGATGATATGAATCTTGGGCGTTACCGAATAGCCGCCGTGTACGACGCTGATACCGGAGTAAGTTGATTAAGCCTTTCTGCGGGGTTTTTTTCCCGTCATATAAAAAGACTATACAATAAAAAGAAAGTTAAAACAAACAAAAATCAAACAAACATAACAAATTTTATAAACTTATTCATAATATACAGTTTACATAAAGAAGAAAAATGTCATGGCATTAAATTGAAAACAAAAAACAAAACAACAACAACGAAAGAATGTACAACGAAATAAACAGAAAGACAGAGAAAACAGACGGCAAGATAGCCCAATTTCAGCTGCACTTATTACAACCTAGTGCGTTCTGAAAATGCTTCACAAAGAAATAGCATGATAATAGTAGCAGAATAATTACAAAAAAAAACATGTATGTTACAATTTATAAAATACACGAATGTAACAGTATCAATAGTTTTGTCGATTTTTTTTTTTTATTCCCGAACACTTTTGGGCGGGGGATTTTATCTAAACTTACAAAAGAGTAGAATTCCAACAGTGTTTAAACGCCCTTCCCTCATTCTTATTTGCTCACTAGTTATAAGGCCAATTAATGTGATGGGTCTGTGCCTCTTTATAACTCTTTACAACTCTTTTCATCCCCAACTCACTCTCTCTCTCTCTCTCTCTCTTTCACCTTCTTCCCTCCCTTTTCATCCTCGATAATTCAAATCCCACTCTCCGTTTCATCATGTTCTCTCTGTCTCTCTGTGTCTCTTGCCCCCGGCCCCGCCAGACCGTCGTTGGTTTCTTGACTCTTCAGAACGTTTTGGACGTGATCTTAGGTCAGACTCGAACCCAAGGCGGCCAGGACACCCTGGGCAAGATGAAGGTGGTCCAGTCATGGAGGCAGCTCGCAATCGAACGCTGCAGATCAGTTCCCGCCACCTATGCCTTTGAGGACTCGGTAAATAACTTTTCTACAGATTTCAGGCAGTGTAGTTCTCATCAAACAATTATAATGATGGTGATGATGATGATGATGACGATGATGGTGATGATGATGATAATTCACATCTTTTATGTGGCGCCATAATTATATCTGGTTCAAAACGGATATACATATACATGTACGCTAAAAAACGGATGTGATAAAAAGATGTGTAGAAGCATTTTCAAACTCAAATTAACATATTTTCGGCATTATTTCACATTCTACATAGTATTATAATACGTTGTATAGAATATCATGAGTATAATACAATAGCATTATAATACAGGAAAGAAGGCATAAGAAACGAGAGCTTAACACAAAAGGAGTGTTGGTATACCATCAATGAACAAATAGGCCCTGTAGGGAAACAAACTACGGAAAAAAAAGTTTCAAAAAGGTGATTACCGATTTTTTTTTTTTTCTTCTTCTTTCTTTTCGACACTGATTTAATCCGACCCCTCCCCCCAAAAAAATATATAAAGAAAAAGCTTTAAAAAAAGAGAAAATGTTAGAGTATTGAGATGTTCAAATTTGGCAAGTCATGGTCCCGAAATAGTTTGGTCCGAGAAATATGAAGCACCTTAAACATTATATAAAGGATTTTGATTTGCATCATATTTTTGCGTAAGCAACATTATTATTGATGTACGTAAGTATGTGAGCATCTTACTAAGAGTGAAATAACGTCCTATTCCGATGCCCTTCACAAGTCTGGTGTATTTCTTTCTTCTTTTTCCCCATTTTATTCTCCGACAGAATCTTCAACTGACAGATAGTATCCCTTTATTCGAAAGAGTGCCGTGACCTTGAAGATGTGAAGGTTGTATAGCACCTCACGTTAGTTTTATTATGTTCTAACATGGATGAGATGCCGCCAAGAAGATGGAGAAAAGATTTTGAGATGGTGCATCTTACCGGCAAAGACATTTTTCACCTTTTTTACATGGGGAACGAAAAATAAGAGAATTCGTCAGTTAGGAGACAAGGCTGATATGAAATAATTATATAACTGTTTATTTCGTGAATAGGGACCGGAGGCTTCAATTGACTTTCAATTCAATTTATTCATTTCATAGAAGTCAATACAAAATGAGTTATCCCGTTGACTACTGTATTATCTAATTCCCGTAGACTTAACACAGGGACCGTCCGGTTCCAGTATTAAAGCAATGGGTGAATCTATGCATTACATAGGGTAATTGGAAGGATTCAACACTATGGAACGCTAAACATAAACGACGGCAAAGTGACGAAGCCTGGATTCGCCTCTAAGGGAGATAAAGGGTTGATTTACTCTCTTTTTCCAAATATCTGTTATATGTTGAGCGTTCGGAAAATATGAATTGTTATAAACCTGTGTCGGCAGAATAAAGCCTGTTATTTCTGCATATTGCAAAGATGATTCACATCTCCTGTCTATGTTATTTTCTTACAGGTAAATTTAGTCCAGCACTCCTATCCCCCTTAGAATGGTCTCGTTCCAGTTATAAATGGCATATGGCCCCCTTTGAGATCTAGAACTGGAATGGGCACCATGTCAAATTCTGCGCTCATTTTTTTCACTTGTATAGCGCCATCTGCAACTGAACATTGAACGTGTAGTAAAAATAATGTTTCGGCTTTGTGAGCTAAAACAGTATTCCATCTAAGGTGTTAGGGACTGTATCCGGACACCTAACCCCTGGACATCCACTCCCCGGATAACCACCCCAGTCAACTACCCCCTAGGATAACTACCCCCTAGGACAACTACCCCCTATAGGGCAACCGCCCTCTAGGATAACTACCCCCTAGACAACTTCCCCCTAGGACAACTACCCCTACGTCAACTACCCCCGGACAACTACTCCCCGGACATCTACCCCGGACAACTACCCCCGGACAACTACCCCCTAGGATAGTTGTCCTAGAGGGTGGTTGCCCTAGGGGGTAGTTGTCCGAGGGGGTAGTTGCCCTAGGGGGTAGTTGACTGGGGTGGTTATCCGGGGGTGGATGTCCAGGGGGTAGGTGTCCTAGAACCGTTAGGGACATTGAGACGACCATTAAAGACAAACATCATTATTATCTGTATAATGATTACTCATAAATTAGAGAGAAAATGGAAGTTACTGATAATTTTGGCACTTTTCCTAAGCCCATCAACTCAAACGCACAAGCCACATTTTTCAAACAAATTATGACCCTTCTTGTCTCAAAACTCTCCAATAAGTTTTATTCTTACCAGTTTCAGATGAATTGATTTGATTCTAACTATTTCATTTTGTTTTCACTGGATAGAATTAAGATCTACATCTTGATGGGTAGTCCACCCTTACTGATCATTAATTTTAGAATTATGTGTTTCTGAACGCTTGTTACACACATTTCAAAGTCATATCGGCAACTCTGACACTCTTTTTGGCAACTTACACATTTATCTTCCTTAGGCGGCGAATTCAACATTACATGTGACCGTCATTATTCTTCAGGCATGGGAGCAAATTTTGTATGACCCCCCGCCTCCCTCCCTCCCACATAAGAATATGACCGGCAGCGCCCTTGACCGCGTTTATATCACTCTCTAACTCGTCATTGTCTCTTGAAACACAATTAAGATGCCACTTTGGGAAATGACCTACGAAACTATTATCATTTAAAGAGAAGGTTTGGAAGGTTGACTATTAACTGCCATGGCAGTTTATGCCCTACATGAAGACTGAACTGGACAACGTGCGCATGGGCAGAGAATTCTGGTAAACATTGAAAGGGAAAAAAGAAGATCCTGTAAGCATTCTCATTCTTTGCGTGGTACTTTGGAAGAATCACATTGTAGAAATATCCCCCCAAAAAGATTTACTCTTCAAATGCCCTCATATTCGAAATATGATGAGAATTTTTTTTGTTTAATTTTTTTTTAAACCAAATATTCATGCCACTTGTGTGCGTGTGAGCTTGTAGTCCCATAATAAGACCTAACGATTTATGTGAGCAATTAAAACGTGTGATTTTGCAGTAAGACTGAGATAACTTTTAACTTTGATCATTTCCAAACCCCACAGTATCCATACACCAATTCTGCATTACTACACAATTAACCTTGCCAAATCGCTTCTAAGCAGTTCCTTTCACAAACACTCAACTTTATAACCAACATAATAGGATGTAAACAATACGCCATCTGTTTCACTTTACGTGCGATATTCTTGTCAACATAATATAGTGTGTGTACGTGCATAACCTTCCTTTCGTTTGGAAACTGAAATATCACGAGACGATGACTACCATGATAGTTGATATATGCCCTATTATGAAGACAGAAATTGGCGTAGTGGGCAAATTATTGAGGGGCGAGAAAAGCGGGAGGGGGTGGGGCACTTTGTTGAATATTTGAACAACACTTAATCTTTTAACAAGTCTTTGTGGAATACAAAAGAGATATTGGTGTATTTTTATATCGCTCTCCAGTTTTTATTTTTCATTCCCTTTGATAAATCCGATACTTTTGGTCATGGATGATTTGTTACATTCTCGGAAATATCGACCTTGGGAGGCACTATCAGAGTTTATAATAACCTCTTTGCAGTGCTTTATTGTCATATGGCATATAATACATATTGGGCCAAGTCCAACGTATCTTACATTTTTTTGCTTGCCGATACGTTACCTACAACAACAACGAATTCAATATAATTGATAAACATACATAATTCATTGCCCTACACAGACCAAATATGGACAAATAATGATAATCGGAAATCAATGTTAATTAGAATCCATATCCCTCGACACTTGGTAATGTATTGGACACAAAATTATCAGAATATGATAGCTCAGACTTTCCCATTTAAGAAGATTCCATTCGTTAATTATGTCTTGTATTTTATCTTTATTCTATCTTCTTTTTTTTTTTTGGGTGGGGTGTTGACTGAATTTCATACAAAGAAAATGATATACGAAATGATTTCGTGAATCACAAAATATACCTAAATGTACAAACAGAAAATTAACTTAGGTCATCAATATATTAAAGTGTCAATAAAGAAAAGGTAATGAAAAAAAAACGGATGTGCATTGAGGCATGATTTTTATTAACTGATTTCGCGTTTTAACATAATAAAATAATGATCAAATGGGGCATAACTTAATTTCAAAGTGCAGTAATACTCGTGGTTATTAGCATGATTAGGACAATATATTTCAGTGACGTACAAACCTTGCGGACTTTCATCCCATCAGCAGGCCGCCAGCCTTTGTTTGCATTTATACCGAAGAGTCACGAGGATAGTGATATCAGACGAGAGATATAGAACATGATATGAATATGATATGAATTATCAAGGAGGAGACAATCATTTTTTATAATCACATGCATAATCACTTGAGTATAATTAGGTCGCCCCACCTCCATTCCCCTCATCCACATGACTACCCCCTAAGTTCATTAAACTTGGCGCTTCTCCGAACCAGTGACGTACCTATGGATCGAGAAGAGGTCGGAGGGGGTGAGGGGGGTTCCGTCCCTAATCGTAAAGATAGGGAAGAGATGGGAAGAGAAACAAGGAAGGATAGAGATGGGGGTTACTGCCTCAATCAAATAGAAAGGGAATAGACGGGAAGAGAAATAAAGAAGGATAGAGGGGAAAGGCCACTCGAAAAGAAGGCGATTAGACCATACACCCTCCCATCAATCGCATATATTTGACTTCCCCATGTTATCCACCTATAGGTCCTATTTAGCGCCCCCCACTCCACCACCATTCATGATATCAATGCCCCACCCCTTCAACACGCAGACCCACTCAAAGTCACTGCTATAACCTTTAAACACACAAAACTGCAGAACACGTGATTTTATCAAAGAGCTTATCATTTTAGATCTTTGTTCTGTTCAAGGAAATGAAACTATAAACGAAATGGTGGAATACTTCCGACCTACTTTGGAAATAAGTTTCAGAACGATATCGGACAGCCTTGTTCATGGTGGCTCACGTACGAAGATATGAGGAAACAGATTTTGATTCAACTCCTTATCACTATAAATACGTTCTGGAGCTCAAATCCTTATAGAATACTGTATTAATCGAAGGCTCATTCCATCAGTTTGACAGTTTCAACATTTGATGTCAAAATCTTCCTTAAGATATGGTGTCATCCGGGGGTGTCATCCTACCTTTTCGTTATCAGAATCTGTCTATTTCTAGATATAAGAGCAATGATTATCTCCGTAAACTGTAATATGTATTCATTTTTCCTTTAATTTTTATTTAAGTTTACATGCACAAGGTTACTTTACTTCATGTTTATATATGTATTAAAAAGTAGGAAGGCTATTATATACCCCGGTTATATCCCCGTACAATATTCTCTACTAGATGTCTCTACTCTTTGGTATCCCTTCAGGCAAACATGGACTTTGAACTCGAAGTAAAGTAAAACGTTTCCCGCATTATATACGTCAAATGTTTACATTTCGCGGCGTGCGTTATCATAGTCACGGTGGTATTACATCGCTTCCTATATTGGGCCAATGACATCAACTCGAAGCTGGCGGGCCGAGAAATCTGTAGTGAACTTGCGTCGTATATAAAGATTGCTACGTTTTACATCAACTTTAATCACTTGAAAAAAACTGATTCGCTTCCACCATACTAGAACAAACCATAAACGAAACCATTGAAGAGGGAAGACACCACTAGGTTAACCGGAGAAAATTGATAATCAGCTCAAGTGAACAGTCAGATAATAATTATTTTGTAGGAAGCGATCTCATATTCAAATCAAAATGGTAGCTGGTTGCGGACCGAAGATTGCCAAGTGTTGCTTGTTCGTCTTGAATGTCTGTCTTTGGGTGAGTAAAGTAGTAGTGGTGATTATTTTATCTGACTGCTAAGAAAGCATAAATGCTTGTTAGTAAGCAACCAGAGGACCGACGGCTTTCGGTCCTCTCCGAGGGAGTATGTCATCAGTGGCTATGCATTATTGTGTTCGATTGTATCAGTGAGTCTTCATGGCTATTAATAAGATATACTACAAGGAACTAACAGAAATTCCTGATAAATATGTAATACCGATGTATTTCTAGTTTTCTTTTCCAGAATTTTTATGCTACAAATTAGTATACCTTTGGTTGTCTTTTCATGCAAGAATTGATTGCAGGAATTAAATTTGAGGGTAGTTTTATTAGAATTCAAAACCCCAAAGTCGTATTAAATTTAACCCCTAATCTGAAAACCAGCAAAACTGCATGGCATTATAAATATGGAGTATCTAATCGTAATATATTACTTTGATGACGTCATGGCCTTGGTGGTCACGAGGTCTCATTCTCTTGTCATAAGGGTGTCACGAGTGCCATTGTTCTGAACCAAAGCGGTGTGCGCGTGTGTGTGTATGAGGGGTGGGGTATAAGGTTTGTTTAATAGGGGAATGACAATCCCCCTTCTAAATAGTCACGGAAAGAAAAAAAACTCATTTTCTTGTTCTAGTTGTGTTCCTCAAATCATAAGCGTCTCACTGTGGGGGAGGGGATTCAGTGTATCAGAGCAAGAGTTTTCATAGATGTGTGTGTGGAGCGGGGGGGGGCGATCTGATGGGGCTGTAAGGGGGAACGACCTCCCTCCCCTCCTCCGTCCAAATAATCACGGAAAGAACTGTCACGTTGTTTTCTTGTTCTCGTTGTGTTCACGCATCTAGTCACCAGCATGTCACAAATGGCAATGTATCTGAACAATGGCTCCATGACCGGGGCCGGGTGGAGGGGAGGGGAAGTTTTCCCCGAAATTATGGAAATATGTAACCATGCAGTTAAATTGGTGACTGATCTTACTACTTGGTGAATTGTATATAGCCTAATCCATATTTTAACTCTAACACTGACTCATGAACGGCATCTCAAAGCGCTTTGTATCCAGCGGAAAAGGCGCTATGTAAATTGCAACTATCATTAATATTTGCAACATTTCAAATTTGAATGACAGGTTTGCAGCATTGTCCTGATCGGTGGAGGGGCTTACGTGACGGCCAATTACAATAACTACCAGGACCTCTTCGAAGACGACACGATTCTGACCGTCTCATGGACCGCCATCGGCATTGGTCTCTTCATCTTCGTCGTCGGATTCTCGGGATGTTGCGGCGCACTCAGCGAGAGTTCGTGTCTTCTTAAATTGGTAAGGAAGATGGGGTGGTGGATGATGATGATAATGATAACATGAAGAATATGATTCCAATAATGATGAAGATTATGAAGATCGTCATGACTTTGATGATAATGATGATGGTGTTGACAATGGTGATGATGATGATCATCATCATGATATTAATGCCAATGATTGCAGTAAATGCTTATTTTGCTGATAGTAATAGTTTAGACTTTGGTATATGCTTTATAATAACGCATAAACAGAAAATAATAGTGAAAAGATAAAGTGTGCAGAGATAATATGTTTCTTTACTTACTGTCTCTTTCCTTCTCTTTTAGCACGTCTTTCAAATTAAGATCTAATTATTTCTACAAAAGAAACAATTGTAAACAGAGAAATAATGGCCTACAATAGTTTGTCTCATAATTATTTGGGATCCTTTTTTTTTCTCTCCCTGAGTTATTACCCCCCCCCCCTTGCCTTTAACCTACTACCCACGTTATCACGATAATAATAGCAACTTTACATCTTAACTACAAAATAGTAAAACTTTTCAATCCATTTCTTTGTTTTACAGTATTTCATGTTTGTTCTTATCATCGTTCTTGCTGAATTTGTATTGGGAATCCTCACGTTTGTCTACAGTGATGACGTAAGTTTCCTTTTATTATTATTATTTTTGTATAATAAGACATCATTAATACATTGCCAGAGAGATTTCACCAATTTCAGTGTATTTTTATTCTTAGGCTGAAAGGATTTTTTTTTTTTTTTTTTAACTAAAGTGCTAAGTTAACATGCAAGTTTAAGTAGAATAATTGTCGTGGGTCAAAGTTATTAAAAGGGCGGGCGGGGGATTGGAGATCATTCTTAAAGCGATCGCCTGCCTAGTTCAAGTACTTCCGTGTCAGATATGGAGTAAGTGTGGACAGGAATTTTACGTCAGTCTCTTGAAAATCATGTCTTGACATTCTCATTTTTACAGATTGAAAGAAGTTTGGTGGAAAGCATGCAGAAATCAATAAATGGGACCTTTGGTGAACTTAACACCTGGGTGGAGAGTGGCAGATGTAGATAAATGTCTTGTCTTTCTCTCATGTTCACAGATTGAAGAGAGTTTGAGTTTTATGGAAGGCATGCAGTAATCAATAAATGTGACCTATGGTGAACTTAACACCTGGGTGGAGAGTGGCAAATGTAGATAAATGTCCAGCCAAAGGACACTAGTACCGCGTCTTGTATTTCATGTCTTGTCTTTCTCTCATGTTCACAGATTGAAGAAAGTTTGATGGAAGGCATGCAGAAGACGATAAACGAGACCTATGGTGAAAAAGGGGGCGCTACCGACTCCGTGGATGACATCCAGGAATTGGTAAGACATTATGAGCCTGAAAGGTTTACACATACATAGGACCCTTTTGGAAATAAGCCATTTAATAACTTCCATTGGTCATCCATGTCAAGTTATATATTTATTATCTGTCTTATGTATATATCATGATTGAAATTCAAATGATAATAATAATAATAATAATAACAATGATAGTACTTATGGTAGTAATGATGATAATAACAATAATAATAATAATAATAATGATAACAATAATAATGATTATGATTAAAATAATAATAATAATAATAATAATAATAATAATAATAATAATAGTAACAATAATAAGAAGACGAAGAAGAAAAAGAAAAAAGAGAAGAAGAAGAATGATGATGATGATGATGATGATGATGATGATGATGATGATGATAGTAATAAATGTGCCTCATCACCATCAACTCTGTTCTTCCTGAGGGCCATACAATTTACTGTTTCCCTAACAATTGCCAGGTACCCATTCACACCTGTTAGGAGAGTGACATATGGATTAATGTCTTGCAAAAGGGCATTAGTGCCGACCTGCGGTTCGAACCCTTAACCCTCTGATTGAGATTCAAGGAAATAAATTAACATACCTTGATCTTTCTTTTCCTCGATTTGTCAACTTGCTATATAATTCCTTTTCAGTTTGAATGCTGCGGTGCATCAGGATATAAAGATTACATGTACTCTCTGCATCTTCCGGGGGGCTTGGCTGTGCCCGAATCATGCTGTTATGAGAACAGCACTGGAAAGGCTGACTGCACAGGAGGGGCCAAAGGTCAACCTACGAACCCTGACCTTGTGTGGCAAGATGTGAGTGTCTTTTGTTTCATTTATTAATTAACAAATTAATAATTTAATCAATTTATTTTTATATTTATAATAATAATTGATTATCTGAGAATATATTCATTTATTTAATATTATTATTTTTGTATTAAGTTGTTTAAATGTATTTCTTATTCATTCATTTATGTATTTAGTACTGTTGTCTACTGCCAAGGGTAATATTGTCCCATTGTTATTCTTCTAGATAGAGTTGGTAGCTGTCCACTGTTCACTGTTCAGCGGTTAGTTGTCTCTCTCGTGTTGTATCTAGGCTGATCAAGTCGATACATACGTTATGATTCCTTGGGGAAAAAATAGAAACGTGTAGTTCACAAATCTGAATGTGATAATTCATATATAAATAAAAAGACACACACATAGATTTTCCATTTCAAAACAATATATCAATATGAAGATTTGAACGATGTTAACAAGTTTATAACGAGCAGTTAACGTTACTCTTTTTTAACTGATGATTCTTCGTAATTTGTCTCTCCTCCAGGGTTGTGTTAGTGCATCAAAGGAAACGATCAAGAATCACTACATCATCATCGGAGCTATAGCATTTGGTTTTATTGTTTTTGAGGTAAATTTGCTTTTCCTTCTCTATTCATTTTTAATATCTTAATTAATTTTCTTGTGCTTGACATTTTTGTTTTTATTTCTGTTTCTTGCGAATTACAAGTTTTCCTATAAGTAGTTGTTATTGTGATCACATGAATGCAAAATGGTTGAACTCTTCTCCATTCTATTCTAACTGTTGTTTTAGGACAAGTTTCCATAAAATGTAAATGCTGTTCTCCTCTTTTTTTCGTCATGAAATTCTCTGAATTCGATAAAACAATGTTTTTATTGTTGTAGTAGTTGTTTCTGTGTAAGCGATGTACATTGGATTATTCCTCGTAAAAAAATCATAGTTGACATCATAATTTACATTTAAATCTTTGTTTATCTACAGATCCTGACGATGGTGTTTGCTTGCTGTGTCATAAGTGGAATCAACAAAGACGGGTACGACAAATATGCGTAAAAGGGTTCCATTCTCTTCAATGCTTCTCAAAAAACATTCACAAATACGCGTGGTATCAGGAGGGAGATGGGAGAGGTCAACTTATATCAAGGTGAAAGCATTCTCCGGGTTTCCACTGTCCACATGGCATTCGAGAACATTTGAAATCCGGCATTTCCACAAACAGTGATATGCAGGCAAATTTATATTAATGCATTACCATGAAACGAAAGAAATGGGGACCATGGCGCAATAAGTTTTCCAAAATATAATTGAATGATATTAAGGTGTTATGGGAATAAACACTTACCGGACATGATGATGGACGCTAAGAACATATTGACAAATAAAAAAAGTAAGTTTATCTCTAAACAGTATACACAATGATAGGAGACAAAAGAGAACTTTTTCCATTCGTATTTGTATTGCTTGTAATAGTTACTTTGGGTTTACAGGAAAGGATATTCGGTGAATTGTTGTCAAGAAATATGAATATTTATCTCTAAATGCTGACTGAGTTGATTATTTTAATTCAATCCATTTTTCTAATCGGTACACATTTTCTTAGCTTTGTTCGGGTGTCACAAATAGGCAGTCATTTCACCGTGTTGCAAATGATAACCCAAAACATCGGTTTTCTGTAAATACTTGTATAGTTTGACAAAATGTGAATAAGTGTGTACAAAGTATAAGTCAGCCCTATTTAATATGTGATGCAAACAAATTTCAAATGGATAGGGTTCAAGCCTACGTTTCCTTCGGCTTCTTTGACATTCAATATAACATGAGCAGGGAGTATGTATAGCTATAATTAAAATGTTCTTTCAAAAGCCTAAATCTAGAAACCCATACTGTTGTGCAAGAGGATTAAACATTTCTTTGTAAATATCGATGATGGTTATTTCTATTTCAAAAGTTCCTCTTACTTGCCAACACAATTTATTAGCGCTTAAGTATTCTGAATCTCACACACAACTTCGACTTCCAAGAGAAATTAAACTGAATCCCAAAGGCAGTGTCCTCATATGGACCAGGCTACCTGAATAGGAATTGAAATCCGCAGCCCCCCCCCCCTCGACGGGTCTGACAGATATAGTTTGTTCCAGTGTTGTATTTATCGCACGCTTGCAAGGAATACTAATCATGTAGTTTTTCTACGTAGTATACATTGTTTTATTTGTATAGCAGAAACGTGTACAGCCTGTAGCACTGTCTTGAAGAAAAAAAAAATGATTTACAAAGAAATTTTATTTTTAAACGTGGAATGATGACGTCTTTATTTCGTCAGTTCCCTGGGGGAGGGAATGATGTTGTTGCTACTCTCAATGCTGTTCAACAAGACTTGATGATATTGCCTTGATTGCAATTTTTAATTACATGTACATTATAATATTGAACTTTTATTTTGACAATTTCTCTATCATGTACAATTAATATAACATTATTTTTGAAAAATCAAATGTGTCTAATCCTAAAATTAATCAAAATTTTTAAAAAGAAATTGAAAATAAAATTATATTTTTATGAAATTAATGAGATTAATTGATTAATTTGCCCAGGGCATATATCTCCATGATTTGTTTTTCATCAGCTTAACCAAGACTATCTCATTGACATTATGACTGCAATGAGAGGAGGATGGACAGTGTGTATAACATCAGATTACAAGAATAAAACAAGAATAAGAGAGAAAGAGAAAGAGAGAGAGAGAGAGAGAGAGAGAGAGAGAGAGAGAGAGAGAGAGAGAGAGAGAGAGAGAGAGAGAGAGAGAGAGAGAGAGAGAGTGTGTGTGTGTGTGTGGGGTCTGTCTGCGTGTGCGTGTGCGCGCGCGCGCGTGTGTGTGTTTAAAAGACAGGAGAAAATGTCAAGACAATAAGTAAAATAAGTAAAAGAAAAGACGATAAGTAAAAGTAAATGTAGGGAAGCAAAATAATGAATTGTGAGTCAGACTGATATTAAACTTGATACGTGCGTATGTATAGTAGGAAGATAGACAGAGAGAGAGAGATGAGAGAGGAAGAGAGCAAGAGAGAGAGAGCAAGAGAGAGAGAGAGAGAGAGAGAGAGAGAGAGAAAGAGAGAGAGGATGGGGTCTATAGGGGAGAGTAGAGAAACAAGAGAATTAGAGATATATAGAGAGAGAGAAGGGTGGGGGGGGGGAGGGAGACGTCCAAGCCCCCTCCCCCACACAACAATGATTATAAATGAATTTAAGTGAGGCACACACAGGAAACGACAATATATAGAACCTTAAGCCCCCCATCCCAGCCCCGACAAAGTAACACCAAATGTTTAACCAGTCTGCAAAAGTATTTTTGTGAGCACAAACAAAATATTTATTGTTTAAAAATAATCACCGATCGGCTATTCAAGATTCCCTTTATTGATCTTAACTCTAAAATTCGTATCACCTAATGAAAAATTATCTGTCAATAATTATGGTCTTTTTTTAAATAGAGAGCCCTCTCGTTGAGTTTCATAATGGAATACGGTCGTAAAGACTTTCAAGAAATCAACCTAAGCAATACCAATACCCTATTGTACATCCCATATAAATCATGTTCAGATTACATAATAGTCATTGCAATGCTCGTATATTTCAATAGATGATGGGCAGGGCTATTGCAATTGCCTTAGGTTTATTTATCGCCAGTCCTTGTAAACGTGCTATAATTATGCTATAATTATGACACAACGTTCTGTTATGGATAGGTTAAGAAAGCAAACATATGAAAAGTAAATAGCGTTTACATATAGAAAATAGAACTACAAGCACAACAAAAACTTTGTATCTAGAAATCCCAAGTTCTGCGACAGCACTAGTCTTATATTTATTTAACTCCACGTGCAAAATTATGCATAATTATGATTATATTTGATATGATACAGTTTTCCATATCAGGCGTATGATGACAGCTTTGTGTGTCTCGTGATCAATTAGGCCCTAGTCACACCTTGCTCAGATATACAGGATAACGATTTTAATAAATAGGACAATATTGTATTTTCTTGATTTGATATTGTTCTGGCTCTGGCAGTCATATCTGATTGATACACGTCTGTAAAAACCCAATACACACACAGTGATGACAATTTTGTCAAAAGTGGCATTTGTCGCTAATTTGTGGACTTGTGGATTTCCCACACGGGCTTTATTACGTAACTAACTCGGGGCTGGGAAGAATAATTTGGGGGTGAGGTTTTTCCAATTTGTTTGTTTTTTCCAAAAAGAAATGAATTGTATTGACGCGTATGGGTTTTCGTGATTTCTCATGAAGTGGGATAGTACAGCTAACCTTTTTTTTCCCTTCAAATTATATTTTATTTGATCCTCAAAACAATATACTATGATATAATATAATACAGAGTTGTGACATGATAAATAATTTTTTTAAATAAAATCATTCTATGGCATCTTGTAAAATATAACAAATGAAACCAATATTTAATTTTCAGGGCTTAAATTAATTAGATTAGTCCACTGCCTGAACCTTTTCCGCCTCCCACTCCCAGCGCCTAGAGCGCATCCTGGTAGACACAAGGATCCACCGCACAGCGCTCCAAACACTATTTAGCGACTTTTCGCACGGCGACGCAAGTGCTGACTACGGGGTATTTAAATGAGCTGTGACCGTTCGTACCCTGGCTACCGTCGCGATCTAATTTGCAGTTTCGCAACTCTGGAGTTTCCGCGCTTGCGTGACGTCAGAAAAGTCGTACCGCCATTTGCATGCAAGCCTCGCCGTCACAGTTAACAAGCGCTCTGATTGGCTGATCACGCCACCCCGTACTAGCTCGACTCCCAACGTTAATTCGGCTGAATACCGTCGTAGGTTTGGACGCTACGCGGAAATTTTCGCTCTGAGTGCGACCCCCCGCTAATTAGCGTTGTAGAAGGCCGCGTCGCCGGTTGCGAAAACAGCGGGGAAAGAAAACACAAAAGACGGAAATCGCCGCGGCAGTGGACCATGCTCAAAATACGAACTAGTGCGGAAGGAAAGAAAAGGAACATTTCATGAATAAAAAAAACATATGAACAACGTTCGTTGAATTCGATAATGAGACTGTTTCATTAATTTTGAGGGGGTTAGTTCTTAATTACTGTATTGGTGAGTGGACCTCAAAAAGTAGAGGTGTTGTGGTCTAGTGGATAAGTCACCCAACTACAGATCACAAGGTACGGGGTTCAAATCCCAGCAAGACGTTAATGTACATTTGCCACTCTTCATCCAGGTGTTAGATGGGTACCCGGTAGGATGCGAAAGTTAATATAGTTTGCTCAGCATTGAGAGCGTCTGTCAAATGACGCCTGGCTGGAATACTCCCCAGGGAATGGAGAATGTGCATACAGTGTATGCGGGCAAGCCTGAATCCGATGATCGGAGTAATAACATATCCGTAAAGCGCTTAGAGACATCGTTGATGTATTAAGCACAATATATTAGCGGAAAATTATTACATTATTATTATTCTGGACATGTATATCTAGGTCTTTTTTCTTTGTATGACCCTACGTTGTATGATCTTGATAAAACACTTTTGATTAAAGATATACTAGGAAATATGCTATTACATTTGCTTAAATATATACATTTCTTAGCTATAACTAAAATGTGATTTGTAAGCATATCGTTTGTACACTTTTCTAATACCCCTGTTATCACCGTCTTGTCATCAATTATATCAAGAAACAACTTTACATCATTCCAAAACATTTGTGTGACTTTTCAGCTCCACATAATGTGTTCGACTGTTTCATATTCAGAGCATCCGAACGAGCAAAAAGGGGACGAAACCAATTTAATTTTATATAGCTTATAGACTGTTATAGTTCAGTGCCAAAATATTATTTAATACTTTGAACTGAAATTCTCTTGTTTTTGTATTTATTGAAGTTTGAGCTATTAGATGGCGTGCTTTATATAATATATATATCTTGTTGGGACATACCAAATGTATTATGCAATCGAAGAGTACTTACGGGTCTTTCATATTTTTCATCTATTAGTATCTTGCAAAAATGTCTGGTCTTAGAACCGGTATGAGTCGAAAACATTCAGGAATAATGATTTTCTCTTTTGCTTCTTCTTTAAATTCTTCATTGAACACATCTATGGTGAAATCTTTCCCACTTTTTGACAGCACTATATTGATTTCTAAATTAATCATTGAGGTCAATATAAAATTCATTTGTCAATGACTGGAAGGTTTTGCAAAGACCTTGATGAGCAATAATTTGATGAAGCAAGTATTTACCTTTCTCGAACATTTTTTTATAAAAAAATACTTTGTTATCAATTTTGATATTACAATTATTTCATTCTATCTGTGTTCTAAAGGGTTGGTCTGTTAGTATTGTTATCGAAAGCCATTTATCTAAGAGTAATCTATAACATGCAGGCATATTCAAATAAATATTATTTACTTCACAATTGCAGTTAAACAGGAAGAGTACACCATATATTTTTTTACATAGTAATTAAGGAAATAGTACCAAACCTGCGTATTTCAAGGCCTAATGTTGTTGATCCAAATTAGTTGTTGCGAGTCTACCAATGATTTAACGTCTATCATTTTCAAACCTCCATTACTTAATTCTTGTATTATGAAGTTTCAGTTCACATAATTTTTCTTCTTGCAAAAGAGTTTCATTATATCCAACAAATGTTCCTCAAAGTTTGATAGTATCAACTAAGTTCACCTGTTGATTTATATCTTGTTCAATTGGTTTGGGGGTTGTATCTTTTTGGTGTCCAACTTTTAGGATCTCTGTCTTTTCTGTATTGAATTTAAGACTTGAGCATTCATGAAACAGTTCATGTATAACAAATAAGTTATTAATAGATCGAGTATTATGGCAAAAGGAGCAAAAATCGTATGCATATAGTGACAATTTAAATTCTTTAACATTTATTTTAATTCCTGCTATATCTTTGGAAGTGCGTAAACGAATTGCTAGAGTTTCTAGAATAATTAAAAACAAATATGGAGACAGGGGATCTCCCTGTCTCCACGTCTTATTCTGGAAGTAGCCAGTAGATGTTCCATTATTTAGAACACAACCTTCTATATCATAATATAACTTTTTGCCCATCTAATGAAAGAAGGGCCAAAACCGAACGCTTCAAGAGCACACTAAATATAGTCATGGTCGACAGAATCGAATGCCGTCTGGAAGTCTACCGATATAATGAAACCGTTCTTTTGTTCAGTATTTAAATAATGAAGCATATCATGTATTTTAAGTATAGCTTCACTTATTCTCCTCCCTTTTATAAATGCATGTTGGTCGGGGTGGATACTTTCATCCAAAACATTTAGTGTTCTTGCATCAAGACTTTGAAACATATTTGTAACTTTTTCTTATCTTTATTCGGTTTTAATGTTAGTGTAATCATGCTTTGTTTTTGACTATTTGAAAGTTGCAGAGTATCATAAGAATAATTTAGTGAGGACAACAATGATTCTGAGATGAGTAATCAAAAGTGAACGTAAAATTCTTTAGATAGGCCGTCGCTACCAGGAGAATTTCCAGAAGGCATTTGACATAGCACTTTAAAGCACTCATCGTTAGGCAGGTTGCCTTCACAAAGCTCCATTGATCCTCTAGATAAGCAATTCCCGTTTACGTTTAAGAACTTCATAGCATTTTTGTCATGTACATCTACTGACTGTTTTGAATATAAATTCTGGTAAAATTATTTTATCTGCCCAATAATCTCTACTTCGTTATCTAAATCGCCGTCGCTCACTGTTAATTTTTGGATACTAGACTTATTCTTACGTTGTCGTTCTAAATTCAAGAAATATTTATTATTCTTTTCCCCATATTCTGTCCTATCTGCTTTTGAACGAATAATTATGCCATCCGTTATTTTATTATAATATTCATCTAATTTTTGTTTAGCCTGTTCGTAATCATCTTTCTTCCTCTCATTCGTATTTTCACCTAACCGTTCAAAATCCTGTATTGTCTTTTCTAAATCATTATGTTTTAACCTTTTAGTTTGTGGTTTAATTTTGCTATATCTTTGAGAGAATCGACGTATCTTGAATTTTAAATATTCCCACCGAGTTATAGGGTTAAACAAATTCGCCCCATTCTTCCACTCTAAAAGAAAATCTTTTTAGGTTATCAGAAAGATATTCTCTGAGCATAGTGATGAATTAAATTTCCAATACCCTTTTCCAAATTTGCTGTTCTTTATTTCTATTCCTAATACAATTGCAGAGTGATCGGTCGATACGGAAGGTATTATATTCACATTTGGTCCGTTATTTTGTTGAGCGAATGGGATAAACCAGTAATCAAGTCTACTTTGACTAGATAAATCACGTTTGTTTACGCCATGTATATTGTTTTGCTTGTGGGTTGTAAAAACGCCAAACATTGCATAACTGGTTTTAACAAGGAGGTTAATTCTTGTCTGCTTCCTTAGCGTGCCTGATAATTGAATTCTTTTCCAAATCTACCAATGTCAGGGTTTAAAGTCCCCACCAGCAATGAAAATGGACTTTTACATACCATCAAAATTATTAAAAATTACTCCTAACTCGGACCAGAATTGCTTTTGTTCTCTAATTATATTGGGTGCATGAATATTTGCCAAAGTTGATCATAAGCTTTCATCTTAAAGATAACAAATCTACCATTTTTATAAACTTTCAATTCTAGCTGTTCAAAATTAAATCCTTCTCGAACAGCTATCCTTTATTATACGAATTTTTCAGTGGGGGTGTAGAGGACACCGATTACCGACAAAACTAGCCACCAATTACCGACAACTATATTAATGCCAATGTCCCAATGTCTACTAATTTAACCGTATAAACCCGGGGCCGGGGCTAAATTATTTTTCCTACGAACTATCAGGCGCGTTGCTAGGATTTTATTTTAGGTGGTAGTGAGCACGCGAAGCGTGCAAATCACTTATATAGCGCGCTCCCTATGGGGTGGGTGCAGGGAGGGGTTGTTCCCCCCCTCCCGCGGGAGGCGCGGAAGCTTTGTCTTTTCATTAATTTATTAGGGAAAGAAGACGATTCGTTGTACGGTTCTCGACTCTCAGTAATCCTTGTCTGTACTCAGTTCCCCCCTCCCGCGCGAAGCACGGAAGCTTTGTCTTTTCATTAAATTATTAGAGAAAGAAGACGATTCGTTTTACCGTTTCCGACTCTAAATCCTTGTCTGAATTCAGTTCCCCCCACCCGCGCGAAGCGCGGAAACTTAGTCGTTTCATTAAATTATTAGAGAAAGAAGACGATTCGTTGTACCGTTCTCGACTCTTAATCATTGTCTGAATTGCAAAAAGTTTTACTTTGTCTGATAAAAAGTCACAGTTCGTAGGGAAAACAAATTTGCCGTCCAACCGACATAATACATCTCACCGACTTCAAACTTCTGCATTGATATAGTACACGATGATCGAGCAAGAATACCGACATAGCTGACCCGACACACCAACATATCTATGCGTATCTTTCTTGCTCCCTCGACGAGGCGACTCCACCCAACAACCTCTCTCTCTACTCCAACCCCTCCTCTCTCAGGCTCTTCCCCCCCTCTCTCTCCTCTCTTTCATTCCCCGTTTCTTTTGTTTCCTTTTTATCTTTTTATCTTCTTTTTTCCCTTTTCTCCTTTTCTTTCTTTTCTCTCTTTTCCTTTCCTTCCTTTCCTCTCCTTCCTCTTTTCTTTTTCTCTTTCTTTCCTTTCTCTTTCCTTTCTTTCCTTTCTTTTCCTTTTCTTTTTTCTTTTCTTTCCCTTTCCCTCTCTTTTTTCCCCTCCCCTTTTCTCATTTTTCCCGACGGCAGCGCAATTTTACCGACAAAATCCCGACAGGTGGGGGTGTGCACGCACACCCCTTTAGCGACGCCCCTGGTGACATGGGCTTTATTGATACCAAAGTACCCATGTAGGTCGCATCATTTTAAGCATTTGTTCGGTTCGTCTATATGATTGCTATATATACGCGTGCTTCGGCGACACTTGATATTTTTTATTCGAGAAAGTGGGCTCACGTAGCTCAACTAATTGATTGACTGATCTGATTTGATTTGTTCGTCGCGTTTTCTAGATTTCAACACCAAAATGGTTGCTTGTTGCGGGCCAAAGATTGCTAAGCTTTTCTTGTTTATCTTCAACTTCTGTATTTGGGTGAGTAGGCTATATTGCACGTATACATGTCCAAGCTTATTTGAAATACTGATTTTAATGTGTACCAGCATTAAGGCATTATGTTATATGCCATCCGTTACCTTGTGTGTAGACGCTTTTTTCAATTGTCTAATTGTTGTATCTTCTTGGTGTAAAAAACAATGCCATTTTGACACTCAAAAAGTTCAAACGAAAATGTACACAGTTTACATTGAAAAATTGTCTTCTTCTCTTTTTCCCCCTCAAAACTTTGCCCTGAATTTGTAATCAGATTTTCCCCTTTTGACAGGTCAAGGCCCCTGAAATCTGTGTGTATCAGTAATTACTTCAGAACAAAAAATACCGTTGTGTATAGTCCTGCAAAATTCCAGAGCACCTTTCGTGACGTACAAGTAATGAATTAGTCATGGAACATGGCACCAGGTGCAAAACACTATGTTACGGTGGTGGACTGTTCTGAAATTGAAGTTGTCAATTAACAGAATGTAAAGGGTTATCGCTGTTGTCCCTCCGTAGTCCCTTGTGGTGTAGACGCGCTATTACACCGATTCGGAGAGCTGAACATGGTGTCAGCAGCCATGCATGGGGGCCATTGAGTGTGATAAATAATAGTTAAAATGATCCCGCTTAAGTTCAGGGACGGCCATCAACCTATCCGATTTTAATACATAAGACACTGAATCATCTCTTATATCTTATTCTGGGAACAGAATTGGTCGATATCCGAGTCGCAAAAACAAGACTGACGCAAGACCGAAAACAGACCGAAGTAACATTAATCCAACTAGCCGCGGGACAGGTCATTTTGGAGTCTGTTTTGCAAAGTGAATGAGGTATCATTACCGGGTAAGGGGGTCGTTCACAGCCCTCACCCAGAGCCGGATAGGCTCCGTATCTTTCTCTCCGCCCCCCTCTTTCGCTTTTATTTCATCGTACTTCTGCTTGATTATGAAATGAATAATCCCGTGAGTCTACTATAGAAGGAAACACAGGAAAAAGCAATTTTGCATTGCATTAATTTTAGTTCATATGATTTCAATGGCGGTATCCGTTCAAATTTCTCTGTTCCTATTTGAATTTGAACCCACCCCATGCATGACGTAAGTCAAGAAGCACGAAGGTATCTGATGGCGAGTCACGTTTATGTGAGTGCTGCTCAGAGAGAAAGAAATGTATTTTTGGATACAGAGAACAGACGTAAGAGATAGAAAGAGTAGTAAAGCAGGGTGGAAGATAATTTAAAGATGAAGATGGAGAGGAAGTAGAAGAAGAATGAGAAGAAGGTGAGGAAGAAGAAGAAAAAAAAGAAGAAGAAGAAGAAGAAAATGAAAAGGAAGAAGAAGGTGAAGTAGAAGAGGAGGAGGAGGAGGAGGGAGAGAGTGAGAGGGGTGGGGAGGGAGATTGACAGCTTGGATATTGACGGAGAATTATAAGAAGGAAGAGAAGAGTAGCTGGTTCAAAAGAGAACATGAAAAGAGGAACTGTACATATAGCAGAATAAACACAAAATCACAAACACGCACATAAAACCAATTATAACAAAAAAACACAAAACCAGTATCAAACAAACAAACAAACAATGACTAGACAATCACTTGAAATCAAGTTCTAAAATGGCCAAATGTTTCAAAGCTTTCGCTCACAAGTTGATGAGTGTCGATGGTGATCGTTATTTGTGTTACTTTTTTTGTTTATGTATATGTTCTTTCATTAAATTTGAATCGCAGCTTTGTGGGCTCGTCCTGATCGGTGGAGGGGCTTACGTGACGGCCAAGCACATTGACTACCAGGATCTGTTCGCTGACGACACGATTCTGACCGTCTCATTGACCGTCTCATTGACCGCCGTTGGTGTTGGTCTCTTTATCTTCGTCGTCGGATTCTCAGGATGTTGCGGCGCCCTGAAAGAGAGCTCGTGTCTTCTTACACTGGTAAGGAAGTCGAGATGGTGGATGATGAAAGTAGCGGGAAATACTCATGATGATGATGAAAATAATGATGATGATGATGATAGTGGTGATGGTGATGATAGTGGTGATGGTAATGATGACGATGGTGATGATGATGACGTTGAGGATGGTGATGATGGTGATGATAGTGATGATAAGGATTGTGATGATAGTGATGATAGTGATAATGATGATGATGATGACGTTGAGGATGGTAATGATGGTGATGATGATGATGATTATGATGGTGATGATAATCATAATCATGATGATAATAATAATCATGATGATGATGGTGATGATGGTGATGATAATAATAATGATGGTGATGATAATGATGATGGTGATGAGGGGGGTCGTTCACAGCCCTTACCTGGAGCTGGAAAGGCTCTATATATTTTCTTTCTCCCCCCCCCCCCTTTCGCTTTTATTTCATCGTACTCCTGCTTGATTATGAAATGAAAAATCCCGTGAGTCTACTATAGAAGGAAACACAGGAAAAGCAATTTTGCATTGCATTAATTTTAGTTCATATGATTTCAATGGCGGTATCCGTCCGAACTTCTTTGTTCCTATTTGAATTTCAATCCACCACATGCATGACGAAAGTCGAGAAGCACGACTTTATCTGGTGGCAAGTCACGTTTATGGGAGTGCTGCTAAAAGAGATAGAAATCTATTTTTGGATACAGATAACAAAAGTAAGAGATAGAAAGAGTGGTAAAGCAGGGAGGAAGATAATTTAAAGACGAAGATGGAGAAGAAGTACAAGAATAATGAGAAGAAGAAGAAGAAGAAGAAGATGATGATGAAGAAGAAGAAAGATAAGAAGAAGAAGAAGAAGAAGAAGAAGAAGAAGAAGAAGAAGAAGAAGAAGAAGAAAAGAAAAAGACGAAGAAGTAGAAGTAGAAGAAGAAAGAGAAGAATAAGAATATGAAGAAGAAATAGAAGAAGAAGAAGAAGAAGAAGAAGGAGAAGAAGAAGAAGAACAAAGAGAAGAAGAAGAAGTAGAAGAAGATGAAGATGAGGAAGGAAAAGATGAAAAAAGAAGATAAGAAGAGGAGGAGAAGGAGGAGGAGGAGGGAGAGAGTGAAAGGGGAGAGGGAGATTGAACAGCTTGGATATTGACGGAGAATCACAAGAAGGAAGAGAAGAGTAGCTGGTTCAAAAGAGAAAATGATAAGAGGAACTGTACATATAACAAAATAAACACAAAATCACAAACACGCACATAAAACCAATTATAACCAAAAAACACAAAAACAGTATCAAACAAACAAACAAACAAACAAACAATGACTAGACAATGACTTGAAATCAAGTTTTAAAATGCCTAAATATTTCAAAGCTTTTGCTCACAAGTTGATGAGTGTCTATGGAGATTGTTATTTTTGTTACTTTTTTGTTTATGTATTGTTCTTTCATTAAATTTGAATCGTAGCTTTGTGGTCTCGTCCTGATCGGTAGAGGGGCTTACGAGACGGCCAAGCATATTGACTACCACTACCTGTTCGCTGACGACATGATTTTGACCGTCTCATGGACCGCCATTGGTTTGGGTCTCTTTATCTTCGTCGTCGGATTCTCGGGGTGTTGCGGGGCCCTGAATGAGAGCTCGTGTCTTCTCAAATTGGTAAGGAAGACGAGATGGTGGATAATGAAAGTCGCGGGAAATACTCATGATGATGATGAAAGTGAAGATGATGATAGTAATGATGGTGATGATAGTGATGATGGTGATGATGATAATGGTGATGATAGTGATGATGATGACGTTGAGGATGGTGATGATGGTGATGATAGTGATGACGATAATGATGGTGATGATGATGATGGTGATGATGATGATGATGATAATGATGGTGAGGATGGTGATGATGATGATGATGATGATGATGATAAAAATAATCATGATAATGATGGTAGTGATGATATTGACATGGTTTGGAAACAAATGAGTACAGGCTTTGTACAATTTTGAATTTACACAATACTTTAAAATTACGAATTAATATGTTTTACGTGATTCATATGGGGTTTTTCTCAATTTTTTTTTAGAATACCGTCGTTTTTAATGTTGTTAATGTTGTTGCACTTACCAAGAACAATTTTTGAAAATTATCAAACTTCTTTTTGCAGTATTTTATCTTTTTGCTACTGATCGTGCTGGCGGAAGGCTTTCTGGGAATAAGGACATTTATTTCCAGTGGTGACGTAAGCATTTCACTCATTTGTTTTTAAAGACCTCTAATTATATGTGTGCCCATATCAATTAATATCAATATTCGTAAATTGAAAGTTTGAAAGGTTTGTTGTGAATATTTTATCGCATACTATGTTAAAATGTAGATATACATGAACATTCTATTTGTTATTCTGTTTAACCAACATCTTTACGGCAGCTATTATAGAGGTTTGAAAATATAATTTTCACAGGTTTTTAAACGTACATGTATTTATATAGGCACATTCATTTTCATTTTTCTTAATAACATATTCAAGCAGCCTGCTTATCGTGTGTTGGAAGGTATTTCTACTAAAGAGTAACACATTAAAAAGTTATTTGCATGCTAAGTTTATGATATTGGGCCAATAAAAACTTATCATAATTCATAAGAAAATATTGCCAATATTATTCGTAGCATTTTTATGATCCATTTATATCCATCCATATCCTGATAAGAATGTTTCGGTATGAGTGCAATTACACATTGACCCTATATAGTTTTACTTATATGTCAGAGATCGTTGGCTACGGTGAGGAAGATGGGAACGGAGGTGGGGGAGGGAGGTGAGAGAATTTACAAAATTTGGAAAATGCGTTGTTTATACATGGCACAATAAATATATCTCCGAATATTTCTCCTTGTCTGTTCCTTACTGATGCGAGCGCTCTCGTTCTGTCTCTTCTCTCCCATACCCCCCTCTCTCCCTCTCTCTCTCTCTCTCTTTCTCTCTTTCTCTCTCTCTCTCTCTTTCTCTCTTTCTCTGTCTCTCTCTCTCTCTCTCTCTCTATCTCTCTCTCTCTCACTCAGCCTCTCTCTCTTACTCTCCCCCTCTTTCTCTTACTCTCCCCCTCTTTCTCTTAATCTCCCCCTCTCTCTAGATTGAGGACAATATGACGAAGGGCATGCAGAAAGCTATAAATGAGACATATGGTGTAAAAGGCGGTTCAACCGCAGTCGTAGATGACGTGCAGCAAACGGTAAGAGAATGCAACATGTAAAGACTAATTTGACATTGACGATCAGTGCAACGGATATAGACTCAGGGTCACGTACCTCCCGTCCCCCTCCCTACCATCGAGCAGTAAACAATCAAAAAAGGAAAATAAGATATCGATGTTACGTCACTTTCATGAATTGTCCATGGGTTAATATGATACATTGCAGTCACTGCTCTTGACAATCAATGGTAGCATCATCATGGATGCGAAGGGGGAGGATGTGCCCCCACCCTATCGAAGAGATTACAAAAACTGGAGGTGGAAATAAAGATCAATATTTGATTTGATTTTGATTTGATTTGATTTTCTTCTGCATTCATGTAAGTACACATTTTTTCGATAAAAATAATAATATAAAGTACAATAAGTATATTTCTGACAATGAATCATAACAATTGTTATTTTCCAAAACGAAATGACAAACTGTCACAAATACTAAATTTCCTCAAACAATATAAATTATTTGCGGAAGAAGGACTGTCATTGTAAGCAGATTGCTTGATAATACCTCATTGAGAGGCTTTCAGATTATTTATTTTTTTGTATTCGAACGTACGTAACAAAATGGCTTTGCAATGGGGGAGGGGAGGGGAAGGAGGGAGGGGGGGGAGGGGGTAAAACATTTTTTTCCTTCAATTTGTTCTTAGTTCTCTGTTAAACTGTTAAACGGTTTAAAAAAACGAAAAAATAGAAGAGGAAAGGATAAAGGGGATAATCAATGCTTTCCTTTTTTAAATTTCAAATTCGTTCTTGATAGTTCTTTTTCATATATAAGGTATTATGTAACAAAATGAAAAGATAAAATTGATTTTCTCTTGATTTTCCTTTTACTCGACCAATCCCTCCAGTTCAAGTGCTGCGGTGCATCTGGGTACAGGGACTACAAGACCTCTCAGCATCTTCAGGGGGCTGTACCCCAATCGTGCTGTAGACCTAATGAAGAATGTACTGGCGGATCCAAGGGTAATCCCTTCTACCCAAATCGAGTCTGGACAGATGTGAGTAGATACTTGATTTGACTTGACTTCCGTTTCAGTAGATACATAATTATACATGATACATATCACTCGTTTTGGTTTCCATTCATCCTATTATATTAGGCTTATGATCTCAAATGACGTCTTAATGGTTTCTCTATCTTGTAGGGTTGCGTGCATGCCACGAAAGATACGATAGAGAATCACTACCTTGCCATTGGAGGGGCTGCATTCGGTCTTTTCATTTTTGAGGTAAAAAACATCTTCTCTGCTCTCCTTTTTTGTAACTCTATTTCGATTTCGTATACTCTCTTCATGCAGAGGAGAGGAATCAACTATTAAGAAGTGATTGTATATCTCCGTTTTGGAGTAGATTCCACTATTCTGAGCGAGGATTTGCACCCATTTACTGCCAACCAAACGAAGTGATGCTTATATTGACGATAATTATTACGATTCCTCAAAATATGAATATCTATTCACGTACATAAACATGATAGCGATCGTCAGAATTCCGTGCTTTCCATTAGTATATTTGTTTATATAAACATTAATCATAACTTCAACATATTTGTCTATTTGTTCAATTTGCTCCTGATTATATTTTAATTCATTTATTTATTTTATGTCGACATAGCTCTTTATATTAGCAATCCCTTGTAAATATTAAAAGATTAATTTTTATAACAACAATAATAAAATGATAATAATAATAATAATAATAGTAGTATTAGTAATAATAATAATAATAATAATAATAATAATAATAATAATAATAATAATATTAATAATTATAATATTAATAATAATAACAATAATAATTACAATAATGATAATAATATTAACAATAATAATAATAGCGATAATGATAGTGATAACATAAATAATGATAATGATAATGACTAGAAAAAGATATTCATTATAATAATAATGATAATAACGATAATGATAATAACGATAATGATAATAATAAATACTACTCCTACTACTGCTACTACTACTACTACTACTACTACTACTACTACTACTACTACTACTACTAATACTTTTACTACTACTACTACTAATAATAATCAAAATAATAATAATAGTAATAATTTTGTTTAACCAGGAAAGCTCCATTATCATCATTGCTGTTCTTATTGAGGGCCCTGCAACTATTATTGCCAGGTACCCATTCACACTTGGGTAGAGAATGGCAAATGTGAATTAATATCTTGCCCAAGGAGATTAGTGTCGGGATGGGATTTAAACCCTCAACCCTTGGATCAATCAAATAAACCATTATACGTCTTTACACTTCGTTGTTGATTTTCCCGCTAATCTCCTTGGTTTCCTTTATGCCAATCTGTTCGTTCACTTTGAAGTTATTACTCTCAAAGAAACTCTTGCAAATGTTAACCCCCGAATTCATTATCCACTTGTTTATCTACAGATCCTGACGATGGTGTTTGCTTGCTGTGTCATCAAAGGAATTGACAAGGGTTATGAAAAAGTTGCATAAAGGATTCAATTTTTCTCTTTACTTATTTCAATAGAGTCCCATTCCTTCACTTTCGTGTTATCAAAACACAAGCATGAGCTCTAAATACGATTGTAAAGACTTTAAAAAAATCATGATATCCTCGTCCATCACCTACTGATATGTGCGCACATTAAAATGACGTACATGCATTACGCAATCTGAAAGTGTTTTGAAATTGCCCTTAAGTTGATTGATTTCTCGAAAGTCTATGCGATCGTGCTTCTGAAGCTCTATAGCCTGTTTTCAATTATATCCAAAGAGACTTTTTTGTGCTTCAATTCAATGGCCTAAATGAAAATAGTTTGTACTGAGTCAAGCAGGTGGGCCAATCCCTCATTATTCCTATTTTTCTAGTATTTGTTGTTTTAAATTTACTTCAGACTGACTAGAACTAAACTCTATTAATAGAATTAAATATATAATCCGAAGAAAAGATAGGCTGAAGACTCAGAGTTTGTGCTATATCGTGTCGTATTCGTATTGAACATCTCGAATGTATTGTTAGCCAATTAACTCGACGCTAGCCGACGCTAAAACGATTCATACCTCTTTGTAATAATCAAGAATATCATAATACCGGCATTTCAGAAATAAATGGCAGAAAAGTCACCCAAAACAAGTATCATAGACGGAGAACTGTGGACCTAAAAATTATAAAAGTAACATAATATATTTGTAAAGTGCCGAGAAACATGGCCGATATATTAAGCGCTATATAAACCAAGAATATTATTGACATTAACATACATGTTGTTTGAAGCATGCAAGTGGCGACATGAAGGGATGGATACAATTTATGACTTGTTGACATAGACTTACAAATAATATATTATCATAATGACTGCAATATCAAATGTACATAACAGTTTCTAATAATTAGGTAGATAATGATAGAACTAAGCATCTTTGTCAAAGAAAATGTTTAACTTTCAAACCTTACCAACTCACTATTCTCACTATAACTTGTAATCATTCTTCCTTATTGCAATATTTTAAGGAAGAGTGAGACAATATAAGGGGCGACTCGTCATTCTTGGATGGCATGACATTTACTATTGAGTGGCGAAAGTAATCATACATTAAGTGCTTTGATGCATATTAGGTGATACGAAATCATGAAATGTATAAAGCATTCTTGTATATTACAATATCATCTGCATATTACATTATTACCTTAACCTCGAAAAATACATTTCATTGATATTCATATTTGAACCGACATTAATGACTTAAATCAATTACGAATATTGTACTTTGATTCGATATGCCGTAAATGTAATATGAATAAATGCATTGAATTAAACTGATTGCAATTCAAAGTTACATTTACTTTCTTTCCTTCCTTTCTTTTTCTTTTATTAATTCGTTCTATGGTAAATGGAACATGTGTTAAGACAATGAACTAAATTCATTTCAATTCAAATTTTTATTTACTTTCTGTATTTTCCTTTTCGTTATTTTACGTTATATGTCGTAAACGTATCATATCTACATGCATTGTATTGAATTCATTTCAGTTATTGCATGCATGCAAGGAATACTAATCATGTAGTTTTTCTACGTGTGCACATTTTTTATTTGTATAGCAGAAACGTTTACAGCCTATACCACCGTCTTATTAACAAAACGTATTGACAAAATCATATTTTTAATTTTATTTTGTACGTGCCATGATGATGCTTTCATTTCGTCAGTTCCCATTGGGAATGATGATGTTCTCGTTACTCTCAATGCTTTTCAACAAGAATGGATGATATTGCCTTGATTGCAATTCTTAATAACATGTACAGTATATAAATATTGAAGTTTTGTTTTGACAATTGCTCTATCATATACAATTATATTAACAATATTTTGAAAAGTCAAATGTGTCTATTCGTAAAATTAATCAACATTTTTTTAAAGATATTGACAATAAAATTATATTTTTATGAAATTAATGAGAATGTTCATTTGCTCAGGGCATATATCTCTTTGTTTTGTTTTCATCAGCTTAACCAAAAAAAAAATCATGAATGCAATGAGAGGAGGATGAACAATGTATATAACATCAGATTACAAGAATAAAACAAGAATAAGAGAGAGAGAGAGAAAGGGAGAGAGAGGAGAGAGAGAGAGAATGTGTGTGTGTTGGTTTGTGTGTGCGTGCGTGTGCGTGTCTGTGCGCGTGCGTGTGTGTGTGTTTAAGAGACAGGAGAACATTTCACGATGGTAGGGGCAGAAAGTGAAAGGGAAAAGACGATAACTTTTAAAAAACTCGAGAATTCAAGTAAAAGTAAATGTAGGGAAGCAAGATAATGAATTGTGAGTGAGACTGGTATTGAACTTGATACGTGCGTATGTATAGTAGGAAGATAGATAGAGAGAGAGAGAGAGAAAGAGAGAGAGGTAGAGAGAGAAAAGTGAGCGAGGACGAGGAGAGAGAGAGAGAGAGAGAGAGAGGGTGAGGTCTATAGGGGAGAGTAGAGAAACAAGAGATAGAGAGAGAGAGAGAGAGAGGGTGGGGGACGTTCAAGCCCCCTCAACCCACACACGAATGATTATAAATGAACTAATAAGTGAGGCACATGTAGGACATGACAATATATAAAACACCAAGACCCCCCCCCCCAACAAAGTAACACCAAATGTATGACCAGTCTGCAAAAGGAATGCATTCGAAAGTATTTTTGTGAGCACAAAGAAAGATAATTCTTTTTCACAAAATAATCACCGATTGGCCATTAGAGATTCCCTTATTGATCTCAACTTTAAAAATCGTATCACCTAATGAAAAATTATCTTTTAGTAATTATGGTCTTTTTAAAATAGAGAGCCCTCTCTTGTTGAGTTTCATAATGGAAAAAAAATCGTAAGGACTTTCAAGAAACCAACCTAAAGCCCCCCATCACACCAAACTAGTTCTCACTACGTTCTGGAACCGTCCTAGAAAATCGCAAAACGGGTTGTGGTCAGAGTAGAATGTGTAAATAATATCTATAATACGATCCTAGTTCGTTCATAAACAGTCCTCAATACGTCCATCTCGTCTGTACTCCGTCCACAGTCAGTTCATATCAAGTTCAGATCAGGTAAATTTTCCATTTCCAAGCAGTCCAAGTCCGTCCGTAGTCAGTTCAATCCCATTCTTAACTAGTTCTACCTCATTTCCAATACGTCCAAACTCACTCTAACTAGTTCAGAGACAGTTCAACTCGTCCTCATCTCGTTCTTAGTGCGTTTGAACCAATGTTGAACGCGCTCCTAGAGCGTGTGCAATCCCGTCCTGGCTCGAGGGCTATAAAAACCCAGCGCGTTATTGCCATTCCTTATTCCCGTTCTACTTCAACGCTTCAAGCTGTGCAGATCAAGACATTCAAATGAAGTCCCCATCACACCAAACTAGTTCTCACTACCTTCTGGAAAATGTTGCCAAACGGGCTGAAACTGTGTGCAAACAGAGTGAACGTAGTAGCAACTGTTTACGATCTATTTAAGAACTTAATGGACAGGCTCGAGGACGAGTTGAACTGTCTCTGAACGGGGGCTATTGTATTTGCCATAGTTTTATTTATGGCCAGTCTTTGCAAACGTGCTATGGCTCAAATGCTTGAGCTTGTAGTTTTTAATTGTTTTTCTTATAATTATGACACAACGTTCTGATATGGATAGGTTAAGAAACAAACGTTTGAAAAGTAAACAGCGTTTACATTTAGAAAATATTACTACAGAGATAGGCAAAACAAAAATCAGCACAGCATTTTCCCCTCTTTTTTTAAACATTCAACCACCAAGACAATCTCCATTTCTCTTTTTATAAAATGTTACCTGTATACACCAAACAGGAACCATCTTTTGTTATTCGTAAAATGTATCTAATGATCTATGAACTTTGTAGCTAGAAATCCCAGGTTCAGCACAAGTCAAATATTTCATTACAGCACGTGCACAATTGTTCACAATTATGATTATATTTGATATGAACAGTTTTCCATATCAGGCGTATGATGACAGCTTTGCGCGTCGCGTGATCGATTAGGCCCTAGCCATACCTTGCCCTTATATACCCGATAACGATACTAATAACTATGACAATTAAATGTGATATTTTCATGATTTGATAATGTCCTTGCCCTGCGATCGTATCCTTACAGAGTGTTCAGAAAATTAGATAACCGATAATAGCAACAGAAGCTGAAATTAATTTTTTCCCTTTAAAGGTGGCATTCGTCGTTAATTTATGGACTTGTGGATTTCCCAATACGGGCGTTATTACGTAACAAACTCGAGGGGATGGAGGGTTGTGGTTTGTCTGGGAAGAATGATTTGTGTTTGTTTAGCAATATGAAATATATCGAATTGGTGTAGATTTCGTTATTGGAGACTGGTTGTGACATGGGTTTAACACTAAAAAACCCGACGTGTAGGTCGCATCATTTGAAGGACTTGTTTAGTTCCTATATACGATTGCTATATTTAAGCTTGCGTCATCGACACTAGAAAATTTCGATTCGAGAAAGCGGGCTCACGTAGCTCAATTGATTGATTGACTGATCTGGTTTGGTTTGTTCGTCGCGTTTTCTAGATTTCAAAATCAAAATGGGTGCTAATAAGCTTTTCTTTAACTTCTGTATTTGGGTAAGTAGGCTATATTACACGTATACATGTCCAAGCTTATTTTAAATACTGATTTTAACGTGTACCAGCCTTTATACCCCCTTCACATACACGGATTTTTCTTACGAGTCCTTACGGATCGCCAACTCGTAGTCAATCTCAAGCATCTGTAAATAACTCGTCACAACTCGCAACAACTCGCAGACACTCTTAAGGATCCGTGAAAGGAGAGGCAAATTTTTTGACATGTCAAAAATCTTCTTACGATTGTCCACGGATTGTTTTTTTCCGTAAATAACTCGTAAATAGCTCGTAACAATCCGCAAGTATCGTAAACCGCTCGCAACAACACGTTACCATCCGTAAACTGCTCGCAAGAATCTGTAAATGACTCGTAACAATTTTTTTTAACGATTCGTTACGGTTAGTTTACGATTTGTTTACGTGTATTTACGGATTATTACGAGTGCTTACGTGTTGTTTACGATTTCATTCGGGTCGTGTTACGATGGCTTTACGGATTGTTACGAGTTATTACGATGGCTTTACGGGTTGTTACGAGTAATTACGAGCACTTTACGTGTAGTTACGAGTACTTTACGAATAGATACGTATACTTTACGTATTCTAACGTATTGTTTACGATTTGGGGAAAGTTATAAAAGCTGCAAATTCGAAGACTTAATTTTCAGTTGTTATTTTTTGGCTAAAAATCGTAGGGACTCATAAAAACTCGTAACTAACTCGTAACTATTCGTTACATCACGTAAACAGGTCGTAACTAACACGTAAATTGCTCGTAATTATCCGTGACACCTCGTAACAAATCGTGGGACTTTGCCGTAAATGCATCGTGATAACTCGTAATAATCCGTAATAAACCGTAAATAGCTTGTAAAAATTCGTAACAACTCTTAAATCGGTCGTAAGAGTGGCCAAATCGCAAGGATCCGTGAAAGATCTGTGAATTTGTGCGATCCGTAAGGACTCGTAAAAAAATCTGTGTATGTGAAGGGGGTATTAGAGTGTCTGCGAGTTGTTGCGAGTTGTGACGAGTTATTTACGGATACCAGCGAGTTATTTACGGATGCTTGTGATTGATTACGAGTTGGCGATCCGTAAGGACTCGTAAGAAAAATCCGTGTATGTGAAGGGGGTATTAACAAAAGTTCAGACGAAAACGTACAAAGTTTAGATTGAAAAATTATATTCTTCTCTTTTTCTTCCCTCAAAATTTTGCCTTGAATTTGTAAAAAGATTTTTCTCTTTTGACAAATCAAGGCCCCTGAAATATGGTGTATCAGTAATTATTCAAGAACGCACGATACATGGCACCAGGTGCAAAACACAATGGAACGGTGGTGGACTGTTCTGAATTTGAAGTTGTGAATTACTTTGTGGCGTAGACGCGCTTATACACCGATTCGGAGAGCTGAACATGGTGTCAGCCGCCATGCATGGGGGGCCGTTAAATATGATAAATAATTGTCAAAAATATTCCCGCTTGAACCTATCCCGCCATGAACACCTGACATTGAATCATCTCTTATATACCCTTGGATAGCCTTAAAGTACAAGTCCACTCCAAAAATAACTTGCCTTTAATAGACCCAGAAAAATAAGACAAACCAATCAAAAAAAGTTTGAGCAAAATCGGATAACTAATAAGAAAGTTATGAATTTTTGAAAAAGTATGTAAAACTAAAAAACAATGGAAATCACTACACAAATTGCCAATTTGGTTATCAGTTTGTGACGTCATGTCCTCACTATTTGTCAATTGCTTTTTATAGTTTAATCCCATTAATTTCCCTTTTATCCCTTTTATCCCCCAAAACTTGATTTCCCCATGCCTTTGCCCGCGTTATATGATTTGTATCATATTGCTTGCATGACACTTCACAAGATTTGTTATGAACTTTGAAGAATTGATACTATTTTCTGAATAATCTCTCGAATACCTTTAGATGTACCGAAAGTCTTTCAGTTTTTAAACGAACATATAAAAATCATCTTTTAAATTTATGTTAATTTGCCTTCTCTCTTCCTCTCCCATTCCTTTTCTCCATCCTTTTTTGTTTTGTTATTGTAGTCGCTGTTGTTGTATTGGTAGTTACTTAGTTCATGATCATGTTAAATTTGACTGTCATGTATACACTTAAGGGATTGACCATAGAAAGGCATGTAGGCCTATTGTCGATCCCACCATTATCTGTTATGTTATATTTATGTTATATTCTTGTTTGTCCTTTGTCTTTTGATTGTTTTGTATTTTTATCAGATTGTGGAAATAAACTTGAATTTAATTGAATTAAATATTGTGTATTCATAATTATTGATTCTTAAATAAATAGTTTATCAAAATTCACATTTTTCATGATTTAACAGGAAAAAAAATTACTCTATATTAGTGCATCCACACACAAAATATTACTATCAATCTTACTTGGATGCTGGTGTGAAGAAATTAGATTCTTAGGGGGGAAATAGGAAATTTATATTATCAATATAAAGAAAATAATTAGTGGATAGTGAGGACATGACGTCACAGACTTATGAGTGAGTTGCCAATTTGTGTAGTGATTTCCAAAGTTTTTCATGTCATTAAAAATTCATAACCTTCTTATTAGTTATCCGATTTTGCTCAAACTTTTTTTGATTGGTTTGTCTGATTTCTCTGGTTCTATTGAAAGTAAGTTATTTTTGGAGTGGACTAGTCCTTTAAAGGTACTATGTCCCATTTGCAGGCTCAAAAACTGAAAAAGTTAAATTCCAATGGCATTTGAAAAACAATACTAATTTAGAATTTCCCTAAAAAAAGGGGGGCTTGAAAATGTCTTTAAGTGGGAAAATAACGACTATTAGTTGTCGAATCGACTTAGGAGCTATAGAGCCAGTAAGTAATAGTCTGATTTTTCAGACCATTGTACCGAATGGTCGTACGTTTTATGCTGCGCAAAGATTCAATCAGTTTAATTTTGGCCATTACAAGAAGTGGGTTATTGATGTAGACAAATGCTCATGTACCCTTTACAGCTCATTTTATGTATGTTATTACCAAAGATGAAAAAAGGCCAGTCAGTCACTCAATAGTGTCCGACAGTGAAGTCTAGCAGGTAAACGGGTTTCCTTGCATAATTTGAATATTAGGACACTGCTAGGATAAACATGACATATTCATGATTCCTGCAAAGTTCTACAGAATTTGATGTTGGCTGCAAAGGGACATAGTATCGTTAAGCTGTGGTGGACGTAGCACTAGAGCGCTCCCAGACTCAATGGGAATAGAATTGGTCGATATCCGAGTCGCACCAACAAGGCCGAAGCAAAACCGAAAACAGACCGAAATTGCATTAATCCGACTGGCCGAGACAGGTCAGTTTGGAGTCTGTTTTGTAAAGTGAATGAGGTATCATTACCGGGTTGGGGGTGGGGGTCGTTCACAGCCCTCACCCGGAGCCGGATAGGCTCCGTATCTATTCTTTCCTCCCCCTCCCCTATCGCTTTTATTACATCGTACTCCTGCTTGAAATGAAATGAAATGAAATGAAAATCACGTGAGTCTTCTATAGAAAGAAACACATGCAAATGCAATGTTGCAATGCATTAGTTTTAGTTCATATGATTTCAATGGCGGTAGCCGTTCGAATTTCTTTGTTCCTATTTGAATTTTAAATCCACCACATGTATGACGAAAGTCGATAAGCACGTCTGTATCTGGTGGCGAGTCACGTTTAAAATGGGAGTGCTGCCAAAAGAGATGGAAATGTATTTGGGTATACACAAGGAAGAGATAGAAAGAGTGGTAAAGCAGGGAGGAAGATCTTTTAAGATAAAGATGGCCAAGAAGTAGAAGAAGAAGAAGAAGAAGAAGAAGAAGAAGAAGAAGAAGAAGAAGAAAAAGAAGAAGAAGAAGAAAAAGAAGATGACGAAGAAGAAGATGACGAAGAAGAAGAAAAGGAAGAAGATGATGAAGACGTAGAAGAAGAAGAAGAAGAAGAAGAAGAAGAAGAAGAAGAAGAAGAAAGAAGAAGAGGAAGAAGAAGAAGAAGAAGAAGAAGAAGAAGAAGAAGAAGAAGAAGAAGAAGAAGAAGAAGAAGAAGAAGAAGAAGAAAGAAGAAGATGACGAAGAAGAAGAAAAGGAAGAAGATGATGAAGACGTAGAAGAAGAAGAAGAAGAAGAAGGAGAAGAAGAAGAGGAAGAGGAAGAATAAGAAGAAGGAAAATAAGAAATAGAAAAAAAAGAAGAAGAAGGAGAAGAAGAAGAAGAAGAAGAAGAAGAAGAAGAAGAATAAAGAGAGAAGATAAGAAGTAGAAGAAGGAGAAGATGAAGAAGAGAAAGGAAAAGATGAAGAAGAAGAAGAAAATAAGAAGAAGATGAAGAAGATAAAGAAGATGAAGAAGAAGAAGAGGATGGGGAGGAGAGAGAGAGAGAGAGAGAGAGAGTGACAGGGGGAGGGGGAGATTGAATAGCTTGGAAATTGATGGAGAATTATAATAAGAAGGAAGAGAAGAGTAGCTGGCTCAAAAGAGGAAATGATAAGAGGAACTGTACATATAGTAAAATTGAAACAATATCACAAACACACACATGAAAACAAATATTACAAAAAACAGAAAACAGTATCAAACAAAGAAACAAACAATGACTAGATAATGAATTGAAATCAAGTTTTAAAATGCCCAATTCTTTCAAATTTGTTGCTGTTCTGTCTGTAGTGATTGTTAATGTTGTTTGTTTTTCGTGTATGTATTTGGTTTTTCATTAAATTTGAATCGTAGGTTTGTGGTATCGTCCTGATCGGTATAGGAGCTTCTGTGACGGCCAAGCAGCATGAATACCAGGACCTGTTCGCTGACAACACGATTCTGGCTGTCTCATGGACCGCCATTGGTATTGGTCTTTTCGTCTTCGTCGTCGGATCCTATGGGTGTTGGTGCGCCCAGACCGAGAGCTCGTGTCTTCTTAAACTGGTAAGGGAGACGAGAAGGTGGATTATGAAAGTCGCGGCAAATGCTCATGATGATGATAGCGATGATTATGGTGTTGATAGTGAAGATGATGGTGATAATTTTGATGATGATGATGGTGTTGATGGTGTTGATGATAGTAATGATGATGATGATGATGATACTGGTGATGATAATGCAGATGATGATGGTGATGATAATGATGTTAATGATGGTGGTTAAGATGAGGATGGAGATGATGTTGATGATAGTGATGATGATGATGATGATGATGATGATGATGTTTTTGGTTATTGATGATGATGATGATAACGATGATAGTGATGATAGTGATATGGTTTGGATATACAACTGAATAGGCCTATTGCAATTTTGAATTTAAACAATACTTTAAAGGGCAAGTCCACTCCATAAATAACTTACTTTGAATAGAAGCAAGAAAATCAGACAAACAAATCAAAAAAAGTTTGAGCAAAATTGGATAACTAATAAGAAAGTAATGATTTTTTAATGAAATGAAAAACTTTGAAAATCACAAGACAAATTGGCAACTCACTAATGAGTCTGTGACGTCGTGTCCTCACTATCCACTAATTATTTTCTTTATATTGATAATATAAATTTCCTATTTTCTCTCTACGAATCTTATTTCTTCACACCAGCATCCAAGTCAGATTGATAGTAATATTTTTTTGAGTGGATGCACTAATATAAAGTTTTTTTTCCAGTTAAATCTTGAAAAATGTGAATTTTGATAAACTATTTTTATGAAAATCAATAATTATGAATATACAATATTCAGAAAATAGTATCAATTCTTCAAAGTTCATGAAAATTTTTGTGAAATGTCATGCACGCAATAAGATCCAGTCATATAACCTGGGCAAAGGCATGGATAAATCAAGTTTTAGGGGATAAAAAGGGAAATTAATGGGATTAAACTATAACAAGCAATTGATAAATAGTGAGGACATGATGTCACAAACTGATAACCAAATTGGCAATTTGTGTAGTGATTTCCATTGTTCCATACGTTTTTACATACTTTTTCAAAAATTCATAACTTTCTTATTAGTTATCCGATTTTGCTCAAACTTTTTTGATTGGTTTGTCTGATTTTTCTGCTTCTATTGAAAGTAACTTATTTTTGGACCGGACTTGAACTTTAAAATTACGAATTAATATGTTTTACGTGATTCATATGGTTGTTTTTTCCTCAATTAATGTATAGTACTGTCGATTTAAATGTTGTTGCACTTACCAAGAACAATTAAAAAAAAAAAAATCAAACTTCTTTTTGCAGTTTTGTATCTGTTTGCTACTGATCGTGCTGGCGGAAGGCTCTCTGGGTATCACGACATTTATCTTCCGTGGTGGCGTAAGCATTTCACACATTTGTTTTGATAGACCTGTAATTACATGTGTGCCCATATCAATTAATATCAATATTTGTAAATTGGAAGTTTCTGTTTAACCTACATCTTTACGGCAGCTGTTATAGAGTTTTTGAAAATATAATTTTCACAGGTTTTTGATACGTACATGTATTTGTATTATTGTATAGGCACATTCATTTTCATGTTGTTCTTTATAACATATTCAAGCAGCCTGCTTATCGGTCGTGTGTTGACATATATTTCTACTAAAGAGTGACATATAAATATGTGATTTTCATGCGAAGTTTATAATGTTGGGCCAATAAAAAGGGATCATAAAAAAAATGTTGCCAATATTATTCGCAGCATTTTTATGATCCATTTCTATCCATCCATATCGTTAAAATAATGTTTCAGTATATGAGTGCAATAACATTTATAGTTTTACTTATGTCAAAGTTCGTTGGCTACGTCGAGAAAGATGGAAGCGGAGGTGGCAGGGGGGTGTTACAAAATTTGAAAATTGCTTGGTTTATACACGGTCGGCAGAAATCTCCTTATGTTTGTCCATGTCTATTCCTTTATACTGATGCGAGTGCTCTCGTTCTATCTCTTCTCTGCCATACTCCTCCTCTCTCTCTCTCCCTCTCTCGATTTATCACCCCCTCTCTATTACTCTCACCCTCTCTCTCTCTAGAGCGAGGACAATATGACAAAGGGCATGCAGATAGCTATAAATGAGACCTATGGTTTAAAAGAAGGTGCAACCGCAGCCGTAGATGACGTGCAGCAAACGGTAAGAGAATGCAACATCTAAATAATAATTTTACATTGACGATCAGTGCAACGGATATAGGCTCAGGGCCCCGTACACGCCCCCTCCTCCCCCATCTCCACCATTGAACAGTTAACAAATGGAGAAAGGAAAATAAGATATCGATGTTACGTCACTTTCATGAATCGTAATTATTGTACATGAGTTAATAAATGAGTTGATACATTGCAGTGGCACTGCTCTTGACAATCAATAGTAGCATTAACATGGATGCGAAGGGGATGGAGTACATGTGCCCCTACCCTATCGAAGAAAAACAATGGGAAATGTAAATAAAGATCTATTCATCGAGAG
The DNA here is from genome assembly GCA_037976565.1 of Mesocentrotus franciscanus. NCBI lineage: Eukaryota > Metazoa > Echinodermata > Echinoidea > Camarodonta > Strongylocentrotidae > Mesocentrotus > Mesocentrotus franciscanus. The sequence goes on from CP137671.1 coordinate 28,789,655, forward strand.
GCTTTGCATTTATTGTTTTTTTATATCGAACGTCCGTCACAAAATGACTTTGCAATGTACGGTTGTTCTTAGTACTCGATCTTTTAATCGAACTTATGTAAACAAAAAATATTCCAATAATGAAAGGGGAAAAGGGACATTTAAAAACAAAAACTACCTTTGTTCTTAGTTCTTTTTAATTCTAACTTATGTTAAACATAGATATCAAGAGGAAAGGGGATACATGCTTTTCTTCTTCTTCGCAAAACAAAACTTCTAATTCGTTCTCAGTTCAGAATGCGAGCGTCTGTATGAATCCTACACTAAGTCCAAGACCATTGAAGAAAGAGAAGCTGTATGTAACAACCTCCTGATATTACTAGGAGAAAAGAGGAAGACTAGATGGGAAGAAAAAGTGTCTGACATCAACTTGACCTACTCTAATCGCAAGACATGGACTGCCATCAACAAGCAACAAGGTCGAAGCAGTGCTCCAAAACAGTGTACTGTTACTGCAAAATCCATCGCTTCAGTCCTAGATAACAATGGAAAGTGGCAAGATAAAATCACTGAGGCCAAAACCCACTCTCGCTCAGTAAATTCTGAGATAAAGAAACTCTTCAAGTCCACTCCAGAGTCAACCTCCATGTCTGTAGCCTTCACATTAGATGAGGTTGAAACTGCACTGAAATCAATAAAGTCCGGCAAAGCACCAGGCAATGAAAACATCCACACACAGTTCCCCAAGAACCTGAGTCACAAAGGTACTTCCTGGCTACAAGCGCAAGCCTTTCTCCCTACCTGCATTACAACATCCACTAATCCATCGAAATGGAAGACCGCTAAAGTTATTGCCATTTTGAAGCACAAGAACCCTGCAGACGAACCCAAGAGCTACCGTTCAATCAGTCTGCTATCTCGCATCTACCGTACAAGCCCTCTACAAGCTACTTGAAAGGCTGTTACTTGCCAGAATCACCGACACTGTCGCAAAGAAGCTACCTACTACCCATGCAGGTTTCAGGAAAGGTAAATCATCCAATCAGCTTGTAAACGACATCGAGACGGCCTTCCAGAAGAAGCAGAAGTTTGGTGCAGTTCTTGTCGACCTTATTGCGGCATTTGACACAGTATGGCACCGTGGCTTATACTTCAAGACCCTGCATACCATCCCAGTCTTCCATCCGGCAAACCGATGCGCCAACCGAGAGTTGAATACCTCACTAAATGGCTGAACTTCGACCCCACACCAAAGTACCTAGGTGTCACTCTTGATCGAAGCCTCACCATCCACGAGCATGCCAAAGCCACAGCTCAAAATACCCAAGCCAGAGTGTCTCTCCTAAAGAAGCTTGCTGGGACCGAATGGGGAGCTGATTTCACCACCCTTCGCACATCCACTCTAGTTCTTGCCTTCTCCACCGCCGAGTATGCCGCACCTGCATGGAGCCACAGTACCCATGTACACAAGATTGATGTTGTCCTTAATGATGCTTTGATATTAATCAGCGGAACACTCACTGCAACCGTCTGTCAGCAACCTGCCAATACTGTCTGGAATATCACCAGCTCAGCTCAGACGAGATGCGCAGTAACTAAGCTTGTCCAAATGCATTACAGTGATAACTGCCTTGTTCCTGCCCCCTCTGCCTTTGACGGACAGCGTCTCCCTAGAAGACACTTTGCAACACAGGCTGCTCAGCTGCCGCTTGAGAAGCCCCTACCCTACCCATCTGGATAGCAAAACGCTGGTCAGACCATTGGAATTCGTCTACTACCAACTTGAAGGAGTTCATCCCAGAGCCCTGTGCAAAACCAAGTGACAGCGACATCTCAAGAAAAGCCTGGGTCAACCTCAACCGTAGCAGAACTGGATTTGGCCGTACACAATATTTCCTGCATGAAATCGGAGCTGATCCATCGCCAAACTGTGCCTGTGGAGAGATCCAAACTATGGATCATGTCATCGATGCTTGTCCTATCTAGAAATCCCCTCACGGTGCTTCTTGACTTCGAGAGCTCGATGATGAGACAATCAGTTGGCTAAATAAGGATCTTCCTCTTTAGATGATGTACTCCTTGATATTCTTCGTACACACGAACGAGTTCTTTGTTAGTTGAATTTATGTAACGAAATAGAAGGGGAAAGGGTTAATGGGAAAATCAATGCCTTTCTTTTTATACATTTCTAATTCGTTCCTTAACAGTTCTTTTCATTCTGAAAGGAAGTAATAAAATGAAAGGGTAAAGGCGGAATTCAAAATTAAAGCTTTTCCTCTTGGTTTTTCTTTGACGAATTTTACTCGACTCCTCCCTTCAGTTCGAGTGCTGCGGTGCATCTGGGTACAAGGACTACAAGACCTCTAAGCATCTTCAGCAGGGATTTGCTGTACCCCCATCGTGCTGTAGACCTTATGAAGAATGTACTGGCGGATCCAAGGGTAATCCCGTCTACCCAAATCGAGTCTGGACAGATGTGAGTAGATAGTTGATTTGACTTGACTTGACATAATTATACATAATATATATCAGTCGTTCTGGTTTCCGTTCATCGTATACTATTTGGCATATGATATCAAATGACGTCTTAATGGTTTCTCTATCTTGTAGGGTTGTGTGCATGCCACGAAAAATACGATAAAGAATCACTACACTACCATTGGAGGCGCTGCATTCGGTCTTCTCTCTTTTGAGGTAAAAAAAACATCTTCTCTTTTTTATAACTGTATTTTCGATTTCTTATACTCTCTTCATGCAGAGAAGAGGAGTCAACAGTACTATTAGAAGTGATTATATATCTCCGTTTTGGAGTTGATTCCACTATTCTGAGAGAGGATTTCCACCCCATTTACTGCCAACCAAACGAAGTGATGCTTATAGTGATGATAATTATTACGAACTCCTCAAAATATGAATATATTTTCACGTAAATAAAGATGATAGCGAACGTCAGATTTCGTGCTTTCCATGAGTTTATTTGTTTATATAAACATTAATCATAATTTCAACATATCTGTCTATTTGTTCACTTTACTCCTGAATGCATTTAAATTAATTTATTATTTTTGTTGTCGACAGAGCTCTTTTTATGAGCAATACCTTGTAAATATTGATAAATTTATTTTATAACAAAAACTATAATAATAATCATAATAATGATAATAGTAGTAGTATTAGTAATAATAATAGTAATATTAATAACAATAATGATGAAAGTAATAATAACAATAATAAATACATTGATAATATTATTAAAAATAATGATAATAATGATTTATTTTATAGCAACAACTATAATAATAATGATAATAATAATAATCATATATATATAACAATAATAGGCTAATTATATTAATACTATTATTAACAGTTATGATAATAACGATAAAGATAATAACGATAATGATAATATTAATAATATTAATCATAATGATAATGATAAAATTAATGATAATAATGAATACTACTACTACTATTTTTACTACTTATAATAACAATAAAAATAATAACAATAATCATAATGATAATAGGAACAAATTTGTTTACCCAGGAAAAATTCATCAGCATCATTGCTGTTCTTCCTGAGGGCCCTGCAACTATTCTTCCCAAGATACCTGCCCAAGTATCCATTCACCGTCGGGTAGAGAATGGCAAATGTGCTTCTCCTTGCTTTCTTTAATGCCAATCTGTTCGTTCGCTTTGAAGTTATTATTCTCTAAGAAACTCTTGCAAATGTTAACCCCATAATTCATTATCCACTTGTTTGATTGCAGATATTGGCAATGGTGTTGGCTTGCTGTTGCATAGCAGGATCTGACAACGGTTATGAAGAAATTTGAATAAAGAATTCCTTCCCTCTTTTTACTTATTTCAATAGAGTCCCACTCCTGCACTTTCGTGATATCAAAACACAGGCATGAGCTCTAAACCTGATTGTAAAGAATTTCAAAAATCACGATATCCTTGTCCATCAACAACTGAAATGTACGCACAATACAATTACGTACATGCATTACGCAATATAAAAGTGTTTTGAAATTCCCCTTGAGTTGAATGTTTTCTCGAAAGTCTATGCGATCACGCTTCTGAAGCTCTTTGTAGCCTGTTTTCAACTCTATCCTAAGAGAATGTTCGGTGCTTCAATTCGATGGCCTAAATGGAAATAGTCTGTACTGTGCTATGTTTTTTTGCACCTAAACGTATAGCTAATTTATGAAATACGGATTAAAAATAACGGACCTGCAGAAGAACAGCATTTGGCTGAAGTTGGTGCCCTACAAACATATAATAAACTAAACTGAAACTGAACTGAGTCAAGCAGGTGGACCAATCCCTCACTGTTCCCCCTTTTCTAGTATTTTTTGTTTTTAATTTACTTCAGACTGACTAGAACTAAACTCTGTTGACATCAGTAAATAACTCATCTGAAGGATAGGCTCAAGATAGGCTCAAGACTCAGAGTTTATGCTATATCGTGTCGTATTCGTATCAAACATCGCGAATGTTAGCCAATTCACACGGCGCCAGCCGACGCTAAGGCGATTCATACATCTTGATAATAATCACGAATATCATAATACCGGCATTTCAGAAGTAAATGGCAGAAAAATCAACCAACACAAGAATCATAGACGTAATACTGTGGGCCTGCTTAAAATTAAGGATCATAAAAATGATAAAAGCAACATAATAATTATATTTGTAAAGTGCTAAGAAACATTACCGATATATTAAGCGCTATATAAACCCAGAATATTATTGATATTAACACTTATTTTGTATGTAGCAAGCATGAAGGGATGGATACAAGTTTTGTTGTAATGGATTGACAAATATTTATGACTTGTTGATTTTGACTTACAAATAATATATTATCATAATGACTGCTATATCACATGTACATAACAGTTTCTAATAATTTGGAAGACAATGATAGAACTAAGCATCTATGTCAAAAAGAGATTTTAAATGTTTAACCCTACCTACTCGCTATTCTTACTACAATTTATAATCATTCTTCCTTATTGCAATATTTTAAGTGAGAGCGAGACAATATAAAGGGTGACTCGTCATTTTTGATGACATGAAATGTTGCTATTGAGTGGCGCACGTTATTACATAATTAAGTGCTTTGATGCATAGCGAGTGACAAGAAATCATAAAATGTATAAAGTATTCTTGTATATAACAGTATTAGTGTAACCTCGAGAAATCCATTTTAATGATATTCATATTTGAACCGACATTAATGGTGTAAATCGATTATGAATATTATACTTTGATTTGATATGCCGTAAATGTAATATAAATAAATGCATTGAATTAAACTTATTGCAATTCAAAGTTACATTTACTTTCGTTCCTTCTTTTCTTTTTTTTTAATTTAATCTATGGTATATGTAAAAAAAGTAAAGACAATGCACTAAATTAATTTCAATTCAAGTTTGATTTAGTTTCTGTATTTTCCTTTTCGTTCTTTTGCGTTATATGTCGTAAATGTAATGTATCATATCTAAATACATCGAATTGAATTCATTTTAGTTATTGCACGCATTCAAGAAATACCAATCATGTATATATTTTGTTTACGTGTACACACAGCGTTTATTTATATAGCAGAAACGTTTACAGCCTATACTACTGTTTTAAAACAAAACGTATTTACAAAATCATATTTTTAATTTTATTTTGTACGTGCCATGATTATACTTTTATTTCGTCAGTTCCCATTGGAAAAGATGATGTTCTTGTTACTCTCAATACCGTTCAACAAGACTGGATGATATTGCCTTGATTGCCATTTTCAATTATATACATGTACAGTATAATATTGAAGTTTTGTTTTGACAATTGCTCTATCATTAAACATTAATAATTATAACACTATTTTGAAAAATCAAATGTGTCTATTCGTAAAATGAATCAACATTTTTTAATAGAAATGATTTTTTTGTTTATGTTGTTATGAAATTAATGAGAATGTTCATTGGCCCAGGGCATATTTCTCCTTGTTTTCATCAGCTTAAGTTAACATTTTTGTGTGTGAATGCAATGAGAGGAGGATGAAGAGTGTATATAACATCAGATTACAAGAATAAAACAAGAATAAGAGAGAGAATGAGAGAGAGAGAGAGAGAGAGGGGGGAGAAGGAGAGGAGAACATTTCACGATGGAAGGGACAGAAAGTGAAAGGGAAAAGACGATAACTTAACACACAAAAAAACACGAGAATTCAAGTAAAAGTAGATGTTGGGCAGCAGGATAATGAGTTGTGAGTGAGACTGATATTGAACGTGATACGTGTGTATGTTTTGTAGGCAGATAGAGACATAGAGAGCGAGAGAGAGAGAGAGGTGAAAGAGGAAGAGGAGAGAGGAAGGATGGGGTCGATAGGGGAGAGAAGAGAAACAAGAGAAATAGAGATAAATAGAGATAGAGAGAAAGAGAGAGAGAGAGAGAGAGAGAAAGAGAGAGGTGGGAGGGGGCGTTTAAGCTCCCTTCCTTCAATCTATTCAAGCTCCACCTCTCCCTACACACAAGAATGTTTATAAATAAATTTGAGAGAGACGCATGTAGGAAACGACAATATATAGAACCTCCCCCCCCCAAAAAAAAAAACAAACAAAATAACACCAAATGTATAACCAGTCTGCAAAAATATTGAACATAGATCATTCTCCTTCACAAATAATCACCGATTGGCCATTTGAGATTCCCCTTATTGATCTCAACTTTAAAAATCCTATCAACTAATGCCCGCGTCAAACGGTCCCGAAGTTGACACCAGGGGGGCGTTTCATGAAAAATTTAGTCGGTGGTTTTCACCGTCTAATATCATTTTCACCGACAATTTTTCAGGCCTCTGATTGGTCAAATTTAGTCAGCGCTGACAATTGTCGGCGGACAAATGTTGAGGCCCGCGTCACACTGTACCGAAGTTGACACCAGATGGACACACGATGTAGGAAATTTTCAAATTCGGCTCTAATCGTAAAGACATCGAGCCATTCGTGAGGGCATCTTAAGCCATCGTATGACCGCCGGTGGAGTTTTTCAGGCTCCGGGAGCAACTTCGTGAGCGATGGCAAAATCTTTGGCACGCCAAAAAATTGCCCGAAGACCATTTTTCGTGTTGACTTCGTGTCATGTGTCCATCTTGCACTTCGTAAGGCCGTCGTGAGGGCATCTTGCCAAATCGTGTCATCTTCGCCTTTGCTTCGTGTGATCATCGGTGCCATCGGGCATTTTCCGCCTCACGAAGACAATACGAAGGAAACAAGAAGCTGCCCGATTGTGTTAGGAAGGCAACACGACTACGTGAAGCCCTCGCAATGCCGTCGTTTAGCTATCGTATTATAGTACGATGACATCGAGATGGGACCACGGTGTCGGTGAAGACAGCCTAATTTAAGAAGCTCAAGTGTTTCCCATGTGCCATGGTAACGTGGACATATAAAAGGCCATCCTCAGAGCCAGAATCGGTGCTCGGGGGCAGGGTGCACAGTGCCCCCAATTTTCAGGATACTAAACCAATCTTCGTAAGAAGTGCACCTTTTTACACAGGACAAGTGCCCATACTACTTTGGAAAGTGCCCCTATTAATTTTCACCTTTTTAAAGCGCCCCTTTTATTTTGACACTTGCCCCTTTTCCTTCGACAAGTTCCCATTTTCCTTTGCAATAAGTGTCCATTTTCCATTCTCATAAGTGCCCTTTTTATCTCTAGTAAGTGCCCCTTTTCACTTTTGGTAAGTGCCCCCCCCCCTTCACCTCTGATAACTACCCTATTCAAATTTGAGAAGTGCCCCTTTTCCTTTGTAAGAAGTGCCACTTACCCTTTTAATAACTACCCCTTTTTGACTCCGATAATCGCATCTTTTATTTTTACATGTGCCCCTTTTCCTTATGATAAGTGTCCCCATTAAAAAAAGAGCTCCTCCCCCTTCTCATAACCTTTTCAGGTGCGAATAAGTGCCCCTTTTCATTATTGTTAATTTCCCTTTTAACAATGATACGTGCCCTTTTCTTTTCTAATAAGGGACCTATCCCCTTTTCATAAATGCCCATTTTCACCTCTTATAAATTTCCCCATCAAAATCTGATGGGTGCCCCATTTCCGTCGACAAATGCCCCTTTACCATTTTCATAAGTGCCTTTTTTAAATCCCTGGTGAGTGGCTTCTTTTCAGGTATAAGAAGTGCCCCATTTTCACCTCTGGAAATTACCCTTTGTACTTTGACACGTGCTCCTTTTCTTTTCTAATAGGTGTCTTATCTTTTTTGAAAAGTGTCCCCTTTTCCTTTCATCATTACACGTGCCCCTAATTTAAAGTGACTAAGAGCAATTTCCCCCAAAGCTCGCTCGCTACACACACTCGCATTTATATATCGTATAATTATGTTACTTATCAAAGGTCTTTTTAGTCCTCCATTATGAGAATGTGCTTATAACCCCATCAGGATTGGGTTTTTTCCTCTTTATAAGATGTAATTTTTCGCACTGCGACCTCACAAATCTTTAAAATGTTACTCGCTTCGCTCGATCACAAATAAATATTTAGACTATCACATGCAACTGCAAAGTATGATGCATAAGCAATATCTTGTATGATGTATCAAGAGAAAAAATATTGAAAGCATCCCAGATAATGTAATCACAATGTAGGGGTATATACCAATGTCAACAAAATTGTATATTTTCGCTTTGAGATTTCTCTTTGTAGGTGCCCTTTATTTTCCAGAAAGTGCCCTTTTTGTTGGTGCCTTCTCCCCCCCCCCCGCCCCCACTTTGGAGCATCAATAATCTCCGACCAGCAATCGATTTCCCACGGTCGGCCGAAGGTTTTATATCATCGGGAGGTCACGAGACGCCTTCGTGACATAGTTCGTGTAGCCTTCGTGTGGCCTGCGGCTAAACTACTTAATAAAAATTCACATCTTCGTGTTGCCTTCGTGTGTGGTTCGGGTGCTATCGTATGACCTTCTGTAGGCGTCGTACTTGCTTCGGCTGTTGATCGGCTGCTGACCCAGTTCGGGGCCATCTTCGTGCGAAATTTAAATTTCCGTATTCGTATGTCCATCTGGAGTCAACTTCAGGACAGTGTGACGCGAGCATATTGAAAAAATATCTTCTCTATAATTATGGTCTTTAAAAAAAAGAGAGCCGTCTCTTGTAGAGTTTCATAATGAAACACGGTCGTAAAGACTTTCAAGGAATCAACTTAAACAATACCAATATCCTTTTGTACATTCCATAGAAATCATGTTCGGATTACATAATTGTCATTGCGATGCTCGTATATTCCAATAGATTATGGGCAAGGCTATTGCAATTGACTTGTTTGGTTTATTTATCGCCAGTCTTTGCAAACGTGCTATGGCTCAAAAGCTTGAGCTTCTACATTGTAGTACTTTTTCTTCTCGTAATTATGACACAACGTTCTGTTAATGACAAGTTAAGAAAGCAAACGTATAAAATTAAATAGCGTTTACATTTAGAAAAAATAGAACTACAGGGACAGGCAAAACAAAAAGCATCACATAATTTCCCCCATTTTTATAAAACACTCAACTACCTAGCCATCTCCATTTCTCTCTTCAAACAACGTTACCTGTATAGACTAAACAGGAACCATCTTTTGTTATTTGCACAATTTATCTAATGAGCCTTGAACTTTGTATCTAGGAATCCCACGTTCAGCACTAGTCAAATATTTAATTGCAACACGTGCAAAATTATGCATATGATTATATTTGATATGACGCAGTTTTCCATATCAGGCGTATGATCGATTAGGCCCCAGCCATACCTTGCTCAGCTATACCCGATAGCGATTTTAATAACTAGGATAGTTAAATGCAGTATTTTCTTGATTTGATATTGTTTTGGCTCTGGCATCTCATCCTACAGAGTGTTCACAAAATTAGAAAACTAATTAGAGCAATAAGAGGCTGTGATGACATTCCCCCCTCAAAAGTGGCATTTGTCGCTAATTTATGGACTTGTGAATTTTCTATACGGGTGTTATTACATGTACGTAACAAACTCGAGGTGGAGTGGGGGCGGCAGGAGGGTGGATGGTTGGTGATTGTCTGGGAAGAATAATAAGGGGGAAAGGTATTTCCAATGATTATTTGTGTTTTGTTGCAATATGAAATTTATTTATGCATATTAAATTGTATTTGTTCTCGTAAAGTTGGATAATACAGCCAGCCTTTATTATAAGAATAGGTGTAGATTTCGTTATTGGAAACTGGGTGTGACATGGGCTTGATACTAAAATAACCCGTGTAGGTCGCATCATTTGAAGGGCTTGTTCAGTTCCTCTATACGATTGCTATAAGATTGCATCGACGACACTTGAAAATTTCGATTCGAGAAAGGGGGCTCATG
>CP137671.1:28805024-28979162 GCA_037976565.1 Mesocentrotus franciscanus
TTGCCTGCAAATCTCCTTGCTTTATTTTATGCCAATCTGCTCGTTGGCTACGAAGTTATTATTCTCAATGAAACTGTTGCAAATGTTAACCCCAAAATTTATTATCCACCTGTTTTATTGCAGATAATGACGATGGTGTTTGCTTGCTGTGTCATACAAGGAATTGACAACGGTTATGACAAATATTAATAAATAATTCCGTTCTTCTTTTTACTTATTTCAATAGAGTCCCACTCCTTCACTTTCGTGTTATCAAAACACAAGCATGAACTCTAAATACGATTGTTAAAAAAAAAAAAAAAAAAATCATGATATCCTTGTCCATCACCTTCTGATATGTGCGCACATTAAAATGACGTACATGCATTACGCAATCTGAAAGTGTTTTGAAATTGCCCTTGAGTTGAATGTTTTCTCGAAAGTCTATGCGATCACGCTTCTGAAGCTCTTTATAGCCTGTTTTAAAAAAGGGGTTTGTTTTCAATTCCATCCAAAGAGAATGTTTTGGGCTCATAGTTTGTGCTATATCGTGTCGTATTCGTATGAAACATCGCGTATGTTAGCCAATTCACACGACGCCAGCCGACGCTAAAACGATTCATACCTATTTTTAATAATCAAGAATATCATAGTACCGGCATTTCAGGGTTAATGGCAGAAAAATAAACAAAAACAAGAATCGTAGACAGAGTACCGTGGGCCTGCTTATAATTAAGGGTCATCAAAATGATAAAAGCAATATAATAGTTATATTTGTAAAGCGCTGAGAAACATATGGCCGATATATTAAGCGCTATATAAACCTAGAATATTATTGATATTAACATTCATGTTGTTTGAAGCATGAAAGTGGCGACATGAAGGGATGGATACAATTTGTTTAAAAACAGGGATTGACTAATATTTATGACTTGTTGATATTGACATACAAATAATATATCATAATAACTGCGATATCAAATGTACATAACACTTTCTAATAATTGTGAAGATAATGATTTTTAATTACATGTACAGTATAATGTTGAAGTTCTGTTTTGAAAATTGCTCTATCATACTTTATGCTGAAATCAATTTTTAGCGAAATTAAATGCGTATATTCCTAAAATTATTCAACATGTTTTTAACAGAAATTGCTTCATCAGCTTAACCAAGACTATCTCATTAAAATTATGAATGCAATGAGAGGCGGGTGAGCAGTGTATATAACATCAGATTACAGGAATAAAACAAGAATAAAACAAGATTAAGAGAGAGAGAGAGAGAGAGAGAGAGAGAGAGAGGAGAGAGAGATGGAGAGAGAGGGGGAGAGAGTGGGGATAAAGAGACAGGAAAATGTTCACGACGGAAGGGACCGAAAGTAAAAGGGAAAAGATGATAATTTAAAAAAAAACAGGAGAATTTAATTAAATGTAGGGAAGCACAATAATTAATTGTTGAGTTAGTCTGATATTGAACTTGTACTTGGAATGTATTTATTGATATTATAATGTATGTGTGTAGTAGTAGGAAGATAGAGCTAGAGAGAGAGAGAGGGGGAGGAATAATAAATTACGGGATTCAATTTGGTTCACGTGGAAGCCTTCATTTTATTTTGTATGTAGTTGTAAATTGGTATAACTGATTAACCTCATTAAGATTATACAAATATTAGAAAAGTATTTCAAAATATATACAAAAATACAAAATGAGTCTGCCTTTGAGGCAATAGGAAAGCCACATACTAAATGAATTTGGGTTTTATAAGAACCTTGTGTTGAATTATTCAAGCTTACCGACGATTATTATAAATTTGAATCTCTCATATCTACGAGGCTATTGCATGGCATACTCTCCCATTTATGTTATGTCCAAATCATGCAATTGTAAATCAGTAGCGTTAAAAGATGAAGTGTGGCATCACAAATAATTATCGATTGGCTATTAGAGAATCTCCTTATTGATCTCAACTTTAAAATTTCTATCCCCTAATGTGAAATTATCTTTCAATAATTATGGTCTTTTTCTTAAAAATAAGAAAGCCCCTTCTTGTTGAGTTTCATAATGGAACACGATATTACAGACTAATTTCAAGAAATCAACCTAAGCAATACCAGTACCCTATTGTACATCCCATAGAAATCATGTTCGGATTACTTAATTGTCATTGCAATGCTCGTATATTCCAATTGATTATGGGCAAGGCTATTGCAATTGCCTTGGGTTTGTTTATCGCCAGTCTTTGCAAAGGCGATGGCTCAAAAGATGGAGCTTGTTATTCTTTTTTCTAATAATTATGACACAGCGTTCTGTTATGGATAGATTAAAGGGAGTATAGCATGACGACACTATGTGTCTTTCCCGTGACCCTACTCGGGGCCAATCGGGTATAAAACGTCTACGGCCACGCGACCGCAGCATTCACGTGCGTGCAACATACGCGAAACCGAAGCGTGAGGAGAACTTCGGTCTGTTTCGCGAACGCTAGCGCGCTGACCATGTAGAGATTAAGTCGCTGACTACCGTCAATCAAGTCCATTCGTTTACGTGCAGTTGTCCAAAAGAAAACGTAGATGGCGTTAACCAGTATTTGCCATGCTACACTCCCTTTAAGAAAGCAAACGTTTATAACAGCGTTTACATTTAGAAAATATCACGACAGAGAGAGGCAAAACAAAAATCAGCACAGCATTTTCCCACTTTTTTTAAACACTCAACTACCAAGACCATCTCCATTTCTCTTTTTATAAAGTGTTACCTGTATAAACCAAACAGGAACCATCTTTTGTTATTCGTAACATGTATCTAATGATCTTCGTACTTTGTATCTGGAAATCCCGCGTTAAGCACTGGTCGAATATTAAGTTACAGCACGTGAAAGATTATGCATATATGATTATATTTGATATGAACAGTTTTCCATATCAGGCATATGATGTCAGCTTTACGTGTCGTGTGGTTGAATAGGCCCCAGCCATACCTTGCTCAGATATACCCGATAACGATACTAATAACTATGACAATTAAATGTGGTACTTTCATGATTTGATATTGTTCTGGCTCTGGCATCATATTCTTACAGAGTGTTCAGAAAATTAGACAACCAATAAAAGCAACAGAGGCTGCGATGTCATTACCCCTCGAAAGTGGCATTTGTCGCTAATTTATGGACTTGTGGATTTCCCATACGGGCGTTATTACGTAACAAACTCGAGGGGGTGGACAGAATAATTTGGGGTAAAGGTATTTCAAGTGATTATTATCTTATTTTTTTTTAGCAATATGGAATTTATTTATGAATATCAAATTTTATTTTTACTCTTTAAGTTGAATAATACAGCCAACCTTTAATATACGAATTGGTGTAGATTTCGTTATTGGAAATTTTGTTGTGACACGGGTTTGATACTAACGAACCCTTGTATGTCGCATCATTTGAAGGACTTGTTCAGTTCCTCTATACACTTGTTATAAGCTTGCGTCGACGACACTTGAACATATAGATTCGAGAAAGCGGGCTCACGTACATCAGGGAGGTGGGTTGATCGACTGATCTGATTTGGTTTGTTCGTCGCGTTTTCTAGATTTCAAAATCAAAATGGTTGCTGGTTGCGGGCCAAAGATTGCTAAGCTTTTCTTGTTCATCTTTAACTCCTGCATTTGGGTGAGTAGGCTATATTGCACATATACATTTCCAACCTTATTTGAAATACTGATTTTAATATGTTATATGGCATCCGTTACCTTGTGTGTAGACGCGTTTTTTAATTGTCTAATTGTTGTATCTTCTTGGCTTAACCTGTTGACTACCCAGTTCTCTAATTTCTCATAAGCTTAGTACAGGAACCATCTGGTTCCGTTAGACAATGGGTTAACACCAATGCCACATTGACACTTAAAAAAGTTCAGACGAAAATGTACACATTTTAGATTGAAAAAGTATATTCTTCTCTTTTGTGTTTTCCTCTTTTGATAAATCAAGGGTCCTGAAATCTGCGTGTATCAGCAAATATTTCAGAACTCACAATACCGTTGTGTATAGTCGCTGCGAAATTCAAGAGCACCTTTCGGGACGTATAAGTAATTAATTAGACATGGCACCAGGTGCAAAACACAATGGAACGGTGGTGGACTGTTCTGAATTTGAAGTTGTGAATTAATTTGTGGCGTAGACGCGCTTATACACCGATTCGGAGAGCTGAACATGGTGTCAACAGCTATGCATAGGGGCCATTAAAGACCCTGTCGTAAGTAAAAAATGAAATATATGAATTATATATCAAAGGAAAGCTTACAAGCCATAGATTACAATAATACCAATTATATGCTACTTTAGTGCCTGTCGGACGTGTAACAGCTCTCTGAAAACTCGAAATCTAAAGCTTAGAAAATCTGGAGCTGTCGATCTAAAAACTAGCTAGTACGCATATTCACAATGACTTTGCATTAATTGAGCACGGCTCATCGCCTCGGCTATATAGGCGAGCCGATCGAGTTCACATGTTATGTCGTCACTGTAACTGCGGCAAATGTGACCCCTGTTGACTTGTAATTTGGAGAGGTGCGGAAAATAAGGTTTTAATTCGCTTTTGTGCAATAATGAAAGGGAAAATATTTTGAATTCCTTTATATTTGTATTCTATGTTCATTCAGCTTTCCATTTATATTATAATTTGAGTAAGGAAATCCTTTGAAATTTAAAAACTTTTAGGGATTTGCACGCCTCGGGCTGAAAAAAATTGCACGTGTCATTCATTCTGACTGCAGATCATTAAGTTTGGAATTTTTTTTATTAAGTTATTTGAAATCTCGAAATGAAATATAAAAACTCAAAATAGTTCCTGAAAGAGGATGGCACAGTATTAGTATGACACAAAGCAGTACAGTATAGTATTCATTACAGCGGTATGACCGGCCTCTTACATTCACCAGATAAATTCTGTTTTGAAGTCATGTCCAATTTGTTGATTCTTTGCAGAGGGGGATTCAAGCTATCCTTCTGCATCTTTAGTCTACCAAATATAATTGTACAATTGTAAAATTTCCAATAGAATTATGACAGTGGTAGCTCAGGAACAGGACGGGGAGAGGCCAGAGGGTCTAGGCCTAGATCGACAAATCTAGCCCTTTAGGCCTAGATCTACATGTCAGTAGTCACTCAGTATGGCAGTCCACGCTCTCGTCGTCTAAATCTAAAAGTCCCTAATGTCAAAGAGGCCATGAAAGAGCTAGATTTGTCGATCTAGCCTATAGGCCTCCTTAGGCTAGGGGCACGTACGCCACGACTACACTACAGACATGAGACAGTACAAGCATATGACTATGAGTAAGACTAGATCTATCTATAAACACGTAAATTCCTATTAATCTATTATCCTAATTTATAAATCAAAGTCTAGTCTAGACTGAACTTTGATGTGTTAATTAGACTTTGAGAAATTATTTATAGGCTAGCCTCACCGACCCTAATAGCACCAAATGTTACCATTATAATTATATTAGGCATTATCATTCTGCTAACAGTACGCTAACAGTGGTCAGTGTCCAAAGTGGTCATTTGGAAAAATTGTGTGGTATAAATATTAATAGTTTATAAATAATTATAATGAAGACAGTCACGTTAATTGACCTTGACCTTAATCTTGAATACACTACATACCTCTGCTGCACATACAATTTTGTTGTACAGGTCTGGAAGTGGAAATGAGAGGCTAGGGTAGGCCAAGTTACTAAGTTAGTCTATGGAAAACAGAAAATATTTTTGTTTGTTACTGAGTCTAAATTGCTTATGACTTCAAAACAGAAATTCATCTGGTGAATGCAAGAGGCCATGATATATTCATGCTTTGTTTATGTACAATTATTGTGGGTAAATGCACAGGCAGCAATCACATGTATGTATGCAACGCCCCCACCTGCCACAATTAAAAATAAGAATGGATGGAATATCAAACACTTTGTTTCATAAACCATAATCAATGCATTCAGTCATGTGCTGGACGTTTCACAACAATGCACAGGCACGATTAATTGTCTTGTGACTTTTGAATAGTTGGGGCATTTTGTCTTTAATCTGTGCTCATTCAGCCATACAGTGATGAATATAACTGATTTTCACACAAAATGTAAATATCAGCTGTAATAATATTGTGGTTAGATAAAATTGCGATACATTTAAGGGTTATGAAATTATGAGCAGATATTTAGGGGGTAGTTACTTTTTGTGTTCTGTTTACATGTATGTGTAAATGTAGTGTTACCACCTTCAAACAGATTGGTTCATTTAAAATCATTTTTCTTTGAGGCAAATTTCAAAATAAAAAACACGAAAATGCAAAAACGAATATCTGATATATTTTCACTATTTTACTCCTTTTTGTTGGGAGGGGGTAAATGCGCTACTTTTAGTAGCCTACAGACGGCATCAAATCACATACAAATAAGAATGGATTTAGCTATGACAAACAACCTCTTCAAAATACACCTTATAACATCAAACTCTTACACATTTATTATTGTACATGTATTATGCACACACGTGTTATAATTATTTTTAGGATTACATTCATCAACTTCTTTTGTTGTATTTTTCCAATCCACCGCCTTGTGTCAACTCTCAAGTACTTCCTTTCAACAGCTTATATCGCTCACACAACTATACCCTTTCGCGAGTTGATATAAAGTCGTATTTTCATCGTACAGGATCTTTAAGTATGATAAATAATAGTTAAAAATATTCCCGCTTAATTAAGCTCAGGGACCGCCATGAACCTATCATACATAAGACAGTGAATCATCTCTTAAAGGCCCTTGGATAGCCTTAAAGGAAACCTTACCCCCAAAGAATAAGTGGAGGTATTCTGAAAATTAGATGTATTCCTGCCCTTTGATGTACAATATTCCTTACGAAAATGTACAAAAGATATATAAATGAAGATATTCTTGGTATGATGTGATGCCTTTTAGCATGACATGGGCGCAGCCATTTTCTAGAACATATGAAGTACCAGGTGAAGTTGTGCATGTATCATGTACCAAGCTTTAGTTGAAAGTACTTTTTAAATCAATAACAAAACCTTTACTCTTCAATGAGGGAAAATAATAGCTGAGAAGTACTAAAAAATATAGCACTTGACAAATCTATTTCAGGAACTTATTTATTCAATTTGCGTTCTGGCAATGGTAGTACAAAGGATAATAGCAAGTGATTGAAATGCTTCATCAACACACACTTCTGGGAAGGAAGCATCTATAAATTTGAATACATTTTCTTGATAAACGACTTAACAAAGTATGTCACGTTATCAAGAAAATGACGATGCTCATGTCCTGCTGAGAAACTGTACATTATTCTTGCTTTATGCCTCTCTAGTACACTTTGGTGGGGAATTTGGTTGATTGATGGGCAAGAATATAATGTATCTCTCATAATAACTAAAATTTTTTGTTTGGGTGAGGTTTCCTGTAAGCTACAGTGAATGAAGCACTAGAGTGCTCCCATGCACCAAGACCGACGCAAGACCGAAAACTGACTGGTTCTTTATATTCCCTACACACTTGATTCAAGCCGCCGCAGATGGCGTTATCAACAAACTCATAATTATGCTCACCAGCCCAGCCTGAGAACCTTTCGCTGGCTGTCCTAATTCAATGATCACGTCATCATCATCAGCAGGTAGCAGGTAAGTAGGGGGAGGTAGCTTTGGCGTGGTGGAGATCAAAATTAAATAGGTCAGATTCTGGACTATAGCGATATCCGTTCGAATGTCTTTGTTCCTATTTGAATTTAAATCCATCACACGTATGACGAAAGTCGATAAGCACGTCTGTATCTGGCGGTGAGTCACGTTTGAAATGGGAGTGCTGCCAAAAGAGATGGAAATGTATTTTGGTATACAGAGAACACAAGGAAGAGATAAAAAGAGTGGTAAAGCAGGGAGGAAGATCATTTAAAGATGAAGATGGAGAAGAAGTAGAAGAAGAATGAGAAGAAGAAGAAGGAGATGATGATGATGAAGGAGAAGATGACGAAGAAGAAGAAAAAGAAGAAGAAAGAAGAAGATGATGATGAAGACGAAGAAGAAGAAGAAGAAGAAGAAGAAGAAGAAGAAGAAGAAGAAGAAGAAGAAGAAGAAGAAAAAGAGAGAAGATAAGAAGTAGAAGAAGGAGAAGATGAAAAAGAGGAAGGAAAAGATGAAGAAGAAGAAGAGGATGAGGAGGAGAGAAATAGAGAGAGAGAGAGAGAGAGAGGAGAGAGAGAGAGAGAGAGTGACAGGGGAGGGGGAGATTGAACAGCCTGGATATTGACGGAGAATTATAAGAAGGGCAAGAAGAGTAGCTGGTTCAAAAGAGAAAATGATAAGAGGGTCTGTATATAAAGCAAAATCAAACCAATATTACAAACAAACATACACATAAAAACAAAAATTAAAACAGACAAAAGTATCAAACGAACAAAAAACATTAATAAAAAATGACTAGACAATGCCCTGAAATCAAGTTTTTAAAATGCCCAAATGTTTCAAGGCTTTCGCTTACGAGTTGATATGTGTTTTCATTACATTTGAATCGCAGCTTTGTGGTGTCGTCCTGATGGGTGGAGGGGCTTACGTGACGGCCAAGCACAATGACTACCAGGACCTGTTCGCCGACGACACGATTCTGATCGTCTCATGGACCGCCATTGGAATTGGTATCTGCATCTTCGTCGTCGGATTCTCGGGGTGTTGCGGCGCCCTGACCGAGAGCTCGTGTCTTCTTACACTGGTAAGGAAGACGAGATGGATTATGAAAGTCGCGGGCAATACTCATGATGATGATAGCGATGATGATGATGATAGTGATGATGGTGATGGTGATGATGGTGATGATGGTGATGATGGCGATGATGGCGATGATGGTGATAATGATTATAATAATGATGTTGATAATGATGATGAAAGTCGCGGGAAATACTCATGATTATGATGAAAGTGATGATGAGGATGATGATGATAATAATAATCATGATGGTGATGATGTTGATGATGGTGACAACGATAGTGATGATGATGATGATGATAATAATAATCATGATGGTGATGATGTTGATGATGGTGACAACGATAGTGATGATGATGATGATGATAATAATGTTAATAATGATTATGATAGCGATGATGGTGATGATGATGATAGTGATGATGATGATGATGATGATAATAATGATGTCGATAATGATGATGAAAGTCGCGGGAAATACTCATGATTATGATGAAAGTGATGATGAGGATGATGATGATAATAATAATAATGATGGTGATGATGTTGATGATGGCGACAACGATAGTGATGATGATGATGATGATAATAATGTTAATAATGATGATGATTATGATAGCGATGATGGTGATGATGATGATAGTGATGATGATGATGATGATGATAATAATGATGGTGATGATGACGGTAATGATGGTGATTATGATGAGGATGGTGATTATGATGATGATGATAGTGATGATGATGATGATGATGATAATGATAATGATAGTGATGATAGTCATGATGATGATGATGGTGATGATAATGGTGATGATGATGATGATGACGGTAATAATGGTGATTATGATGAGTATGGTGATTATGATGATGATGATGATGAAAGTCGCGGGAAATACTGAAGATGTTGATGAAAGTGATGATGATAATGGTGATGGTGATGATGTTGATGATGGTGATGATGATGATAATGATGGTGATGATGATGATTATATTAGTCACGTTACTAATGATGGTAATGATGGTGATGGTGATGATGATGATAATGTTAATAATAATCATGATGAAGATGATGGTGATGATCGTGACAATGATAGTGATGATGGTGATGATGACGATGATGATAATGATAGTGATGATGGTGATGATGAGGTGATTATGATGAGTAAGCCAATTACTATGAGCAAACTGTGCATGATCTCAAGAACTCACAGCCAGGGAAGTGGCACAAACACATAAAGAAACTATGCAAACTAAGTAATAAGAGAGTTGTTCTCCCTGGTGCTGACAACGATCCAGTTACTACAGCAGCTGCCATCAATACCCACTTTGCGACAATATGCAATCAATTACCACCTCTAGATCTAAACTTACTTCCAGCATACCTACCTGCAGATTCCCCTCCACCAACTATATATCAGGGACAAATTCTATCTGCTCTTAGAAAATTAAGATCTAACAAAGCAATTCACCGCAATGACCTACCTATTCGCCTAGTCAAAGAATTTGCTGTGGAACTCACAGAACCTCTAACCTTCCTATTTAATAAATGTTTACAGGAAGGCGTTTTTCCCAACGACTGGAAAACATCATGTATCACCCTAGTACCGAAAGAAAAAGAAATCAGTTCTTTTGACCAGTTAAGACCGATATCTCTTACCCCTTTGTTTTCTAGGACACTCGAATCATTTGTCGCAAAGTGGGTAGTGGAGGATATATCAATCCATGTTGATAAGAAACAGTTTGGAAATGTTAAGGGTTGCTCCACTGTACACTATCTTGTATACTTGCTTAAATTTGTTCTTGAAGGACTTGATAAACCTGGCCATTACGCCTACCTAGCTACCATTGATTTCACTAAGGCCTTTGATAGGGTAAATCATTCGATTGTAGTCAACAAGCTTATTCTATTGGGTGTTCGTAGATCGATCATCCCAATCATTTGCAGCTTCCTAACTGCCCGTACTCAGTGCACTAAGGTCCATAATTGTCACTCTCCCTATTGGAGGTATCTTGTGGCGTACCGCAGGGTACCAAGTTAGGCCCGGTTTTGTTTCTGATTCTTGTTAATGATGCTGTATGTGATTGGGAGGCTCGATGGAAGTACGTTGACGATTTGACACTTGGAGAAATTGTCAAACGTAACCATAATCCCACACTTCAATCTTCACTAGATCGTCTTTCAATATGGTGTAGCGATAACGATGTGCTTCCCAAACCATCCAAATGTAATCTCATGACTATATCATTTTTAAGGAACTCTACACCCCGTACTAATTTCCACCTAAACTCAACCAGACTCAATAATATCCAAAATCTCAAATTACTTGGAGTCACAATTCAAAATGATCTGAAATGGAATATACACATTGCAGAAATTGTTGCTAAAGCATCACGTAGATTGTACACGCTATGTATACTAAGGAAATCAAGGGCAAGTTTGGCTGATATGGTGACTGTCTACACAACCTATATAAGACCCATTCTCGAATATGCTTCCCCTGTTTGGCACACTTCTATCACCATCAATGAGACTAATAAATTGGAATTTGTCCAAAAGCGGGCACTAAAAATAATTGTTGGATATAATGTTGACTATACGAATGCCCTTGCCATAACCAACCTTACTTCCCTATCCTCGAGAAGGGACTCACTTTTGTTAAGTTTTGGACAGAAGCTCAGGAACTCTGATCACCACAAACACATTCTGCCCATTCCCAAGTCCGCCTCAAGCATGAGACAGTTGCGCAACATGACAGGTTTTCCGACAATTAAATGTAATACTGAAAGATATCGTAAATCCACCATCCCTTACCTTGCCAGAATCTTGAAGTAACTCTCACCCCCTTACACTTTCTTGCAGATCTTTATCTTAATTTTGAGTCAATAAATCAATGTCACTATATCAGCCTGCATGTCTTAATTCTACGGTTGTATGTATATGATTTTCTTTGTATTTCAGTTATTGTTATATTTACTTGCAGTTTTTCCCCTCTCTCTCCCTCCCTCCTTCTCCATCTCCCTCTCTCTCTATCTCTGTTTCTCTCTCTTCAAATTTCTCTCCTTTTGTCTTCCTTCTTTTAACCTTCCCTTTTATCTCTTCTTGCATGTACTTGTGTGATGATGATTGTTGTCTCGCCGAAATTTGACTTCTCTTAATTTTCATAAATGCATTACATGTAATTAGGAATAATATGTTTATTTACTTATGTTCATTCCATTCCCTGCTCTCTCTCTCTCTCTTCCTTTCTCTCACTGTACCTCCCCTTTTCTCTCATCCTCTCTCTTTCTCTCTCTACCCCTTTCGCTCTATATCACTCTCACTTTCATGAGCCATATACATTCCCCTGCTTTTATATCTCTTGCCAGTACATCCTTTCATTTAATGTACATAATCGAATGCAATATAATTCTGTTGTATTATCAATATGTTACTGAGTTATTTACTATGTTTTGTAATACTATTGTACATGTATATTTATATACATTACTGTACCTTTGTAAATTTTCCCTTTCAGCCTTGTGCTGCTGGTCGATCATTATATACCAATAAATAAATAAATAAATAATAAAAATAATGGTGATTATTATGATGATAGTGATGATGATGATTATGCTGCTGCTGATGATGATGATGAAGGTAATTATGGTGATTATGGTGAGGATGGTGATTATGATGATGATGATGATGATAATAGTGATGATGATGATGATGATGATGGTGATGATAGTCATGATGATGGTGATTATGATGACGATGGTGATGATGATGTTGATGATGATGATGGTGGTACTGATGGTGATAATGATAACGATAATTATGATAGTGATGATATTGATATGGTTTGAGTACAAATGAATAGGACTCTTGCAATTTTGAATTTACACAATACTTTAAAATGACAAATTAAGTGATTCATATGGATGTTTTGTCTTCAATTAATGTATAATACTCAATGTTCCTAATGTTGTTGCACTTACTAAAAACAATTTGTTTAAATTATCATTCTTCTTTCTGCAGTATTTTATATGTTTGCTACTGATCGTGCTGGTGGAAGGTTCTCTTGGAATCATGACATTTATTTTCAGTAATGACGTAAGCATTTCACTCATTTGTTTTGATAGACCTCTATTTATATGTGTTCTAATATAAATAAATATCAATATTTATAAATTGAAAGTTTGAAAGGTTTGTTGTGAATATTTATCACATACTATGTTATTATGTAGATATACATGAACCTTCTATTTGTATTATCTTTAGCCAACATCTTTACAGCAGCTATTACAGAGTTTTGTTTAAATATAATTTTCACAGGTTTTTGAACATATGTACATGTATTTGTGTAGGCACATCTATTTTTATTTTCTTCTTTATAACATATTCAAGCAGCCTGTTTATCGTGTGTTAGAAGATATTTCTACTAAAGAGTAACTTTTAAAGAAGTGATTTGCATGCAAAGTTTATAATATTGGGCCAATTAAAAAGGATCATCAGAAAGGTGGCAATATTATTCGTAGCATTTGTATGATCGATTTCTATCAATCCATATCCTGATAAGAATCTTTCGGTATGAGTGCAATTATACATTGAACCCTATTGTTTTACTTATATGTCAAAGGTCGTTGGCTACGGTAACTGGGTGTGTGTGAGAAATTACAACATTTGGAAACTGCGTGATACATGGTCGGCAGAAATCTTCGTATGTTTCTCCTTGTCTGTTCCTTACTGATGCAAGAGCTCTCGTCTCTTCTTTCCGATACTCCTTCCAACTCTCTCTCTCTCTCTCTCTCTCTCTCTCTCACCTCCTCTCTCACCTCCTCTCTCTAGATTGAGGACAATATGACAAACGGCATGCAGAAAGCTATAAATGAGACATATGGTGGAAAAGGCGGTTCAACCGCAGTCGTAGATGACGTGCAGCAAACGGTAAGGGAATGCAACATGAAAAGAATAATTTTACATTGACGATCAGTGCAACAGATATAGGCTCAGGGTCACGTACCCCCTCCCCACCAATCGAACGGTAAAAAAATTGAGAAACGAAAACAAGATATCGATGTTACGTCACTTTCATGAATTGTACATGAATTCATATGATACATTGCAGTCACTGCTCTTGACAATCAATGGTAGCAACATCATGGATGATAGGGGGGGGGGACATGTGCCCCCACCCTATCGAAGAAATTTTTTTTAAATGGGGCTGGAAATAAAGATCAATTCATTGAGAGGCTTTTATTTAGATTACTGTTTTTTTGTATTCGAATGTACGTATCAAAATGACTTTGCAATGGGGGTACGAAATCCTTTTTTTTCATTTCAAATTCATATCTATCGCTAGTGTCTGGCAGTGAAATCTAGAAAGAAAACGGGTTTCCTTGCATATTTTGAATACTAGGACACTGTTAACGTTTACATTTTTACAGATAGAACATACGTGACATATTCATAATTCCTGCAAAGTTCTACAGAATTTGATGTTGGCTGCAAATGGGACATAGTACCTTTAAAGGAACCCTAGACATGTATTATGTAACACAAAGCTAAGATAGAGGCGAAATGGAAAATGTAAACTTTTCCTCTTGATTTTCCTTTGTCGAATTTCAATTGACCAATCCCTTCAGTTCGAGTGCTGCGGTGCAATTGGGTACAAGGACTACAAGACCTCTCAGCATCTTCAGCTGGGATTGGCTGTACCCGAATCGTGCTGTATACATGATGAAGAATGTACTGGCGGATCCAAGGGTAATCCCTTCTACCCAAGTCGAGTCTGGTCAGATGTGAGTAGATAGTTGATTTGATTTGACTTCCGTTTCAATAGAAAAATAATTATACATGATACATATCAGTCCTTCTGGTTACCGTTCATCCTATTATATTAGGCTTATGATCTCAAATGACGTCTTAATGGTTTCTCTATCTTGTAGGGTTGCGTGCATGCCACGAAAGATACGATACAGAATCACTACCTTGCCATTGGAGGGGCTGCAATCGGTCTTCTCATTTTGGAGGTAAAAAAAACATCTTCTTTGTTTTCCTGTGTTTTCGATTTCTTATACTCTCTTCATGCAGAGAAGAGGAATCAACTAATAAGAAGTGATTATATATCTCTGTTTTGGAGTGGATTCCACTATTCTGAGCGAGGATTAGCACTCCGTTTACTGCCAACCAAATGATGTGATGCTTATATTGATAATTATTACGAACTCCTCAAAATATGAATATCTATTCACGTACATAAACATGATAGCGATCGTCAGATTCCGTGCTTTCCATGATTATATTTGCTTATAATTATAAACATTAATCTTAATTTCAACATATTTGTTTATTTTTTTTTACTTTGCTCCTGATTATATTTTAAGTCACTTATTTATTTGTATGTCGACAGAGCTCTTTATATGAGCAATCCCTTGTGAATATTGAAAGATTCATTGTTATAAAAACAATAATAATGATAATAATAATAATAATAGTAGTATTAGTAATAATAATAATAATAATAATAATAATAATAATGATAATAATAACAATAATAATTACAATAACCATAATAATAATATTAACAATAATAATAATAACGATAATGATAGTGATAACAATAATAATGATAATGATAACATTAATGATAATAATAAATACTATTTTATACCTCTCTTTAGTATGTTAAATAACTCTAGTCATCTAACTGGACGAAATTGGAGTCGTAATTTTAGCCATGCCTGCAAAGAAACGAACAATGCCAGTTGCCCCGGGTAACGGTCAATAGTTCATGAGAAAGATGTCCGTTGCCCCGGGTAACGGGACGAATAGTTAAAATTTGCTGATATCCCCATTGGTTTACGTGTACAAAGTTTCTTTGTGCGAGCGCGGGTACCATATAGTGTGTTTACGATTCCCGAATGATCGTAACATTCAGGCAACTTTCAAGCGAAGATTAACAGACAGTGTCTCAGATTTTGTGTGATGTTTTAACCGATCTTTACTCAAGAAAGGATAAGGCAAGAATTCTTGGTAGATTTTTTTTTGTGAATTCGGTATATAAAATATATATGGACTGCTTTGATATTCGGGGTATAACTGTTTCTATACTGGCTCTTGGGGACGTAACATCCTGCCATGGCCCCGAGCGCGCCACCCGCCGCGGTGCCCCTCGGGGTCAGAGCAAGATGTAACGTCCCCTTGGGCCTATAGAAATAGCTATGCCTCTCATAGCAGTC
Source organism: Mesocentrotus franciscanus (assembly GCA_037976565.1). Lineage (NCBI taxonomy): Eukaryota > Metazoa > Echinodermata > Echinoidea > Camarodonta > Strongylocentrotidae > Mesocentrotus > Mesocentrotus franciscanus. Next base: position 28,820,988 of record CP137671.1, read on the forward strand.
AATATACTACTACAACAACTACAACTACTACTATTACTACTACTACTACTACTACTACTCCTACTACTACTCCTCCTACTACTACTACTACTACTTCTACTACTTCTACTACTTCTACTACTACTACTACTACTACTACTACTACTACTACTAATCAAAATAATAATAACAGTAATAATTTTGTTTACCCAGGGAGGCTTCATCAGCATCATTACTGTTCTTCTTGCGGGCCCTGCAACTATTATTCCCATATGCCCGTTCACCCTTGGGTAGAGATTGGCAAATGTGAATTGATATCTTGCCCAAGGACATTAGTGTCGGGTAGGATTCAAACCTTCAACCCTTGGATCAATTTAATAAACCACTATACATCTTTACACTTATTTGTTGATTTTTCCGCTAATCTCCTTGCTTTCTTTAATGCTTCGAAGTTATCACTCTCAAAGAAACTCTTGCAAATGTAACCCCATAATTTATTATCCACTTGTTTTATTGCAGATCCTGGCGATGGTGTTTGCTTGCTGTGTCATAAAAGGAATTGACAAGGGTTACGAAAAATTTGCATAAAGGATTCAACTCTTCTTTTTACTTATTTCAATAGAGTCCCACTCCTTCACTTTCGTGTTATCAAAACACAAGCACGAACTCTAAATACGATTGTAAAGACTTTCAAACAAAAATCATGATATCCTTGTCCATCACCTTCTGATATGTGCTCAAATTAAAATGATGTACATGCATTACGCAATCGCAAATTGTTTTTTTAAATTGCCCTTGAGTTGATTGATATCTCGTAAGTCTATGCAGTCACGCTTCTGAAGCTCTATAGCCTGTTTAAAAAAGAGGGATATGTTTTTTTAAATTCCATCCAAAGAGAATGTTTTGTGCTCCAATTGAATGGCCTAAATGAAAATATTTTGTACTGAGTCAAGCCAAGCGGACCAATCCCTCACTGTTCCTCTTTTTCTAGTATTAATAAAAATGTACTTCAGACTGATTAGAACTAAACTCTGTTAACATCAGTGAATATCTAAATCGAAAGATAGATAGGCTAAAGCCTCGGAGTTCGTGCTATATTGTGTCGTTTTCTTATCAAACATCGCGAATGTTAGCCAATTCACATGACGTCAGCCGACGCTAAGACGATTCATACCTATTTTTAATAATAAAAAATATCATAGTACCGGCATTTCAGAAAGAAATGGCAGAAGAAAATATCAACCAACCAAGATTCATAGACGTAGCGCTGTAGGCGTGCTTATAATTAATGATCTTGAAAATGATAAAAGCAACATAATAATTATATTTGTAAAGTGCTGAGAAACATGGCCGATATATTAAGCGCTATATAAAACCCAGAATATTATCGATATTAACATTCATGTTGTTCGAAGCATGCAAGTGGCGACATGAAGGGATGGATACAATTTGTCTAAAAGCATGGATTGACTAATATTTATTGACTTACAAATACTATATTACCATAATGAATGCAATATCAAATGTACATAACAGTTTCTAATAACTTTGAAAATAATAATTGAAGCATCTCTGTCAAAGTAAATGTTTAACTTTCAAACCTTACCTACTCGCTATTCTCAATATAGCTTAATATAATCATTTTTACTACAATTTATAATCATTCTTCCTTATTGCAATATTTTAAGAGAAAGCGAGACAATAATTATGAGGGGAGACTCGTCATTTTTGGATGACATGAAATTTCTTATTGAGTGGCGAAAGAAATTACACATTAAGTGCTTTGATGCATTTTAAGTGATAAGAAATCATAAAATGTATAAAGCATTCTTGTATATGACAATATGATTTGCAATTAAATAATTATCTTAACCTCGAGAAATTCTTTTCAATGATATTAATATTTTAACCGACATTGATGGTTTAAATCGACTATGAATATTATACTTTTATATTATATGCCGTAATTGTAATATGAATAAATGCCGCTTGAATTAAATTCATTGCAATTCAAAGTTACATTTACTTTTTTCCTTCTTTTCTTGTTCTTAAATTTGATAAATAGTTAATGTTACATGTGTTAAGACAATGAACTAAATACATTTCAATTCAAGTTTGATTTACTTTCTGTATTTTCATTTTCATTATTTACGTTACATGTCGTAATGTATAATATCTAATTACATTAAATTTAATTCATTTCAGTTTTAAGATACTTTTCCATGCATTTTCTTTTCGTATTTTCTTTTTTCAAGAATAGATGGTAATCTGTTATTAGATTAGGTAAAATACAATTATTATTCTTTAGACATTTTTTTAATAATAAATATAAATAGCGTCATATAGTTTATGAAGCTCATAACAAAATAGAAATAGAATAGACGAGATATATACATGCAGAGTTTTAAAATGATATTCTTGGTCATTCAAAATATGATAAAACATACATTTATAGATATCAGTTAAAAATTGCAGTTCATTTTTAAAATATCACAGATTCACATAGCAAAATAATTTAGAATAAAAAAAAACAAAAAATCAGAAACACTTTATAAAAGGTAACCACTTCTTCATAAATTTCTTTTCTTTCAGATTTGTTTTACATATATACTTTTCCATATCATAATAACACTTCATCGCTGATATTATGTGTTCAATAACTGGCAAACACTGTTTGTATTTGGCTGCAAAAATTTATTTCCTTAATATGATCATAATACAGTTTAGGGCACTGTTGTTATTTCCATGAAACCCAAACAATTTATTTTGATTTTTAAACTTAATATGTACATTGTTACTGGACAGCCAATGCTCCAGCTTTGACCATATTTTGTTTGAATAAATACAGTAACAAAATATATGTAGCATTGTTTCTTCCCTGTTATTACAGAATGTACATAGGTTATCTGTAACTAATTTAAATGTTACCAAAGCATCTTTCATATAAAGAATTCTATTCAGTATCTTGAACTTGAAACCACCTCATATTTACATCGACAGATGAATAAAAGGGAAGTAGGTAATAAAAACTCCATACACTATTGTCAAGGTCAAACTCCTGTTTCCACTTTGTAAGGCTTTTACATTCCTTTATCTTATGCTTCAATAAAGAACGGTATATATGTGCACAACCCCTTTTCACTTTTATTATTAATAACAATGCTTCCGAGATGATACATGTAGGTTCAATGACCTTTTGTATGACTTTTTTAAAATTAAAAACAAATCGAATGGCATGACAAAAGCCATAATATTGAAAAAAGTTTATGTGTACATTGTATTTACGTTGGAAATCAAAATATGAGAGAAATGATCCATCTGTTTCTAAAACATCGTTAACGAAACGTACCCCCTTACACACCTAGACTTAAAATAAAGTACGTTATTATTACCTTGTATTCTAGGATTATTCCAAAGGGGTTGACATGCAATATCATCTACAGTGAATTGAGTAAGATCTGAAAAGGCTAATAATACCTCTTCCCAAAATGGGTTGCGCATTGTAGCGGGCTAATTATTTGTAATATTCAGCCCCCATGATTTACTGGAAAGATGCATTGACAATTTGATTTCTTACATTTCACTGAGAAATGAAATGTTATGTACATGTTCTGAACATTAATTTGTCCAAAAGAAAATATATACATTCATGAGTAGATCTTCAACGACACACCTAATCTTAATTCTGTGACGAGACCTATAGACTGTAATTTATACTACGCTTACTTGAAAGAGGGATTTTCTGGCTATCCCACGTGGTATAGGAGTGGATGTAGAAGCGGGGGAATGAGGAAGAGAGAGAGAGAGAGAAAGCGTGAGGGAGGGAGGGAGAGAGAGAGAGAGAGAGAGGAGGGGGCGGGGAAGAAAAGAGAAAGGACAGTAAAGGCATAAAGCTATGTGAAGCTAAGTATAATTGCTCTGCTAGCATGCCCTTGTTCTCCAGCGGACATGTCTAAGGTTCCTGTAATACAATCTTGTATTTTGAAAATTGAATGGATTTTGAAAAGCTGAATCTTTGGTTTTTAAACTATGCAATTCTATTATTCGGGGGGCAATAAACTCTTCTTGATCTCGTCCGCCTAAATCATCAAGTCCATATCAAACATGAACTAACCTGCTATTTAGGTGACAGTGATGCCTCCTTTTATGCGCGTTGTAACCATGGGGTCTAATAATCACATAAGATATGAATAAAAATCTTATCACTAAATATATTTACATAATTATGTGACGTCAGAGTGAATCCTGTGAGTATCAGAATTCCGATATAGAAAACAAAGAATGCAAATATTTGGACTTGGGTTCCTGAACCGGCACATTAATTGCTATATAAATATTAGTATAGATACATTTTTGATTAAAAAGAGAGAGATAGATGAATAGATAGATAGATAGAGAATGTGAAAGAGAGAGATGGAGATGGAGAGAGAGAGAGACACAGAGAGAGAGAGACAATTTTAACGATAGAGTTCATGAAGACAAATCCAACCGGGGCCCTTTTTAATAAGACTTGTTATAATAACTGTTATAAACAACTGAAATCGTGTCATTTGAATAGCTGAGAGCAAATTCGCCATAGAAATTTAGCATTATTCATTGATAACAAGTTTTATGAATCAGTGTCCTTGTTTGTAACCAACCAACCACTCCCCTACATAAAATATTCGAGAAATGTTTCTGAATGGTAAATACGTTATAATCAAATGGGCTGTTGCGCTTATCTGCTTAAAGCCGTATTACATCGACAGTTTGAAATCTACTTGTTAACATTGCATCCTTCATAAAAGAAAGGAAGCTAATTATTTATGTTTATATATCATTCTATATTAACTTATCGCATGTGGATTATTCATCCATTCAGTTTCAGTTTCCGACTGAACTAAAGGAAGAATGTAATGTAAATATGCCTACGGTGGAAACTACGCATGCGCCGAGTGTTAGGCCCCAACAAGTAGTAAGATTGTGTTGTCTTTAAAAATAGAGGGAACGATCAGGTATTATTTGATGAAATTAATGGAACCAGCAGTTAAATAATCGCATTTACAAAGTTATTGTGTCACTCCCCTCCCCCATTCCGTGCCACACAACATCCGACCCACCAAATTGCTTCAGACTATAACGTATACTCCATCACAGCAAAGCTCGTAAATTAATAGAAATATTTTCCCTCCAAATCAAATTCACCATGTATATACATGTTTTACGTGAGGCAAAGGGCCTATCCTTAATTATTACTATCAAATATTAATTTCTGCGTGTATCTGCAAACACTTGAGGAATGAATTATTAACAAAAATGGAGTTATGGACACGCCTTTACTATCTAAGGGACAAACATTAACGTTCGTTGATAACGATAATATTTTACAAGTGGTTGACTCGGTTCTTATTTATTAGGGGGTCTGTTTTCTACACCCGATTCGGCCATTGTCTTTAACTATACAGCATTTAAAATAGATCATGCAAACCATCCGCAGCTGTATAATACAAGAAAATCTGGCTGAGTCAAATTTGTTAGATGAGAAAAAGTGTCATACATATAAACAAAACAAATTAATGATTAAAGCTTGAAAGGGGAGAGAAGCCCATATGCACGACTGATATTATAACCTTTGCACGTAACCCTCTTGAAATACTAATTACTTGAGTCACACACACACACAGACACACGCACACACACATCGTATCCACAACAACGCCTACCTATAAGAAGGGTTATCCTGTTCAACAGTCTTGAAAATTCATAATTGGATTCAGGGTCGTAAGCCGCATTCATAGAGCCATACAATCTATTTTTTGTACTTGAATATTTATTGCGTTTGTTTTTTAATAAGCAAGAGAAATCAAATCAAAATGGTTGCAGGTTGTGGCCCAAAGATTGCCAAGCTTCTCTTGTTCGTCTTCAACTTCACCATATGGGTAAGTTCGAACTTTTCCCCCTATTTTATCAGTCTATACGTCTTTCTTATCATTCCTTAAAAATCGTGAATATACGTTTTTTTCATTGATTTAATGCACTTATATAACGCAGACTGAGGGTCATGTATTCGACACTTTGAGTGGCTCAAATAAATGATACTGCAAGTTACGTAGGGTAGAGATTGTCTTTTCAAAATGTGTTTTTGAAAAGATAATTAAGTAAATTGTCGATAATATAGGCATTTATGGATTAATGCACAGTTCCAACATTCGCATATTCTATGTCACGTATACCCAGAACCAATAAACAGTTATTTTAAATTTGAATTTGAATTGGAAAGTGGATTATCTTATTTACCCAAGTCTACTGTGGCACGAGTGTGCCGAGAAATATTGAGATGTTGAAGGAAGTTGTGTGATGATAAAGTAAGTCAGTATGATTACGCCATACAAGCTATTAATTAACTAAGTAATATTATTTATTATGTAGTAAATAGTTTGTGTAATTCTTAACTAGTATGAGAGATAGTTGATGTTGTTTTGAATTCACCAGTTTTAGCTGACTTTGTTTAGTAGGTGAAAAGATGAAATAATTATTCCATCATGAACATTTAACATCAGTTTCCATCGCAAATATCGTGCTTTGGATCGTAATTACAAGCATCACATCCAAAGTTCGTACTATCATCATTACCAAGATGATCCCCATGAGCATCGACAATCGTCTACGTCATCAGAACATCTAATACCATCACCATTATCACCACTTTCGGCTCAATCAACATACTTTTCGTAACCTTTACCATATCCATGACCAGCATCACCATCACCACCACCACCATTATCACCATCACCATCACAACCATTTTCGTCAAATTTATTTTACCCACCACCGTCTCCACCACGATTACCACAATATTCGTCACTTGTATCGTTACCCATTACCATCACCACCAGAATCACCACCACCATCATCATCATTATCATCACCATCACCACCGTCATCATCATTATCATCACCATCACCACCACCATCACCACCACCATCATCATCACCACCATCATGGTTACCATTTCCGTCTCCTTTATCTATTCCCATCAACATCAACATCGCCATCACGATCACCACCAGTATTTTAGGCACATCTCTTGTTACATGACTACCACCATTTATCACCATCACCACTACTATTTTCGTCACATCTTATGCAACCGTCTCCATCACCGCTAATATCACCATTACATGTTAATCATCTGTAACATCATCGCATTTATTATCATCTCTTTTATCTTCAGGCGACTGGTGTTGTCCTTATATCCGTGGGTTCCTACGTGACTGCCAAGCAGGCCAAATATCAAGAACTGTTTGCTGAGGACACCTTAGTCATCGTGTGTGCTTTGACCATAGCCATAGGATGCTTCACATTCATAGTGGGGTTCTGCGGCTGCTGCGGGGCCATGAAAGAGGGCGTTTGCCTCCTCAAAACGGTGAGTTAGAACAGGGACTGTTCCAGGTTTTCTCATTAAAGAAAAAAAAATGAATATTAGGGGGACAATCCCGCAAATTACTAATGTAAAGTGCCTTTTCATGTGATGTTTACTTGAAGTAACCAATTTAATTCCGAAAGGTAGGTTGGGGCATGGACAGATCGTTGCCCCCCCCCCCCTCCCTCTCCGGGTAGTGTACGAGTGTGTTGAATTTGCAAGTAGACTAGCTAAGATTACAAAAATAGATCTCTCTCTCTCTCTTTCTCTCTTTTTGAGGCACAACAAGTCACTTAATTCATTATCCAATAATTAATATTTAAATACCTGTATCAACTTGTTCACAACATACATCTAGAATTTATTTCGCTCCATCAAGCATGCCACCCTCGTCCCACATTTTCCTTTTGGAGGCGCAGACTATCAAATTCCCCTCAAGATTCAGACATAATTTGCAACATAATGCATCCTTATTTTAAAGTTATAAATATAATGGTATCAGTGACCTATTAATTTCTTTGTAATGCCTTTTCAATGTAGTTGATCGGGGTTGATAATTACCTCCTCCCCTCCCAATATTCCACGGGAATTGAAACCCATTTGACAGGTCTATTATAAATGATGAAGTGTTAGACTTTAGCCTGTCTATGATAAAGTTGGAGTGCTTCATGTTGTTGATCCAAGTATAATACTTGGATCTTGCAACCCTGACAACAAGTAATCGTAATGTTCTGTTTAAGGCTACCAAAGATTATGAGAATAATTCTCAATCGGTGTAAAGCTAGTCCACTGCCTGGACCGTTTCCGTGTCGCGCGCCCAATAAACTGATAAAATAACACACCCTCAACGCTAAAACGGGGACAGTCCTTGCCCTTTTTCGACCGGTGTATTTTCGGGGTTCGCGCGATCTGTGTAGGATGCGTGTAAGGTTGAGGGAGGAGGACATACATGTAGATGATTGTTGAATACAAAATATATACAAACGGACGGAATCTGGACTAGTGTAAAGCTCGAGGGGTTGGGTGTCGCTGATCGAACAATTCATGTCAAATTAATTAATTGATTAATTCAGTTCAATTCATTTCAAAATTTATTGATTATTAATCCAAACAAATATGATGATTCCCATTTTGTTTTAAAGGATAACAACAATTGAAATCATAGTGTATCTATGATTTGTAAAATCTAGGAGAAAAATAATAGAGAACGTTGATAGGGTGCGTTCGGTTGGGATGGGAGAAGGGATGATAATCATTCTAATAGAGTTTCTAATAGATCCCTCCATTTTGATAGGCGAAGATGAGAACATTGTCCGAAACAGGAAGGGGGAGGCGTGATATCTTTAAAACCGCAAAAGTTAAAGGTCAATGTAAGCGTGCTTTCTGTTTTGATATAGTAGTACTATTATGACTATTATCACTATTATGTAACCTCATACTTGTATTCATTGTGTATCAATTATATTTCCCGGATTGTCTCTCTTCATTGCACTAGAATTTTTTATACAATCATTGGTATATGGGAACCTATTATACAAGCATTGCTTTTTAATAGGTTCCTTATATTTCACGTTATTGATTATTTACTGCCATCGTTGTTTTTTGTCATGCTTTATCTTGCTGACCTTTAATAATATGTTATTTTGTGAAATGTGAAACAATAAAACAAAACAAAACAAATACTCACTGTGATCTGATTATCTTTCTATTTGGCAGTACTGGTTCTTAATGCTCCTCATCATTTGTGGTGAAATAACTGCCGGGATCCTCGCTTTTGTATACAATGACCAGGTAAGCCACACACCACACCTTAACTGACCCAAGCTAGAACTAAAAGTTCGTATTCTGTTTTTCTTTTTCTTTTCAGTTAAACCCGGCCCTGGGTATAAAATCAGGTTTAACGACAGGAAAACTTAGACCTCAGACTAATTTCCTTTGGTAACCTCGATTTCGAACAAAAGCAAGTTATTTTTGGAGTGGACTTGGACTTTAAAGGGCAAGTCCACTCCAAAAATAACTTACTTTAAATAGAAGCAGAAAAATCAGACAACGAATCGAAAAAAGTTTGAGCAAATTCGGATAACTAATAAGAAAGTTATGAATTTTTAATGACATGAAACACTTTGAAAATCACTAAACAATTTGGCAACTAACTCATGAGTCTGTGACGTCATGTCCTCACTATCCTCTAATTATTTTCTTAATATTGGTAACATAAATTTCCTATTTTCCCCCTAAGAATCCTATTTCTTCACACCAGCATTCAAGTTAGATTGATAGTAATATGTTTTTGTGTGGATGCACTAATATAGAGTAATTTGTTTTCAGTTAAATCATGAAAAAGGTGATATTTGATAAACTATGTATATAAAAATCAATAATTATGAATATACAATATTCAGAAAATAGTATCAATTCTTCAAAGTTCATAAAAGATTTTGTGAAATGTCATGCACGCAATATGATACAAATCATATAACCTGGCCAAAGGCATGGGGAAATCAAGTTTTGGGGATAAAAAGGGAAATTAATGGAATTAAACTATATAAAGCAATTGATAAATAGTGAGGACATGACGTCACAAACTGATAACCAAATTGGTAATTTGTGTAGTGATTTTCATTGTTCCATAGTTTTACATACTTTTTCAAAAATTCATAACTTTCTTATTAGTTATCCGATTTTGCTCAAACGTTTTTTGATTGTTTTTTCTGATTTTTCTGCTTCTATTGAAAGTAAGTTATTTTTGGAGTGGACTCGGACTTTAACCCATGGTCGGGTTTAAATTTCGATAAAATATGCGGCCAATGATTCTAGTTGACTCAAACTTGCAAACCACAGCTTCTTTATACACGCTTAATCTTTTTAGACCTATAATCGAAAACTGCTTGGTAAAATTAGGCTAATTTGCACACAAATAATACATGTAAATGAAATTGAACCTTTCACGTTTTAAGGCATATAATTACTTTCGGATGATCAGTGTCCAATATCATTTATTTTGCTAATTTGTCGTTTATATTTTCTTCACTTTTGTTTCCTACTCTTTTTTTTGGGGGCAGGGTTGGGTCTAACGAATAGTTGACATTTCATGGTAATAAAGTCAACTCTAAACAAGAGTCGCAATAATTTAAGGATATTTTTTCGTTGTACGATAATCAAAGTTACTACATATGGTATATTAATTATAATATTATTGATTGATTGATTGATTCGAATTTATTCCTTTTCATATCAATTATTTGCACAATAAAGAACATAGTTGACAAAGTAAGTACAAAATTATGAAATGAAACAGGAACCTACTGGAAAGCATAGCTTGTTTTTGTAGGATCCCAAGAATAAATATAATATGAACATTATTTTCATAAATCAATTTAAGGTGTCTTAATAATCACAGTAAAATAGATATAATACAGTAACATATTTTCATAAACCCTTTCAAAGTGTCCAAACAATCGAAGTATACAACAGGACAGAATTACAAAACGGGACACAAAAGACAGGAAACTGACATAATGAGATAAGACAGGACATGAAAAAACAATTTCTAACAGGACAAGATAGACAAGACATGACAGGACAAAACAAGACAAAACAAAGCTGCACACTGCAGAAAATTAGAAGAGAGAGAGAGAGAGATGAATGAATGAAACCAATAAAAAATGTTAGGGTTATAAGGTGGTATAACTTTTAGTGAAAGATATTCATTACGTTTATTTATTCATTATAGATAGAGGCGAGCTTGTTGGAGGGAATGACCAAAACGATCCACGAGAACTACAACGACCCAACAGCAACAGCATCAACACAAATTATAGATGAAATCCAGGAAGCGGTAAGAGAGAGATATGGGAGGGGTAGAGAGAAGGGGAGGGATAGAAAGAGAGAGCGAGAGAGAGGGGGGAGGGGGAGAGAAAGAGATAGAAAGAGGGAGAGGGAGAGAGGGAGAGAGAGAGAGAGAAGAGGGAGAGAGAGAGAGAGAGAGAGAGAGAGAGAGGGGAAGGGCAGAGGCAGAGAGAAAGAGGGATAGAGAGAGAGAGAGAAAGAGAGAGGGGAGGGGGGCAGAGGGAGAGAGAGAGAGAAAGAAAGGGAGGGAGAGGGGAGGGAGAGATACAGAGAGAGGGAGAGAGAGAGAGAGAGAGGGAGGAGAGAGAGGGGAGGGGGACAAAGAGGGAGAGAGAGAGAGAGAGAGAGAGAGAGAGAGAGAGAGAAAGAGAGAGAGAGGGGAGGGACGGATACAGAGAGAGAGAGAGAGAGAGAGGGGGTAGGGGAGAGAGAAAGGAAGAGAGAGGGGGAGGGAGAGGGAGAAAGTAATTCTGCTGACCAAAGAATATTTCATATAAGAAAAGTTCTAAAGATCTGATTTGATAAGAACAAAATTAATATTTCAATCTTTCCCCTGACCCTTCATTTTACAATCCGTTCCATCATCCCAGTCCAAATGCTGTGGTGCGTTTAACTCTACCGACTACGGGGGTTGTACGAATTGCCCTTATGACGAGGCGGTACCCGAATCTTGCTGCTTACCGGTGGAAGATGAAGGGAACATAACGCTTTGTCAGCAAGGAGTGAAAGGGGTGCCCGAGAATCCAGATATGGTCTATAAACCTGTAAGTTATGCCGCGAAGGTACCAGTTTGACATGAAAAAAACGCTTCAAGAAAAGATGAAAGTGGATTCCTGTGTGCATCGATCTTTCCTAAAATGTTTGAGAGATTCAAATGGATTTTTTTTTGTGTGTATGTTATTGTATTATTTCGTGTGTGGAAAAAAACCTTAAACAAAATTATTACTTATTAGTTTCATCATTGCCATTATTATTATTATTATTATTATTACTATTGTTATTTTTGTTAATACTATAACTATCATTATTATTATTATTAGGCCTACTACTAATGAAAACAATATTAATATCTAAACTACTATTATACTATTATCATTCTCATTGTTATTAATACTAGCATCATTAATATCATTACTATAATTACTATTATATTATCGTTATCATTATTGCAATTTTCATTTTGTCTCGCACAGGGTTGCGTTGAAGCATCTATTGATGTAGTACAAGAAAACTTCGTTCTCCTTGGTGCCCTTTGCTTCGCTCTATTGATCTTTGAGGTAAGTCTTATTAATTGTGGGTTGCAATGCTTCAATGTTATGCCCTTGTTCCGTGTTGCTGGGATATTATGATGCGTTTGTTTGTTTATTGTGTGTCCGGCCACAGGTAAAACGAAAGTGACTACCTGTAGAGATTTCGGTGTTATAAACCTGATTTCAAAGACTTTCAAGATATCACGCAATTTCACTCCCCTGTTGCGTCATTGTAGTGTTCACACCTTTCATAAGGTGATGTACAAGGTTACTGAAATGCCTTTTGAGTGACGTTTCGAATGCGTTCATGTTTAGGGAATAACTAGTCATTATTCATTTCCTTATAATCATGCCCGATACCTGAAAATACGGAAGCTTAAAAGCGCCAACGAGATGACGAGATATAGGTCAAGAAGAAGAGAAGACAAGTTAAAAAAAACGACTTATGGAACCCGGCAAGTCGATTTATTTTAGGACGAAATGAAAAGACGCCGAATTGTGGGAACTTTAGTTGACAAACCGACTTGTTTAGGACGTAAAGACGAAATGACGATTTATTGGAACTCGACAATCCGACTTGTTTAGAAAGAGAAGAAGAAGTAAAGAGTTGATGGACCTTGAAATCGACTTTCCGAATTAAAACAACTCGTGACATCGTATTCTCGTCCCAAACAAGTCGACTTGCCAAGTTAAATACAACTCGTCATCTCGTCTTCTCGTCCTAAACAAGTCGACTTGCCGAATTCAAACAACTCGTCATCTCGTCTCCTGGTCCAGTAGAAGGCGATTTGCCGAGTTAAAACAGCTCGTCATCTCGTCTCCTGGTCCAGTAGAAGGCGATTTGCCGAGTTAAACAGCTCGTCATGTCGTCTCCTGGTCCAGTAGAAGGCGATTTGCCGAGTTAAAACGGCTCGTCATCTCGTCTTCTCATCCCGGAGAAGTCCAGTTAAACAGCTCGTCATCTCGTCTCCTGGTCCAGTAGGCCTAGAGGTCGATTTTCTGAGTTAAGCAGCTCGTCATCTCGTCTTCCCATCCCAAAGAAGTCGTCTTTCCGAGTTAAAACAGCTCGTAATCTCGTCTTCTCATCCCAAAGAAGTCGACTTGCCAAGTTAAACAACTTGTCTTCTCGTCTTCAAACTTGCCTTCTCGTCTTATGTACTACATTATCTCGCCGGCCTTTTTAAGCTTCCGTACGGAATTACATTATCAAGTAATATGTTCAGAATTCCAGGACAAATAAGATGTTCTTGGATTAAATTACTCATTTTAAATGTTGTTCTGATCCAGTCACTTTCCTATTACTTCCTCAGATTTTGACAATGGTATTCACTTGTTGCGTTATCGATGGAATACAGAAGGGCGAATTCGCATAAACATAAACTTAACGTTCTGCAAACTGAAAGATCTTGTGCAGTTTTGGTAAGCCCTCAAAAAGTTCTCGTCAGATTTCCTCAACTGGAGATGATAGGAAGATATTAGCAATACTAAGCTGCTGTGGAGTGTTCTTTCCTCCTCAAGTGATATAATAAACAAATGATTGATAAGGAAAATAGTTAGATACCATTCTGGGGAGTAAATTCGAACAATGGCAACACCCTACACACGTGTGAAACCTATGACTACTGTGTGTTTACGCTATAGTCTGATCTATACACACGCTGAATCCATGAGAAGCTCCACGGTCAATGTGCCAGGAGCCCTCGAGATGAACGGGTCCTAGCGTAGGGGAATACATAACCGTTATCTGGCGTTCATTGCCCATATTTACACTTCAATTCACCGGAATTCATGGATAGCAGTTTTTAACACGTTTCTTTCCAATTTCCTTTTTGCTACCAAAAATTATTACAAAATCAATGTAGAAATTTGAAGAGAGCCGTCAAACAAAAAGGGATCACCCTGACCCAGGAGACTGCTTACCTAATTAATGAGTTTTGTTACATTTATCTCATGTTTCACATATACAATAGAATTCACTGAAAAATAAAAATAAATGAAAAATGCTTTAAAAAAAAAGAATTCCAAGACAATTTCCGTTTTCCTCATTCTTTTCCTTTTTATTTATTTTTGTTTTCAGAGATTACCATCTGGATCAAGGGAAGACAGCGTTTTCCGCGAAACATTAATGATTGATTACTTTTCTTTACATCCTGGTGGATCTATAATTTGATTCGATTTGATTTATTTGTATCTGTATCATCTTTTGAATTCACATTTCCACGTGCTTAAAACTGCAGATCTGCTAAATTTCTCGAAGATATATTTACTTATATAGAAAATACATTAAGTTAAAGAAATACACTGAATAATCAATGAACGTAAATTATAGATACAGGACGGCTTCAGTAAGCTTTACGTGTCTAACGACTCTAAGCTGCCGTTTACAATAAACCTCAGTCAAATCGACAAGACTGACTAAATACACACATAAAAATGAATGAATAAATGAAACAATAATTATATCAATGATTACAAAACAATTGAATGAATAAATAAATGAATGAATAAACGAATAAATAAAGAAATGATTAAATAAAGTGACTAAACTAAATAACTCAATGAACTAATGCATGAATGATAAACAGTTCTTTTCTCAAAGACCTTTGTCGAATATCATCACTAATTTTGATATTTAGGCTAAATACAGTACCGTATTTATTCTGTTTTATTCTGTGATAATTGTTATTGTTCTTTGTAAAAAAAAAAGAGGTAAAAATACAGTTTGTAAACAAGGGACATCAACATGAATGACTCATTTTCAAATCATGCATTTGTTCTGACAGGGTTATCAATCAAACTCGTTTTGACACGTGCACGATAAAAACATTCACTTTCTTTGCCGCCGTTCTAAAATTCCGATTAAAATAAAATGAAATCATTTTTGCTTTCATGAAAAACAGAGTGAATTGCAACTATGTTATACGCTGTATCTAGATCGCATTGTTTATTAGTTCATGGTACGTTACATTTATATGATAATCATGATAAATGACTGTGGAAGTTGACATATTGTTCTTACGACAATTGCTACCATTTGCACAGACCTGCTGGGTGAGTTAATAATATACCCAAATAATGAAGAAACTAGAATAATAATTTGTCTTAGTTTTTCTTAATGACGATTATCTAACTAGATGCTATTTAAATAAAGTTCATTTCGATTACTTTAAGCGGAAGTCGTTTAGCACTATACATAGCCAAGTGATGTTCGTGTTTGTTTTTAATGAATAATTTTCTTCTTTAAACATCTAGCAGGTTTGAATATATGCAGTTTTCTCTGAATACGATATTTACCTGTATGGCCAATTTTTATATGTATCTAAATATCGGTCGTTTTTTATTTAACGCGAATATGAATAATTAGATAGAAATAACTTGAAGAGAAAAGAGTTGACAGTTTCAGTAAGCAAACTGGATGAAACTTTTATCCAAGTATTGCGGTATTGTATTCACAGCGCGTGTGCAATATCAGCAAATCTGATACGGGAAATAGAGTAGATTTTTTTGTGTTCATGATGATCGTGCTAGTATCATGTGTAACTTCAGTGCTGTATACACTGCAACTAGGTGTACAGTGAGGTAGTTGATCAATTGTGAATTATGAAATCTGTCTTTTATGATTTCTCAGCGAGTGGCTAATAAAAAGGGGGACAAAATTAACGACTAATTTTCTGTAACACGTTACAATCTGTTCATCTATTCTGTAATTTATTTTATTTCCAAAGAATGGTAAATGTTGTAAAATATAGAGAAAGAGGGTCAGTAAGGGAGAGAGAGGGAGAGAGAGAGAGAGAGAGCGATAGGGGGCGGGGGGAGGGGAGAGAATGATAAAACAAAGAGGAAAATAGAAGAAAATGCAATTGAACTGAAATCGAATTGCTTTCATTAGAAATAACAATACATGCCGCTCAAGGCTGATATATTTGTTTTACAAGGTACTTGAAAAAAGGTATTCATTTCAAAATGAAAACATTAAACTACGAAGAAATATGAAAACGAAAACATTTATACAACACGAATTCATATAAAACATAAAATTGAATTTAAGATGAGGATTAAGTAACTCATCACACTTAATTTTAGGTACTGTCAACGGTTCTAGGACACCTACCCCCTGGGCATCCACCCCCGGATAACCACCCGCAGTCAACTACCCCCTAGGACAACTACCCACTAGGACAACTACCCCCTAGGGCAACCACCCTCTAGGACAACTGCCCCCCGGGACAACTACCCCGGACAACCCCCAGACAACTACCCCCAAGGACAACTACCCCAGAAAACTACCCCAGACACTACCCCGGACAACTACCCCTAGGATGGGGCCCGGGGGGTAGTTGTCCTAGAGGATGGTTGTCGTAGGGGGTAGTTGACTGGGGTAGTTGTCTGGGGGTAGTTGTCTGGGGGTAGTTGTCCGGGGTAGTTGTCCGGGGTGTAGTTGTCCTAGTGGGTAGTTGTCCTAGGGGGTAGTTGTCTGGAGGGTAGTTGTCCCGGGGGGTAATCGTCCTAGAGGGTGGTTGCCCTTAGGGGTAGTTGTCCTAGGGGGTAGGTGTCCTAGGGGGTAGTTGACTGGGGGTGGTTATCCGGGGGTGGATGTCCAGGGGTAGGTGTCCGGATACGACTGTCAACATGGAAGCATGTGTATGTACAATTCATTTTTCTAGAAAGGGTTATTCGCCCTATTATGTGATTGTTTTAGACTGTATCCCTGGTCTGATGTTAACTAATGCGAGTTTTTAAAATCTTTTTTATTGTCTCAACTGACAAAAATAACACTTATAGGACACCGTTATATCCTTCCTGCACATGCTATTACCCATTGTATTCAACACGTGCCCCACGCGTTGTACACATCAAATTATAAAATAGGGTTATAAAATAAATGGATGGCTAGAATCGAACACAAACAGAACTAACCTTAGCCCTTTGGTAGCATACTGCTTGCCAATTTAATGTTCATTTGATTTCTTTTTTGTTGTTGTTTTGGTTTGTTTTTCGTTTGTTTGTTTGTGGAGTGGTATCCGTAAAAAAAAAAGAATACAGGCTTAAATGTGGACACTGAAAGTCTTTATTGGTGAAATGTTTGGTGCATGTTCCTGAACCGCAAAGTAGCTGAATTGCCATAAATAGGTTGGAGCTACGATTAACTGGAAATTGGATGCAGATCAAAGATTTTGGAATAGAGAGAGTTTGCAAAGCCTTGTAAACTCACTTGCATGCTAATTTGAATGAGTCTATAAAATAGAGGGGCTGTGTGCAAAATCTATCCCAAAGATAGCTATGCATAGAGTTTGAACAACTTGATTTCAATTGGACCCAATATGGCGTGTATTCTATTGTTTTGTAATTACCCTTCACAAAGCAGCACTCATCATACTGTTTCCAACTAGAGCCTCGTTGGCCAAACTGTAGTATATCGTTGTCTCTGACCTAACCGTGCTTGGTTATAGCTGTAAATAATGATGGCACGCCGCGCCGCCCCCACGAATGAACCCGTATCTGGAGAAACGCACAATATGTGTATTTTTATGTAGTTTTCGTTTATTGTTGTGATTTATTTATTAAAACACAGTAACTAGCTCAGGCTAAACGGCTGGTATTGTTTCATAAAGTCAGTGACCTGATTAAAATCATACATGTTTGTACTTCTCAGACAAAATGATTAACTTTCAGCGTACATACGGTTCATAGCCGAAGCTTACATAAATAATGACGAGTTAGAGTAAATATTTATGTATTGCTTATGAGCTATGTCATTTTCCTAAAGTGTTGGCTACTTCATCGCTAATTCGCTTTAAATTCATTCGGAAAGTCCCGTGAAGCACGCACGGTCTAACGTGTAGGACTAAAGCATGAAAACAATATTAAACGGAAATTCCGAAGTATGCAAAACAGGATGATCCGGATAGTGGCAGCTAAAAAATTAGAATAATGAGGGGACAGACACGACTAGGGGGAGAGGCGGGTAAAGGAGGGGGAGGGAGAGGAGATTGTTCATCTAGAAGCTACCAATGTTCAGACAAAAGTCAACTTGTTTTCAGATAGCGAGGTGGTATCTTTGGAATTTCATTGAAAACGTGAAATGTCAAGGTTATAAATTGATTCACATGGCTGCTGGAAATTTTTGGACGGGGATGCACAATTTCTTTCAAGGAAAACAAAAATGTTACTATTATCATTTTTAAGTAAGCAACATTAAGTGAGGATAAACAGTGACAATCAATCAATCAATCAATCAAGAGAGAGAGAGAGAGAGAGAGGGAGAAGGGGGTATTTTCTCCGAAATGGTGGAGGGGGGGGGGGGCTGGAATCGGCCCTCTAGATCGGTGGGGTGTGAGTGTGGAGAGGATGGTCATCCATAATGTTAAAAGTCATTCATCCGCGTTTAGATGCAAAATCTTAACATGCATAAACAATTGATATGGTTTGATAATTTGATGAACATGATGAATATATCGTTCAGATAAAACTGACAAATTTGAAGAAAAAAAGTCATTGTTATACGAAGAAAAGTGTTTATCCAAAAGCGCAAAGGTCAGATGTATTTTTTCCTGTTTCCCCCATTGTAATAATAACTCTGCTAAGCACCATTGCTGCTTCGGAAGGGCATCACAGGTTCAAGAGAATTGCCATTGTAAATCCTTTATGCACATGCTAATCGTGCCGTGAGGATCAAAGATGTCCACTACAGCTCTCTCCGATATCCCATGTCAGCGACTCGAATGCGACGATGACTTCGCCAGAAGGAGATCGCACCCCAATGGTGGTTGCCGACGAGCGAAGGACATAGTCATCGTTGTGGTGGTGGTGGTTGCCGTTGGGGCGTTGATTTTAGCCCTGGTTAGCCTCGCCAAGCCAGGGCATCTCGAGGTTGAATACGAACAGGAGTTCAATGGGCCGGGTACGTTATTAACTTTCTTTTCGTAATCCAATTAAAAAAAAAAAATTTGTTGATCAATGTTCAACGCACAGTACACATAAAGTCTTTAGGTGTGAACAGCGTAGGAATTACGTTTAAAGATGTTATTTAACCGTTTAACTAAAAACATCTCCTAATTAAAGGAAACAGAGATAAAACTAATAAGTAGATAAATGTATAAATACTAACAATGACATGAATTAATGACAACAACAATATTAATGATGGTAATGCTAATGAAAATGATAATAATAATGTTAATAATAACAACAAAAACAATAATAATTATAATGATAATAACTCCTGATAAAAAACTTCGAGTTTCCTCCTACTACCCATCTCCTCCAGCCGACGCTCTTTAGAACTATAAGCTCAGGAAAGATTACCAACAGTCCTTTTCAGGACTACACACACACTCAAGAAAGAAAGATTACCGACAGTCCTTTTCAGGACTCCCCAATCCTCCCCCTCTCTCACATGGTGCAACCGTAAGCCTACTGTATAATGATAATGATGATAATAATAATAATACGAATAATAATAATAGTAATTTTGGAGGTTCCTTAAATGAGAGCATTGTATTTATGGAAAATGGCCTAGTCAAGTAAACAATTCTTATAATAGCTTTCCTGATGAGTTGAAGAAAGCTACTCATCGCTTTACTTTTAGCTCACAACGGTGCAGGTACCTAATATATAGAAAGATATCTTATCACCCATCACATTATCAAATACTCTGAATACTGTCTTTTATTCTGCATTTCATTTAGGTTTCCCATGGTCCAAGGACAAAATCTGGACCTTCGCCATTGGTCATTATGGTATCAACCGCGAGTATTTGTAAGTCATCATTTCGACAAATCTCTGATTCTTGTAGGACACCTAGTGACAACGATCAAGTTAATTAAAACAAATGATATTAGGCCTTGTGTGTAACATTTGAGGGTGTATTATTTTGTTGTACCTAAAAATTGCTTAAACTCCCGGAATGCCGTTATACTTGCTATTCAATGTATATATGGCACGAGTTAAAAGAAGAAAGAAATACAAATAAGATACTTGATTACGATATCGAACTTACTGTATCACCTCTTACTGTATAACCTCTTGTTTGTTTGATACTTTACTGAGAATAAGGAAAACGAATAAGAACAAAAGTTGAAAGCACCTGATATATCAAGAAGATTGATAGCATTTTGACCGTCTGCGTGTGTGTGTGTGTGTGTGTGTGTGTGTGTGTATGCGTGTGTGTGTGTATGTGTGTTGGGCGGGGGACGGGGCTGCTAAAAATCCTTCCTTGGCTTTAAAGGGATTGGGTATCTTTGTCTCAGATTCTAAACAAAATCCTGGATTCAGTTCAGGCTGTAATCATAATTATAAACCTTTAGGTCAGTCAGGAATCCCATGACGTTTACAAGCCGATCGCCCGTCTGATTATCAAGATATTTATGATTCGAATTCGAAATTTCAAAAACCGTTTTCCCAACGGTTTTTATAACACTACGGTCTATTGGGGAAAATGAGTGTGGTAAAACCGGTCATTCAAAGATTTTTGCTTTTTTGAGGCACTTAATGATCATTTTGAAGCGCATTTTTTTTAGTGCTTCAATATTAAACCATATCACAGACGCTGATAACACGTAGGGCCATGCATCTCAGATTTGGCATTGTTAAACAATGCCTTTAATTACTTTCATGTGTGCGTAAGTTTGTAATATTTTTGAAAAAAATTGTTAGTGTTTTGTTTTACTTCATACTTGTACAGAGACGAAGCAACCGGGACTATAAAGGGCTACAATGTCGACATTATCAATGCTGGTAATATTACTTGTCTAAGTTTTAGTATTCCCGTAAGATTTTATCCATGAACATGATATTGAACAAGAATACTAATTTCACTTGAAGCGTAAGGGTTGCTACTGCGTGTGGTGTCATGACGTTGACAGACACACGAAAACGTAGAAACATTAAAGGGCAATCCGACCTTTGTAATATTAAATTAAAGTTCGTTTGTATGAAAGCAGAAAATGAGAGAAACAGAATTGCAAAAGTTTGAAATGAATGAGACTAACAATGAGAGAGTTGTGAGCTTTTGAAATATGATATCAATATATCAATGCGAATCTCAAAATTGGCAATTTGGTCAGTGGATTGTGACGTAATCACGAACAACTTCACGTGTACAAAATATCATTACATTCTTCCTTGTTTTCAGTCCTCCTAAGTGCCTTTCCCCTTGGGACACCAGTTTAACAAGTAGTACAAATATTCTAGATTTTATCCATTCATGTGAATTTTTATTTTCTCTCTATCTCATAGTTTGCAACATAGCGAATAAGAACTGCGAGCTGGTGTATGATGACTATATACGATGCTGGTCGTCTGTGGCAGGGGAGAGACCAAAGGGAGGTGAAGGACTGCTAGGGGGTTGGTACGATGCATGTACAGGTAAACAAAAAAATACACTACAGTATTTGAAGGAGGGGTAAAGTGCCCCCCTGCCCCTCTTGACAGATTTTCCACCAAGATAAAGAAATCAGCAACTTGTTGTAACCTATTAGTTAGCAGGTTAGGCATAACTAGTAAAGGAATCAACGTCAGTCAAACAGGATGCGTATTTTTTCTTTAGTTAGTAGGCCTATAAGCTTAGTAAGATAAGATAGTATACTAGACCGTTAATTGTTTAAAGAGAAAGATGAGGTTTGGTAATGGTTAAACATTATTAAAGATCTTTTACATTCTTTTACTATTAGTTGGAATAACATCATATAAGATTTAAAGTCCCTTGAAATAAGTACTTTTCATATTCTCGTATCAGAAGTATGACGAAAAGACAGCTTAAAAGTTGGGAACGTGATTACATGCCTAATGTGCGTAGTCCCATATACCTAATTATGTCTGCAGTAGACCCTACATGTAATCTCCCGCACAAGACCGAGCCGTTTTCTCATCATTTTGATGATTCCAAGACATCGTGGTATATTTAAATTATGTATCCTAAATAATCAATATTTCGCAATTGCTTCTGGACCACGTGGGAAATATATGTTATCTTGTAATCACATGACCAGAACTCAACTTCACCTGCAGTATATTTAGAGTGACTCGGTAACATTGCCTCAGATTCTGAAACAAAAATCCTGGATTTAGCTCATGCTGCAACCATAAGTATAAACCTTTAGGTCAGTCAGGAATCCCATGACTTTTACAAGCCGACCGCCTGTCTAATTATCAAGATATTTATGATTAGAAATCGAAATTTCATTTTTCGTTTTCCTAACAGTATTTATAACACTACAGACTAGTAAAAACAGTAAAACCCGGTCACTAAAAGATTTTTAATTTTTTGAGGCACTTCATGATCATTTTGAAGCGCAATGTTTTTAGGGCTTCAATATTACACCATATCACAGACACTGATAACACGTAGGGCCATGCATCTCAGATTTAACATTGTTAAACGATGCCTTTAAGTCCTATTCTAGAATCTGGGTAATCAAGGATCACTGCCATACCAAAAATAATCGCATCAAATTGGATTCGAACACGGGGCCTCATGAATACGAGGCCACTGAGCCATTTTTGCTGCGGACAGAATAGTTTGGAAAGATTGTAAATATCAAGTACTTTTACAAGAGACTGTGAAGGTATATTTAGCAGAGAACATGCAGTCGCAGAAAAATCTTATCTACTATCTGCCGTTGGGTTGAGTTGATCCTAGGACACACTTCATCCTAATTGTACTACAATTTAACTCCAGATAGCCTTTCATACATGACTGACACCAATGATGAGTAGAAGTGAAAGTTCTGACATTGTAATCTGAAAGGCTTGGATAATTTAGTTACGGGGTCTACTCTTCTTGACAAATTTCAATAAAATAGTATCAATTAGAGGAATTAATTTTTACTTTATCCTCTCTACTTAGGTTGGGGCATTACCTATGATCGATCTCGGTCGTTCTCATTCACCAAGCCATACAGCAAGCTAGCCGGAATTGGAATCTATGTATCAAATACAACAACGAATTTTGACTGGACAAACCTGAGAGGGCGCACTATCGGATTCATGAATGGATTCTCGAGCGATGAGCACTGTCTGGCACGTTATGCTGTCGATCTAATACAGGTACCATGCACAGAGAGCTAGATAGAGGGGAAAAAAGAGAAACTTTGAGAGAGTATGAGAAGAGGAGATGGAGTGAGAGAGAAAAACAATGATATTAAGAAACATAGAGAGATGGTGAGAAAAGGAGAAGAAATGTTTGTGTAAGAGAGAGAGAGAGAGAGAGAAGAGAGATTAAGAAATATAGAGAGATGGACGGTGAGAAGGGAAAGGGGAGAGAGAGAGAGAGGGGGGGCGAGAAGATCAGAGGGGTATAAGCGAGATTCAGGGGAATTTATAATGAAAACTAAGTGATGATGATGATGATGATAATGAGAGAGGGAGAGAGAGAGAGAGAGGGGAAGGGGCAAGGGATTGGTAAAGAAAAGTTATATTTTACAATGCCTGAGCATTGTTTTCCCATAAAATTACTGCTGTGGGATACATGGAATAATAGACCCACTGACGTTACTACGTAATGAATATTAATTGACAAATACAGATTTCTCTAATCCATTTTATTCTGAAAAAAAGGTACCATCTTATCTCTTTTCCTCAATGGATGATGTTGCGATGTACCAGATTATCTATATTCCGGTCATATGGGCCCTATACCACTGCACCAAAAATACAACCACATTGTAAATTGGGATTATATAATGTTCAATCCTACTTTTCTCTCTATTTCACCCAAAGGGTTCCAAGTTGTCTGCATCTGCCGGTCAGATTGTCTACTATGCGAGTTTGGAAGAGCTTGTGGCAGCGGTCATTGATGGAAATGTTAGTAAGAGTTACTTATAATAATTTGTAATAATAAAGAAGAAAGTCTTAATCCTATATGTTCTAATTCCATTAATGTTTCTGCCCCTCTTTTTGCATGGCAAGTATAGACTACCACAACCATAACAGTTGTATTCCATTTAGACACGCTAGTCTTAGGATTGATTTTCAGAATGGTGGAATAGAAAGTGGAGAGAAATTTACCCCGGAATGGATTTACCGAAGAAAGTGATACCTGTCGTCATTTCCGTAGGTTTTGCCGACTTTGGCGCTTCGTTCATTAGGTACAAAATACGAAATTCTGTATTTTTGTATTTTTCTCTTAAACAAAAAAAAAAGTTCTGGTCAGGTGATTAAACTGTGAAAGAAACTGTCTGGATGCAATGGGGGAAAGGTCGATTGTGTATACTGTGAACATGGTAAAGTTTTAGAATGAGCAAAATATCTTGACTCAAGCTTGCTCGAAGTCATATGCACTGCACACAGATATGTGTGTATATGGGACTATATACACATGAATGTTTTGCCTGAGACTTTTCAGCTACTTCTTGTAATATCTCGAATATGGGGGTATTCTACAAGCAATTATTTTCAGAAGACGTTTCTTTTATGATACTCTTCCACACTAATGCTAGTCATAAGAAGAACGAAAGGCTCAGAAATTATGTTTCACAACCCAACCTTCTGACCACAACCCAACCTTCTGTATACCTCAGGTTGACGCAGCCTTCTGCTACGCCGAGCCCCAGATGGACCAGTTGAAGCGGGTCACGTCCTCAAGCTTCCCGAATCGTTGCGCCCTAGGCGGGTTCGGCATGATGGCGAGAAAGGACAACCCCACTTTCATAACATGGTGGAACGATGCCTTTGACAAACTCGTCAACACAGCCGAGTACAGAATGATTTGCCGAGATTTAAAGGAAGCGCACGGTATGTATTGTAGCCTGCTGCAAACTCGGGAAAAACGTTATGTAATGTAATAATGTAATACCTTCACAAAAACTTTCATGAAACCGCCTCAAGGGAAATTTGGATACATTCTGGTCTGCGCTACAGAAATCATGTTGGAATTACGTATTGCACATTTGAAATTTAAATGGTTATATAATTATTATAGAATTTTCCATGGTTTTTTTTCTTCTTTAAATCTCAGTATAATTCGTGATTTTTGGTATTTTGCAATGTAATGACTTGTCCAACAACTTTAACTTTAAGGCGAAAGCAGGGACAGGATAATGTGCATACATTGTGTGCGTATATATGCATGCATACTGAAATCTTTAATGCGGGTTAGTGCCATAAGGTCTAAAATCTGAGTGTCGGCAGGTGTATATTATCACGGTTTTAATAAAAAAATCTCTACGTGAAATGTTAGATGAGTTCAATCTTTCATCCCCTTTCAAATTGCAAAATTATTTTCACTCAATATGGTATTTATTTACATCTTCCATTCAACATGATCAAAAGGATCGAACCTGTTGATCACGTAATACACATCAATATTTCAGTTCAATAATTGTACGTGCATTTGCAACATACAACTCCATACATCCACACACACACACGCACACCCATCTCTGCACGTACATTCCCACATAATGTCCTCACCCAGACACGCACAACTATCTCACACACACTCATTCCCCACACACAAACCCACACGAAGCAACTTTTACCTGGCGACAGAAAGATATGAGTAAAATATTTGTTCAATTCCGTTCTCCTTTTTTGTTAGTTGTGTATGCCTAGATGGGGATGTAAACCGAAAATATCATCAGATATGATGAACCGCTTATATATCCATTTCTCTTTTGTTTATCCATGCCATCAGGTCACATGCCAGGTCAAAATCCGGAAGACGTCTGTCTGTAATATGGAAGCTATGACGGATACAGCCAAGCCACCATCAAGAATACTCTGTGTGATTGTGACCGTATTTCATGCGAAGTTCGCGGATGGCCTTTAATTTGCAGTTCAAAAATATTTCAGAAATCAGTCACACAGAAGGAAATAAGGACTTTACATAATCTTGTCATCGACTTTTTTGTAATATTAAGTACGGAATTGTTGTCAATTTGATATATTCTCAAAGGATCGCAAATTGTGCGTGCGTTCCGAGAAAAAAAAAACCCATATCGATTCGAGAGAAAAAAAATAGCGACCAGAGCGATAAGGCCGTAGAAATCTTATTTTTATCTAGTCGATATCATCAAAGCTCTTGGTTAAAATTAAGACGTTTCATTGTGGTATAATATTATGTCTTTCATTGTATGCTTTTTTTTTCTCTTAATGGATTCTCAGTTTTCATAAATCATTTGTCGGCCCCTTTTCGATTTTTTCCAGACTGTGCATCAGATTATGAGAACTCGTGATATTCTTAACTCTATGATGTTCGACTTTAATTTGTAATTTCACTCCTTTATTGACTAACATTGAAGTGGATTGAATTGTAAATTTGATGAAACGAATATTTAACGCCAAATGAGATATGGATCACTCATGACCAAAAAGAAAATGCGGGAATATGCGCGACTCTATTCACCCCAGCATACAATAGGAATAAAGAGAGGAACATGAAGAAATTGAAAGGAATTGATCCACGACATACAGATTGTCTGCAAACACCTAGTTTGGCAAATTATCTTGTAATATCTTGAAAAATAACTGATATCTAGGCCTATATATCATACGCAACAGCAAATTTTAAGAAATTTGACAATTGTGTTCATGAGCCTTGGGCCTCTCGATATACTCTCGCTCTCTCATTGCAAATACTCATGTGATAAGGTATTGTTTCATATTCCTGAATTCTAAGATCATCATTACTCTTCGCTCATTAGTAAACTGTTATGCCTATTTTCTTTCTCGCATTTGTTTGCCAGATATTTTTTAAGTGAAATAATTCTGGATTCTGTGAAAAATCTTTTGCATTTAATAAATTCTCTCATTTGTTACATAAAATGATACATTATTCAGTTGTCATGCATTGCAGTTTTCTTGTAACGATAAATCACTGGTAGAATGGACAACCCATCACCTTTTGATTTATCTCTGATTTGGAAACTCTTAACCATCGACGTCATACACAGACCAAATTTCACATATAAAAACACTTACCCACTTGCACACACCCACGCGCACAAACACACAAATATACACACACAGATCTACTCAAGACTTATAGTAACTATTTTGAGATATTGTATCCAACTCTTAATATAAGGTTGGGTTCTGGTCATGCGATTGTATTGTGAAAAAAACTACGTGGAGGCAATTGGGAAAGGCTGATCATGTAGCAGATAAGTATTGGTGTAGGCTGTGAGGTTTGGGAATCATCAGAATGATAAGAGCTTGGACTAGTTTTGCTAGAGGTCACATGCACTTTACACAGAAATGTGTATATGGGACTACACAACCATGTGGAATGGAAGTTGTGGTCTACAACCTTAGGCAGTTACTTATCCCATTTCGTATATGAGGGCATTTAAATGACCCTTATTTTCAGAGGATATTTCTTTTATTATATATAATACTCTTCTACGCTGAAAAAGTTCACAAATTATTTTTTCACCTTACCCAGAACTCAACCTTCCCCTATTTATTTTTTTGTACATAGCGTGGATGCAGACATGATTATAACATTCTACAAAATAGGATGTATCAAATTTGACTGATACGTAATATCATGATATAGTAGTATAGTATTATAATACTTTGACTAATTTCCCTTTTTTTTGGGGGGCGGGGTTCCTCAATTGATGTGTTTATTTACATTCAAGCATCAAAATAAAGTTTTGAAAACTAGTATTGTCGTCAGGTACAAATGTCGAAATGTCGGGTCAAATATAGTGCCGACGTCGACAACTGTCTATAAAACGATGATGTATAAATGTTAACATTAAAGTCAACAAACTGTCATATACCCAATATAAAAATCCATAGACCGCAAATTTCTAGGGGTCTAATTTGATTTGATTTATTGGTTTCTGCATTTTCCCCCCTTTTTTTCATCACACATTATCATTAACATAATATGGTTTGATACAATATTTCATATGTATATAATTTTATACAGAAAATATACGAAATTAAACAAATAT
Organism: Mesocentrotus franciscanus; assembly: GCA_037976565.1. Classification (NCBI taxonomy): domain Eukaryota; kingdom Metazoa; phylum Echinodermata; class Echinoidea; order Camarodonta; family Strongylocentrotidae; genus Mesocentrotus; species Mesocentrotus franciscanus. Next base: position 28,849,371 of record CP137671.1, read on the forward strand.
ATTGAATGCATAATTAACATACATTAGATGCAGGAGGGCTACAGCATAACGATAAGTAAAGGAGCTTGACGTGCCCGCAGCCCTCAACTTAGATACAACAATATAAATTAAAAAAAGCAGAAGAGTGACTTGCAGAGAAGAAAAGAAAAGGAAAGGGGAGAGAAGGAGCGTTGGTTTTCTCGTTTATGTCTCGGTTATGTTCACAAAAGCAATGATTAACTGTTTTTTGTTTTAAATTTACATCTTACACCAATTTAGTTATCACAGTTCACTACAACGAGAGATGTCAACGCTGAAACTTGTTGAATTACGGAACTATAGAAATACCGGGGTTATTTATCCGATATGTTTAAGCAAGGAATGAAGCAGTAATAACATTATGTATAGTGTGAAATTATTTTTTCAAATAAATTTCTTACCAAGTTCAATAGTTGTACATCATTATAACAACTGAATTGTTGGTAAGTAAGCAACTTTAAATAAAATACATGTGTCTGCATTTAGTTATGTTAAAAACAGCAATATTAACACATAGAGAACAGAGCGAAGGATAAATGAGACCATACGAAATTAGGAGGAAAGGATTACTTGTTGCACTCAAATACAAAGTTGAGTAAAACGTGGCACAGTTGGATGAAAAAGTCGTGTTTGTTTGGAAATAAAAATAAATAGAAAGAGAGAGAGGGGAAGAGAGAGAGAGAGAGAGGGACGGGGAGAAAGAGAGAGAGAGAGAGAGAGAGACGGGGGAGAAAGGGAGAGAGAGAGAGAGAGATGTTATAAAAGAGATAAAGGTGGGGCAGCGTCCCAAACTGAAGCTACACTTCTAGCTCTTATTCAACCTTTGATCTCTTTCCAGGAGCTTAGACCCTGGATGAGGTCATTCAACCTTTTATCCAGGCTTTCTTTCGTATTATTCTTTTCTCTTTTTGATCTCTTGCCATAGATTCCGCGACACGAATGGGTATAACACAAACAAAAGGATTCGCTTAAGGCAATGATCATATTCGCAGGAATTTGACAGGTTGGCCCGTTCACCTGTAATTCCAAATTCTACAACGGTTCTCGAAGTTTGTTTGTTTGAGGTAGGCAGTTAGTTAAATTTGAACAAGAACAAGGCCAGCCTCGCTATTTTCTGCACAGGGTGATTCCACGGATATACCAGTATACAACTGTGTTTGTGATAAAGGCTGTTTGCAGGTTGTGCTTTTGTTTATCTATATTGTCATTGGGAGGAATTTGTGATCAATGAGACAGGAGAAAGATCATCTGCAGCAATGAAGTTCGATGATATTATGATCATGATTGGAGAGTTTGGGCGCTACCAGCGTCGCACGTACAACCTATGCTGTCTTTTTGCTTTCTTGACTGCTTTTCACCTGTTGGCTTCAGTCTTCATCACCGGTTCAGCTGATCACTGGTGTAAGGTAGGCTTCTTCTTCTTCCAGTGTAAGTGCTGCCTCTAGGTGATGAAGATAATGGAACACCTATTAAGTCACACCTGTCTACAACTGACCGGTCCCTGCATGGTCAAACCGCCACACCAACTCCACACCGACTCCACACCGACCCACTCCATCTTAGCCATTCAACGTAAACGCTAATTTGAATTGATTCCTACATTTTCTATCCGGATTTTTCGAATTTAAGGAAGAGGGGGTACAATGTTATTTAGTATTTGACCCTTTCTGTACAAAAGAATGCCATTGGGTCACTGTGAACACGAATGATCTCTATTTAATGTCAACTTTACATACACTTCAGCGGCTCGAACCAAGGTAAAATTGGATTATATTAGTGATTATTGTCTAGATATCCTGATTTGTGTATGTCATTTCGGTACATAAATAATATACAAAAAGAAAAATGAAGAAAAAATAGGGAGATAAAATAAGGAAGGAGGTGACGAGATACCATGAATTATTTTTTTTTTGACCTGGTGTATTTTTGTTCTTCTTCGGTCTGGTGTTAGTCTCTAGTCGGTCCAGTGGTGCAACGGTGGTGTTAACGCGATGGTATTTTGTAGTTCTATCTATCTTTCTTTTCTTATTTTCGAATTCATCATGCTTATGTTTGCGTAGTCCAGATTCAGTCTGTTCTATGCACACTCATCGATCCCACACACATGATGGCGGTCTCCTGCGTTTTTTTAATAATTTATCTTTTTCATTGATAAATATTTGTGTTTGAATGCATCTTATTTAATGTACTTAAAAAATTATAATTATGTATAATGAAGAAATAATTATGTATAATGAAGAAATAATAGTTACTTTATGTATATGATTATGTTCTATTTGAAAACGCAGAAATAAAAACAAAACAAAAACAAACACAGCGCGCTCTCTCCACTGATCGCGCTATCCCCCGAATTTCTGTCCGAGACCTCAGAATGAAAGGAAAGGCTATGTCTACTTTCAACGTTGAGGGTGTGTTATTTTATCTGCTGATTGGGTGCGCGACACGGAAACGGTACAAAGGCTGGACTAATGTTTGCGTGGATAGGTGCTCATTTAAAAAAAGGGGGTATGTAGCTTAAATCGGCCTTACAAAATTTCAATTTCAAAATGGTCAACAGACGCCATCATTACAGATGTTAGTCCGTAGTATTTCGGCTCCCGCTATCGCCAACGCAGTGAAATCGGACTTATAATAACAATAGTATGAATGCTTGAAGTATGAAATCCCTAAAACTGTGCGAATCTCAAATAAGGCCAGATGAAATATCACATTATTTCCATGTGATCATCACGATGTTATTTTACGACATTATGACTCGGTCACAACCCTATAATGTACCCATCAAAGGCATGTATATCTTTAAAGTGCTAGTAATTATTAGTACATGTAGTATTATTAGTGTTAAATTCGATCTTGATAGTAAACTACTTTAGATGAAATCAGAAAATCAGAGAAGTAGCCTGGTGAAAGTGTGAATGAAATCGGACAAAAGATGAGAAAGTTATGGATTATTGAAAGTTGTAATCACTATAGGTGTGAGCTCTTTAAATTGACTGAATCGGCAATGTCTCTGTGATATGGTGGCGGAGAACTTTCCCATTTCTTCCAACACACGAAACGATTAAAATTTCATTTTCTCATAAATTTATGACTCAGGAGGGTCTTTTATCTTTAGAGGACCTATAATAATATGCTATCCATAACATATTTTGAGTAGTGCCCCACGTGAAACGCTTTACGAATATTGAGCCTCTTTTCTACAAAATGATAGACAGGAAATTGTTCCAGGTCATGCACTGGAACAATTTCCTGTCTATCATTTTAAAGAAAAAAGGGTCAATATTCGTAAAGCGTTTCATGATTGTTGTTTTAGACCCTAAAATGACTTGTTTAGCTTGTGTCTGTTTCCACCTAGATTCCGGAGTGGGATGAGGTGAATTGCACCGAGTGGGGCTACAATACGACAGAAGAGTGTCAAGATATCAAGCGAAGCATTGGCATACCGTCAAACATATCTGAGACCGGTGACGTCACGTACGAGCAATGTTCGCGGTACAACCTGTCTGGTATCGATTACTTCCGTCCTGACCTTGACCTTAGTGGACGTGACGTCGTATCATGTGATGCAGGATGGGTGTATGATAGGAGTGTATTTCAGTCTTCCATTGTCATAGATGTAAGTCGTGGACCTTTAAAGTAATATGATCACTTTGAATTCGAAATTTCAGCTAGTAAACATTCATGGATGTAGAGCCTATCCCACGAAAAATATGATTTTCTTTTAAGAACTTTTTTCAAACTTCACCTCCTTTGAACATTGTTTCATTTAAACTCCGTTTCATATCTTTTTCTTTAACGGTGTTAAATCAGAGGTCACAGTCGCGAGGCATTGGGGCAGTTAACACTTCTTGCGACTGAAAGATCGATTAACTGTGTATCATTGGGTAGTGCATGCTGCGACATTTGCTCTGGGGACAATATTGACAATTGCTCCAATCCATACGAAAGTATTGGATTAGGCATTGGGTGGCAATAAACCACTTTGGAGATAGCACATGTACAAATGAACTCCCACAGATCTTTTAAACACGGATAATTCCAACGTTGTACATTCTAGAATAATGACTGCCAAAGTGATGAAGGCGCTTCATGAAATCTTTTTGTTTGCCCTCATGGAATGTACTGTCCGAGCATATTTGAATAATGTTACGTAACTTTCATACTTTCATGAACACGTACCGGTATTCATCATTCGTCTCGATGGGTTTTACAGTTTTGTACAAATGACTTTTATCTGCTCACACGCAGATAGTATCTCCGAAGTGGCTTATTTGTTTTTAGTTTAGTTTTAGGGTTATGGTTAGGGTTAGGGTTAGCTATTACATTGGGTCCAAGGTTAGGATTAGGGTTAAGTTTAGGGTTAATAGGGTTAAGTTTATGGTTAGGGTTATGTATTATGTTGGGTTCTGGGTTTAATAGGATTAGGGTCATGTTTAAGGCCTGGGACCTGGGTTATGGTTAGGTTTAGGGTTATGTTTAGGGTTAGCGTTAGGTACAACCTCCGATCAATATAACCCATGGTCCCCTACGATTTAAGAATTAATATTTTTTCTTCTTGTTGTTCTTTATTTCATCAGTTTGACCTTGTGTGTGGCTCCAGTTATTTAACGTCTGTCTCACAGTCTCTGTATTTTCTCGGTGTACTAATCGGGTCTTTGTTTTTTGGACACATCTCCGACATGTAAGTATGATAGATTCATGATCATCTTGGGTTCGATTGAACTTCATTAAAAGATTTAGTTGAGTTATTACCTTGCCATGTGAAGAAACTATCTAGAAGTAATTGGGAAAGGTTGATTGAGTAGGCCTATAAGCATGATAAGAACGGGTCCATTGTTGTTTTTTAATCGTCAAAATTATAAGAAATTGACTAGAAATCATATGCACTGCATACAGAAATGTGTATATGGACCTATACATTAAAGTGACATGAAGAGTTGATCCAAACTTTTCATCTATTGCTTATCATTTATATCGTTGTTTTTGTAAGGGCATTTTAAGAGCAATTCGTTCTAAGGGGCATTTTTACTATTCAATTCAATTCAATTCGTATTTATTTCATTTCCAACAGAAAGATAAACAAAGGCACTTCATATATTATTACAGAAAGTAAATCTTGATAGGTATACAAATACACTGTATGAACATAATAGCATTATTACAAGAAATTCTTTAATTTCTGAGGAAATGGGGGAATCCACTAAAAGCAGTGATTGTAGTTTGTGGATCCCCCAGAAAGAAGGAAGACTATATTGTTTCAAAATGATTACCATGATATCTTAGTCCGGACATTAATTCTGAAGGCAATACATTAAGAAAAGAGAATTTGCCCCTAATTTTTAAGTTCAATTTGCTTATTAAATCTTTTGGATCGTGTTATGGCGTTAAAAGTGAACTATAGCAGTGAGGCATTTCCGTTCAAAGAGGTAAATATCAAAAGCTAATGATACAGACCCGACTGCGATGTAGAAATTCATGTAGTACGGAATATTGCTGTATGCCTGCATTCCTATAGGCAAGATTAATCAATGGTCAGTACAGAAATGGAACTGACCTACTTATGTTAGCCGTAGGTATTATGGTCATTTTATTTGAACCTGTAAGTTATGATGTCTCCTTCAATCGAACAGCTGGTCCATAACTCACTAGATGAAAATGAAAAGCAGATGAATATCACAATTGACAAAATAAAGGCAATAAATCAAAGCGCAATTACAATTAAATCTATTTGGCTGGCTTTCTCTCTTTGCCTTGTCAAGCTATATGATGCGTTGAATATTAAATGTGGTCAATATACAATAAGAGACAATAACAAAGAACTACATATTCATGCCCAAATACCCTAAAATATCATTTGAAATAAGTGAAATATTAATGGTATTGTAGTTGGTCTTCTTTAATTTGATAACGCTGCCCACCAGGAACAATGGATGATTTGATATTACAAAAGTGTGATGCATGACTGAGCTCTGGCCATTAAAGGAAAATGAAAACGAACAAACGTTAACTGATCTGCTTACTTAAATATTAGCCAAATAATAAGTATCTTGCAATTTCTCCTATTTGATTACTTAGCAGGGGAAAACAATTTCTCCAAAATTTGAAGTTTCCTTGCTAGCCATTCTCCCATGAGAGCTGCCATTTTGATTAAAATTGTGATGCCAGAGTAGTACATATCCACTGACCTGCATGAGGTGGATAGGGTGTTGCATAATGACTGGGTATTGTACACCTTGAGCCATCGATGCAAATAGCAACCATCTTGTTAATCCGGCATCAGAAACAGGGGATTTCTTTAAGCAGTTCTATGTTCGTGTTATTCACTCTTTTGAATAATTGTCGGAGTACTGTCTGGCCAAGCAACAACTTATGCATGCCTAATTATAACTAACAAAAGAACCTGCTCAACTGTTTGAAACAACTGAACCAAAGAGCTTGTCACCATAAGTTATGACGGAACATCAATGCATTTAAAAGCATTACGAATAAGGTCTATTGTTAGGGAACCATTAACGTGCATTTCACAGGTGAGTATCCTTATTTGTAACTAATATACAGGCCAGTGGATGTCTCACTAATTGTACTACTCTGACATCACTATTTTAATCAAAATGGCGAATTCCATGGGAGAATGGCTAGCAAGGAACTGAAATTTTTTGAATGATTGCCTTCCTTGCTAAGTAATCAAATAATAATTCCAAGATACTTTTAACTGGCTCACATTTTAAGGTAAGGCTATCAGGTGAAGTTTGCTCGGTTTCATTTTTCTATAATGGCCAGATCTCAGTCATCCATCATACATGTAAAATCATCCTTTGTGTTTGATGGGGAACATATCAAATTAAAGAAGACCAACTAATAAGGCTATCAGCAAATAATTATTTGGTTTCATTTACCTGTAAAAAAAAATCTAAATCTAAATCTAAATCGCCCTTGCCCAAGTTTGAGATGGATGGTGTTCTGTAGTGACTTTCATTATGAGTGAGTGCATTCGCTTGGAATGGAGACAATTCAAACAAAGTTTTGGGTTGACCATCCATTCTAGATGCTGAAGGCGCACTGATGCACATTGATGAAATAATATGAAAGCACTAAATACACAAAAGTACAATTTGAGTATGTTTAAAGAAAGAGAAAATTGATAATCATAGGCCAAATCGAACAGATCTACCATTTATATAAATACTAATAAGACCATAATTATTTATCATTATTACAATCACAATTTTTTTTTTTTTTTTTTTTTTACAGTTTCGGTCGCCAGAAAAGTCTCTTTTTCTCCTGTGGCTTTATCCTAGTTTCGGGAACGGCTGTTGCATTCTCCCCGAATGTCTGGGTATACGCCATCCTCTATCTTCTGGTTGGAGCTGCGATGTACGGCACGCTCATTTCTTCATTTGTCCTCGGTAAGAACACGTATATTGTTTGCCATATCTTTGTTGCTACTACTGCAACAATCGCTTCTTATAATGATCATTGTCATTGCTGCTGCACTACCACTGCTACTACTACTACTACTACTACTACTACTATTACTACTACTATACTACTACTACTACTACAACTACTACTACTTATACTACTACTACTACTACTACTACTACTACTACAAATACTACTACTACTACTGCTACTACTACTACTACTACTACTACCACCACCACCACTACTACTACTACTACTACTGCTACTATAACCGTCATCATCCCACCCCCTACCTCATAGGGAAAATCATTGGGTGGGGAGGAATTTGTTACAATGATCAAAATTATTTAGGCACGATTAAGATGATTTTAATAATCAAATAAAATCATGACGATGCTAATAATAATAATAAGATTGAAGAAGAAGAAGGAGATCTAGAAGTGCAATCGCATTATAACTATATGGGTGCAGTGATGCCCGTGTTTCTACATTGCAGATGCAGCATCTCTTGGGCTATCTCGAGCATTTTGTTAGAAGTCTATAGCATCTAGGATAGTGGAGTTGCGAAGGAAGAAAGAACCAGAAATTGACAAAATGGCGTCTTGACGGTCACGCATGAGTGATTTCGGAAAGGAAAAAGGGATACCGGAGATTATGTCTACCAAGTTTAAACGGAATCGGGATGGAGAAAGGGACCTAGATAGGGCTCACAAGTACTACGTGCAATAATAATGGGATTTGGGTGGAAGAAGAAGAAGAATCCAGAACGCGAACGAAATGATAATGATGAAGATGATGATAATGCAAAACATAAACATCCATTGATTTGTTTCAAATTGCGTTGTAACCGCATGTAATTGATCTTATCTTTACTCAAACAGGTACTGAAATGGTGGGTCCATCAAAGCGTTACCTGGCCGGGATGATAATAGAACTCTATTTTTCTGTTGGATATATGCTACTAGCTGTCATTGCGTATCTCATCAGAAATTGGCGCCATCTTCAGCTATTTATCTCTCTCATCTCTTTGGCTTACTTTGTGCTTTATCCGTAAGTAGATAAAGAAAATGGTTTGAGAAAGTGGCTGTTAGTGTCTGGTTCTCTGAACTCTTAAATTCCAACATTTTTATGTTGTACCTAAAATCTTCAAATAAAATTAATCAATGTTTATAAAAAAAAGAGTTGTGATAAAATAATACGATAAACATCATCAAAACTACCATTCTTGTTAAGGGAATGATCAATGTTGATTGGATTTTCAACATATGAGTTTCAATCAAACCTTCGATTTGACACGTATGTTATACCAGTGCATGATTGTTAAAAAAATTCCTCTTCTCTCCTCCTCCTCCTCATCCATCTCCTCCCTCTTGTTGTTGATGTTATTGTTGTCCTTCTTCTGTCTTTTGTGTGCCCTTCTTCTTCTTCTTCTCCTCCTACTTCTTCTTCTTCTACTACTTCTTCTTTTTTACTTCTCTTTCTCCTTCTCCTTCTTCTTCTTGTTCTTCTTCTTTCACATCATCTTCTATAACATCTTTCACATCAACTTCTATTACATCTTCTTGAGCGTCTCTTGGGGTGGATATGTGCGCATTATAAATGTTGTTATTATTATTATTATCTTTCACATCATCTTCTTCTTCATTCTCTCCTTCTTTCTCTCCTTCTTTAAACTAGCTTCTTACCTGAGTCTGCCCGATGGCTGATGGCGAAGAAGAAACTCAAACCCGCCGAAAAGATTATTCGAAAAGCCGCTAAAGTCAACCGAGTTAAACTACCCGATATCTTGTTTGAAGAGCGTGAATTCATGAATGAGGTATGAAACCTTTAAACCATGTTCTCTATCTCCCTCTCTTTCTCTCTACCTCCCTCTGTCTCTCTGTCTTTCTTTCTTTCAGATATATAATTTAATGTCATTTAATGTCTTTTACTGACTTTCAATGTCGTGTCCTTAGGCAAAACATACATTTGCCTCTCTTTACCCAGGTAAAGTTAATGGATACCCGATAGGAAGTAAACATATTAAAATGGCGGATCTAAAGCCTTGGGTAATAATATCACACTTTACATCGAACGAAGTAGATTTTATAAAAGCTGCGCTATATAATGATTTAAACCCATTGTGGTTGAAATATACAGTGCATGTGATAGTTCATAGTCGATTTTATATACGGCATATAAAGATTCTCGGCCTCTGATTGCAGACATGAAATTCGCTCCTGACTGCTGGGCAGTATAGTGAAAAAATATTGACCGGGCATAGTTCTACTTGTCGTACAGTGCAAGGACGCAATGGTTTCGTTTAAAATTAACAATGAATACGGGCAGTGATGAGATCCCCCGCAATGCTTCCCTACAAATAAATACATTTTGACAGGCATACTTTTATTTTTTATAATATCTCTATTTGAGAATTGGCACAGGGAATGCCCTTTATAAATAATATACTGACTGCTTATTTTTCGGTTCACGGTGAAAACTATTTATCCTCGGTGATCTCGACACTGCACAGTACAGTGTCAAGCTCACCTTAGGCAATAGTTTTATACGGGCGCCTCAAAGCAGTCAATACTTGTATATTAATGCTTGCGTTTAATTTCATGCTCCTGGGCATAGCATATGTAATCTTACTTTTAATGTTTCACATGATTCGGTGCTGTGTAGCGCTGACAGGTTAATTGCCATGCACTATTATTGGCCAATCAGTATCTGAAGGGGAGAAAATTTATAACAAATAAAAAGAGCATCAATTTTTTGTAAATGCTGGATTCCTTATTTCCATCTCTTATAGAGCGATGGAAACAATGGGCGACAGTCTAATGTCTTCGATCTCTTCCGCACTCCACGGCTCCGTCGGAATACGCTTAACTTGATTTTCAATTGGTAAGTAGTAATGCTGAGTTGTTTATGGATCGGAATCGTTTTCGTACAAGAGTAATATAGTTGTACATGTACATCAAACTGAATTCCAAACCTTTAGAAGTAATCGTTTCCTTTCCGTTTCTTCATCTTTTTACAATGTTATCATTATCATCACAGTGTTGCTGTTGTTGTGGTATTTAATATCTATCACTATTATAGTTATTATTATTATAATTGTTATTATCACTATCATTATTATCATTATTATTATTATTATTATTATTTGTATTATTATCACTATTATTATTATTATTATTATCATCATCATCATCATCGTCATTATCAATATTATCTACTCAGGATCGTAAACACGCTTGTCTATTACGGGTTGTCCTTGAGCACGGATTCTCTCGGTGTCGACATCTACCTCGCTTTCTTCGTCTCTGGAGCTGTCGAGATCCCCGCGTACACCTCCGTGCTCTTTGGCATCGAGTACTTTGGTCGAAGGCCCATGATTGTGTCCTACATGATAGCCGGTGGTATTGCCTGCCTTGCCACCATCTTCATACGTGAGTGTTTAGAGATCATGCAGTCATATATGTGTTATGGGAGGGGCGGGTAAGTGTCCGGACAATTAACAAACATAGAGCCTTCTCTTTTGCCTTCGGATTCAACGAAAAATATTCATATTTATAACATTGTCCAATCAACTGTCCGGACAAACTACGTCTGGGGATACAAGGCCGGCAGCAGCAATCCCCGAATATCCACATAATATTCGGCTAGCGAGATGCCCAAATAGTCTCATATTCGGGCAGGAGTTGCCGGAATATGTAATTTCTCACCACAAAAAAAAAGGATCAAAATGTGTGCACACTCGCCTAGCGTGAGCGAAACATTTAGAAACGGAAGAGTTGGTTCAGACAAAAGACGTCAACACCCTCGCGAAAATGTACCAGTAAACGTCTATTCGATAGAGTTGACAACTGGAGCCTGTATCAAAAAGTCCTCCAATCAATTGCAAGTTTGCAGTGTCCTATCTCTTATGTACAAAGTCGTGATTGATATCAATCGCAAATAAGTTGCTACTTATTGCAAGTGTTTATAAAACATGGGCCTGGTCATGCAATTGAATGTGACAGAAACCGTTTGGAAGCAATGGGGAAAAGATGATAAGAATAATAATTGTCTACTGCGAAATTTTCGATTGATCAAAATAGAAAGAAATCGATTCAATCTTGCTGAAAACATCTTGCACTGCACATTGAAATAGGTATTTGGGCAACACGCCCATGTGGCAAGAAATTTCGGTCCAAACTTCTCCATTATTTCTCGTCGATCATAATTCGAATATGGCAGTTTTTTTCCTCTCATCTCATCTGCAGATCAAAAAATGCGATTTCCTTTTTTCATGATATGATAGTTAAATTACTTTTCATAAATTGCATGTATAGAATATTTAAGATCCAATTATAATAATGTCTAATATGATTTTTTTTTTTTTTTTTGGGGGGTTCACTACTTCTTTGGTTATTGCTTTTTAAGTTTCTTAAATATATATATTTTTAAAATTCTACTTTGTTATCTTTTGTTGCCTGTTCTTTTATTTCGTTTAACCATTACACGGATTTCCTATTGAAACCCCAAGCCGCCGGTCCAGGACGGGTAGCCGTTGCGATGATCGGGAAATTTGGTATCGCTGGATCGTTCGCCATTGCTTACTTGTATCCTGCTGAGATATTCCCGACACCTATCAGGTAAAACAAACAAAACAGATTTTCGATCTCTCTAAATGGACCCTTTTACAGTTTTTATCACGTTTTTACTTTATTTAAGTGAAAATGTAAAGTTGTTATTTCTATCTATTTGACTATGTTGCTATATTGCTATATTTTTGTTACAAATTATGCCTAATAGTTAAGAAAAATTTAAGTGGAAAAGTTTGATAATTAAAGCCAGAGAAATCCGGCTTAGTATCACTTTTATGTAGGGGTCTAGTGGTCTAGCGGATACGTCCCAGGACTGTGGATCACATGGGTCGCAGTTCGAGTCCCGCCGCGGCATTAGTGCTGTTCTACCTCTTCTTTTCTTTTTCTGCAATTATCAATACCCAGTAATTGCCGGGAAGGCCTACCCCTTTAGTGGCAAATTTGGTTTAATGCCTTGCCAATAGACGTTAGCGCCGGGCTGAGATTCGAACCCTCAACCCTTGGATTGATTCAAGAGAATAAACCACTCTACCCCGACACCTCCACCGGCGTAATTATGTTAAAAGTTAACATAGGCCTATATCTTGTCTAGCTCTAAATCCTATATTCAGGTTAGACATGTTATACATCAATGAATAGTAATTACAAGGGAATTATTGGAAAATGCAAAGAAACAGGCAATGTTCTAGGTAAGAGCTGATGTACTAGGTCTATTCTAATTTTTCTAATCCCGATCTTTAGAGCGGCTGGTCTAGGGATGTGTGCCATGGCATCGAGAGTGGCCGGTATGATCTCCCCGCTGATTATCTTACTTGGGGATTACTGGAAACCCCTCCCATTCCTCATATTCGGCATCTCCTCCATTTTAGCAGGAATCCTGGCCCTCTTCCTCCCCGAGACCAAAGGGAGGCGGGTGCCAGAGACCATCGAAGAGGGGGAGAACTTTGGCAGGTTAGTCCTTCTCATGTAAGCCTCTTTATATGGAATAATTGGGATCGGCCGTGCTTGTAGAGGGAGACCTTTACCTCCCCACCTCCAACACACGATCCTAGCTTTTTATTGATGATGAAAATGAGGATGTGATCAAAATGATTAATATGATTTCAGAGTTTAAAGGGAGAACTTTTGATACTGATGAGGCTATTATACCCTGGGTAAACATTATTATTGCTATTGTTATTATTAGTAGTAGTAGTTGTAGTAATAGTCATAGTAGTAGTAGTAGTAATGTTATATACATGTATATTATTATATTATTGTTATGAATATTATTATCATTATTTTTTATTTGTATTTGTTTTAATTATTATTATTATTAGTTTTAAAGGGATAGGAAAAGATGGTCGATAATTTCGATTATAATGTGGTAATTTACGATGATAATGGTGATGATGGTAGTATGTTTTGGTCATGACAGAACCAAACAAATGACAGAACTGATAGTACATCTCTACTTTATGTTTATAATCAAACACTATCAGTAAGATCCTTTATTGTATACAATGTCCACTGCTTTACGTCAATTTATATCTGCTTCTCTCTTCATCAATATATTTTTTCATGACATGTTTTGTTGAATACAACAATATCATGTGCCAACCTCAAATCTATGTCGCAACTAGAATGAAACAAAGCGCAAACCAAGTTTATGATTTACAACCCCTACAAATATTACGAATCAATGAATAAAGGATATAACTTATACAGAATCAAGTTAATTTTCAGTATAATTGTCCTTTTACTTATGCCGTGTATATGATTAACTTCCGTTTCACCACCATACAATATCCGTTGCCCCTCGTTAAACAACAGCTTAACCCAGATGGAAAAGTCACGAACTGAAATGTAACATTTTCTACGGTATCGGATTTATTTCGTTAGAACTCCTCTAAATGAACCTGGTGATGATGAATACAACATGAGTGAAAGTCCAAAGATGGCATCATCAGGCGACTTCAAGTATCAGAAAGCTCCCGATGTCGACACCGCCATCGAAGCCTGAACTCGGGCCAAAAATGTCACGGAGTTGAAGTTGGCTTAGTGGCGATACACACAATATAAAAACAATCAATCAGAGAATGAGATGTAATTTGATAGTCTAAATTTTAATTAAACAATAAAACGAGATACAATATGAGTTCACAAGTATTGAACGTTAACAAATAGAAAATGAATCAGATTGTTATTTACTAAGAGGGTTGGATTAAATAAACACTGCCATAATACCAGACCATTGTTTGTAAAAAAGGGTGACGCGATCCGAACCTTAGAGTTTGCGAAAATGTCCCCTGCGTTTTGACGATCGTTGCAACATGCAGATCGAGATCAGGATCGAATGGCTCGATGGCTCGTGATGATGTGGATGAAACAGAGTACAAATCAGTCACTCGTAGACTATGGGTCATCAAAGTGTGGTTGAAAAATCCCCCTAAACCCGAGAAAAAGGTTTGTTCAGGTATGGCGCGGTAAACCGCCGCAAAAAATGTTTGTTTTGGTGTGTGAATGGCAACTGCGCGCAACCTAGGTCTTGTGCTTATACGCTGAGCCATGTGTTATAAGAAAGAGACATGTGAAGTATATAACGCTTGACGTCATCATAACAAACATAAAACGCCGCGGTTTAGCCGCGTCATACCTGAACGAGCTCTTAGGCTACGGATATAAAACATTAGATGTTGTTTCTCAAAAAATTATATTGTTATGTTACAACAAACAGTAAAAGGACTATGCTTGAAGTTGTGAGAAAAAATAAAAAAATCATTCAATTTTTTGGCAATATCAAATTTATAGTACCAATAGCAAGGGCTAATAACACTGTTCCTCAAAATGGACGCTTTTTGTCAGCATTACCGAATTATTTTGCAAGTATGTCGACGTCGTGTGATTTGAAAGCTGTACACTCTTTTGAAAAACCCATTTAGTATTTAAGCATCGTAACACCTTGATTTAATTCGATGAAATATCTTAAATACAGAAAGTAAGAGGGTACAGGGAGGAGAAGAATACCCTGGACATGATGGATGTATCAGCGTGAACAGTGGGGGAAATGGGTAGAAGGCTAGGGGGCAGAGAAAAACGGAATGAGGGAGGGGGAGATAGAGAGGTGGAGAGGGGAGAAGAGAGAGAGAGAAGAGAGAAAGAAAGAGAGAATGAGGGGGCGGGGTATAGAGATGGAGAGAGAGAGGTAATAGACAAGGGAGTTGTGCAGATGAAGAAGGCTGGAAATAGAAGGTTGTACAATAACATGAAGTTTAGTTTAGTTTAGTTTATTTCTTTATTAAAAAATCACACCCGTCATCAGACGGCCGGCCTAAAAAGGCCTATTAGTGATACATCAAAAATAACAGTCATAAACAATTTGACATGGTAACATAGTACAAATATAAATATAACATAATGACAAACACAGAGAAAAAAAAATTCATGTATTACAGTGTAATTAAAAGTTGGTTGGCATGCACTAAAAACATACCAACAACAGCAACAAAAGTCAGGAAAAAAAGAAGAAAAAAAATTATTCATTTAAGTAGTACAAACGTTCGCGGCGAGTTGTTATGATTTGGTTTGCAAAACTGGCTATTAAACCACTTAGTGAGTCGGCTGAAATTAGGTAAATAAATTGTTGAACGTCAAAGCCAATTACGCGTAGATAGGAATGGTGGGGGTATAAAATGTAACCTGCATCTGACATATATAGTGTCAACTAATGTGTATATAAATGTCGGTGCTCGGGTAAAGTTGGTATGTATCTGACGTTTAGTCAAATTCCTTGTATATATTTATTACTAACAGTATACTAGGTATGTTAATATGGCATATTAATTAAACCAATTATCTGTTGTGTAACCCATCTAGTATTTATGAAAAGAAGCATTTTAATAATTATTATCTACATGTACTTTTGTTTAGTTCTTTACCTCTTAGCTAATACCATAGCTACCACGTAAAGAACTGGAAAGATTAGAAATCGAATAACGGTGCTATACCTTTGATAGACAAGCCGCAATCATTATACGATCAACAATATGTAACAAAATTATAAGACGCAGTAATA
Organism: Mesocentrotus franciscanus; assembly: GCA_037976565.1. Lineage (NCBI taxonomy): Eukaryota > Metazoa > Echinodermata > Echinoidea > Camarodonta > Strongylocentrotidae > Mesocentrotus > Mesocentrotus franciscanus. The sequence continues at coordinate 28,865,439 of CP137671.1, forward strand.
ATCTTTTATCTTTTACCACGTTTATCATGATACATGTATATACAAACTACAGAAATGGAGTGCCTTTTAACATGATACAGCTTTATAGCATAACTTAAATATACCTAAGCAACAGTGCACTAAGTATTTAAATAAAACAAAATATGACGATATTGTGCTGTCACGCTTTTATTCCGAGTGTATAGTGTTTTCCTTTTACATGGTGATTTGTTGTACCTGTTTTATTCATTAGTTGAATTGTTTTTAACTTGGTTGGTTTGTTTGTTTTATACATGTATGACTGTAATGAAAGCATGGGTCTGTGAGAAACCAGGGGACCAACAGCTTTAAGTCCTCTCTAAGGGACTTGGTAATGACGGTTAATGTCTTACCTGGGGACACAAGCGCAAACATCGACTTGGTTTTGAACCCGTGACCTGCCGGATACGAGACCACTGCTCTATCACTGACCCATCGCGCCTCCTTCATTGCTATCAATCGACTATCAGCATTCTCTCCGGAAGTTCTCGAATGGTCAGCCATCTTGCTATATATGGCAAATTGTGATTCCCTTATCTTCACCCGTTTTGGTGAGTTAAAAAATATAGTCATCGATCTCTATTGGCTATTTAACTTCTCTGACATTTCTACCGCTTTCAACACTGCGCATAGTCCAGCCTCTGTACCGTTTCCGTGTCGCGCACCCAATCAGCTGATAAAATAACACACCCTCAACGTTGAAAGTAGACATAGCCATTCCGCTCTTTCTGAGGTATTTGGGGATAGCGCGATCAATGGAGAGAGCGCGCTGTGTGTGGATCGGTGCGTGGGTTGGAGAATATGAATGAACGGACTGAATCTGGACTACACTGCGCACTGTAAACATATTAAATAATGCTCTTTTTGATCGATTAAGGCAACAGTTTGTGGAGGTGTCGTGGTAAAGTGGTTAGTTGACTTGTCTCTCAATCCAAGGTTGAGCCTGACGGTTCGAATCCCAGCCTGACACTAACGTCTTTTGACAAGACATTGATCGACATTTTCCATTTCACCCAGGTGTAAATAAGTACCTGAAAAATATTGTTGGGGTAATGAACATTGCAGGGCCCTCAGGATGGTATCGATGAGGCTTCCCTGGGGGAAACAAAATTATGCTTATCATTATTATTTAGTGCCTTCAAATAGTGTTTAATTTACACCTAAGTGTTAAGGTAAATATATCAAAATAGATTTATTGCCTGCAGTAATCTAGACTTCGATAGCTTTTTATGCACCATTGGCTGATTGAGGCAGCTTGTATATAGTAATGAGAATAGTACTCATTACGTACAACAGATATGTGAGATAAATTGATTTGCTGAGAACAAATTAAAAGAAAAGTGCACTTTATGTATTCAATTATCCCCATCTTAAGTCATTTAAGACACATTTCTGCAAATTTTTTCAAAAGAAATGTGTTTGAAGTCGAATATTGATGAAAGATTTACCAAATTTAGGTTTTCTGCGTACAACAGAAAACCCAAGTTATGTATTCTTTTATCAACATTTTTTGGGGAAATCTTTGCAGAAGTGTGTCTTAAAATATGACAACCTCTTTCACATTACGATACAATTTAAGTGAAATTTTGCCATCAAATCTTTGGCGAATTTGGGGATCCCAACACTTTAGAGGGGCTTTAATAAAATGGGGATAATTGAATATATAAAGTGCACTTTTCTTTAATTTTTCCAGCAAATCACAAACATTTAATCCCACATATCTGTTGTAAGTAATGAGTACTATTCTCCGCTAGTCCAAGTAAAACATATTTAAAGTGAACCAATTCATTGAAGGCAAAGCGCTGTCTAATTACATACACAAAGTCAAAAGAAACTTGATTAAGACCATTTTCTTTATCTAATGAAAAGGTCGAATTTGACAGTGTATAACATATAGTGTTTAAAAATCACCGAAAGAAATTACGGATAACTTTTCTGGCTTCTCTAGTACTCAACAGATATGCGATAGGTTGAATCCAGTTACTAGAGGCACTGATTGCATCAAAGAGATCCCTCAGGAAGTGGCTATTGAAACAGAAATACACAACCCCAGGAATCCAACAGACATAGAAAGCAGCTTGGAGAAGCAACACAGTCACAACCCCTTTGAACCTTCGTGCGGATCTGCGTGGATGGGGATGTGGCCTTTGGCCGATCATGACACTGTCGATGCCCTTGGTCAGGTTGGTTTCCCCGTTGTTGGGTCTCTGCCGATGAGTCGTATTGGCTTTCGAGGCGTGGCATGGGACTACAGACATCGCGGCAATGGCTCTGGATTGCTTCAGCACGATTCTCAGCAAGCTGACGTTGGTCCATGTCGTAATTCCGAAGGCGACGACGATCGGGACGCTGATGAAACAAGCATTGAAGGAATCCACCCAATTGCTTGTTAAGAATTTCTTGTCGCGGGTGCATTCTGCAATGTACTTCTCCGCAAAGGGTAAGCCAGTAAGAGGGAGGTATATCGTGCAAACCAACGAGATTGTTACAAGTCCGATTACGAGCCATCTTTTGGTCTTGTCCAGCGAAACCATCGTGGCATACCTTAAGGGGTGGCTGATGAGAAAATACTTGTTGATACACAGCCCAGATATAGACGCCATGTTGCTGAAAAGCAAGACATAGTAGAAGAAAGGAAGAGTGGAATTGATCACGGTGCAAATTATGACGTCGCCTTTTGAAATTTTCCATGTGAGCGACCAAATGCCACCGGTTATAGATTGGATCATGTCAAGAAGAGCATGTACTTGGTAAACTAATGCCGCTTCTTCAGGCATGGAAACTTGCTTTGATATCACCACAAGGGTGAGTACATTCAAGGATACAGAGAGTACCATATTTAAAGAGAAGGAAATTATAGTAAAAATACTTCCATCTAAAGGTTCGGTCCCGTTGTCATCACGTGTTACATTGTCCATAATGCTAAAATGTCATCACAACTACGATAATCAAAGCTGTTTACCAGTATTGCCCGCTTGTGTCATTTTCGTTGAATTTCGATGGTGAAAATTCGAGTTTCATCGCTTTATAGCACCGTCATTGCCAACCGAAAAGACGAGAAAACGTCCGACTGAAACATACCCAAATTATTGAAAGGAAAAATGCCCATCAGAGAATGAAACACAGTACTGAGGAAACAGTTATGATGGAAACTCTGTCACACATAGCTTGCAATTGCAGGAAATCGGTTGAAAGTAAAAACTGCTCACCAGAGAAAGGTTAAAAGAATACTCGAAAGTTGTTATTATTATGAGTGACACTATGTCAGACATGCACTCCCGCAAGGTATTGTATACGAGTAATAATGATACATCTGATCAAAAAATCGAATTGCGGGGCCGGGGAACGGAAAGTGGCCGCTATGCCTCGCGTGCATTTTCGCGAAGTATTTGAACACTGATGATAGCACTGTAGAACGGTATTGACAATATTTGTCATCATGATCAAGGGGCAGACCTTTCACAATCAAGTGAATAAACACTCTCTTTCTGGTAGTCCCCCCTCCTTTAATTTTCAAAGAGTTCGGGGAACTTATGCAGAGAAGAGACAGAGAGAGACAGAGAGAGAGAGAGAGAAAGAGAGAAAGAGAGAAAGAGATCGGAGGATTAGGAATAAAATGGCTTGATATCTCATTGGAAATGAATTATCAAACAGTTGCGTTATTATGCTTTTCTACATTCGCACTTATCTTTTCCTTTTTTGTCCTTCATGACTCAAATTGATTTATATATCTGAATAGATATTCACTGAAAGGATAGGAGGAAACACACTTCGACCGTAAATTGACACTTACATTTGTTTATTCAGAAATATAAGAGGTGGTCATGGTAGTGCCAAGTAGTATTCAGCATTTGTAAAATAATGAAATTGCCCCTCTGTTTGACCATTTTTGCTACACTTGTAGCGAGATACACTTGTTATCTACAATAGAACTGTGAGTAAATAACATTATAATTGTTGACTTAAGGTTAAACGCACGTTTTTCAACCCTAACGTCGTATTGAATAACCCTTTGTGTGTACTCACGTCTCTATTTTCGATTACTTTAATAGATTCGATTTCCACTTTCTGAAGAAGAAAAGAATTGAGGGCTGAGCCAAAAAGATTGACGTATTTACCTAGCGGCATGAATGCAAGACATTACGACGCGGTATTTATCCGTTTAAAATTAGGCTGGGGGTTGGGGTGCGGGGTGGGGGGAGACTTTGAATTTTGTTGTAAAAAAGTATTTCATTTATAGCGAGGCCCTTCGACATGTTTGATGAATTATATATCTTATTTTGCGCTGGAGTAGCGACCGAGCGAGAAAAAATGCATGTCTTGTAATTATTTCTTCTTCTTCTTCTACTTCTTCTTCTCCTTCTAAAATTATGTTTGATGTACCCCGTCCCCACAGCACCAAACCTAATTTGGATTGGTATCCACGCTGTATATATCTGGTAATTTGTGTTCTATCCTGTAATTTGTGTTCTATCCCAGATGTAATCTTCATCCGCTTTGATACGATGAGGACAAGGCCGGCAAGAGCCCAAACGATAATCAATCACTAAATACTTTAATGTTTGGAGTAGGCAAAATAAAATAAATGGTGCAATCACATTTTGGGGGAAAGATCCACTTCTTTTTTTTGTTTAATTTCTCAACTTTTTCAACATAATAAAAAGTAATATGCAAACTATAGGTGCATGTATATTACTAACAAAAGTCAAAATACATACATAATCATATCATAATATAAATCAATTAAATAATTATACCTTTACAAAAACACATAGTTGACAAATCATTTCAAAATTGAAAATACAGGATACCGACATCTTAAGCTTTATTTCAAGTTCATTTCCAGTTATGATCACGAATGCTATTTGACGCGAACACCCATATATCTATATATATTTTTAAGAATGGGCGATTTATTTATTTTATTTTATTTTTTTTTTAGGTTGTAAATTGATATAGTAGTCTATCACAATTTATAAACAACATTGTGTAATCTTAAACATAATTTCCTTTGAACATGTATTATAATAATAATAATAATAATACATATCATTTGTAAGGCGCCAAATCCACTTGAAAATCAAATGCTCAAGGCGCAGCTTGTGCAAAAGATGAAATACATGATAAATATATACAAATGTGCAATAGGAAAGGTACAGAAATGAAAGGTAGTGGTAATCAATTATAGGCTAAATTAAACAGATATTTTTTAAGATTGTTTTTTAACGCTTCACCAGAACTGCTATTCTTAATCCATTGAGGGAGAGTATTCCATAATGTAGGCCCAGCATGAGCGAAGGTTCGCTCCCCCCACTTTGTTTTAACCCTAGGAATAACAAGTAAGCCAGAGTTTTCAGAACGTAGCTGTCTAGTGGGAATGTAATGCTTGATCAAGCCGATGTTGTACTGCGGAGCAGAGCCATGTATACAGTGAAATAATAACAAAATAATCTTGAAAACAACGCGTTCTTCTACGGGCAACCAATGAAGTAATTTGAGGACTGGTGTGATGTGATTGTACTTGTTGGAGAGGGTCACGACACGAGCAGCAGCATTCTGTAATTTTTGTAATTTTGCGAGTAGGTTTTGAGGCGAACCAAACAAAAGGCCATTACCAAAATCCAAGCGAGATGAGATTAAAGCATGAGTAATTTTCTCAGTGGCACTACGGTTAAGATATTTACGAATAAAACCTAAATTGCGTAACTGATAACGTACTGATTTTGAAACATATTGAATTTGTGGAGACATTGTCATATTTGAGTCGAGAACACACCAAGGTTGCGACATACATTGGATAAGGTAGATTCATGTCCAGCAAGAGTAATTGAAGTGATGGAAATCTTCTCTAACTGAGTCTTAGAACCATACATTACTAATTCGCATTTGGCGAGATTTAATTTTAGTGAATGTGAGTTCAACCAATTATGAACATCTTGTACACAATTCTCGATGTTGTGGATAGCGCTGGCTGCAATGCTCTGATTGGGTTTGAAATAAAACATCAGCCTATCAAGAAGGGTAACTTAAAGCCATTCATTTTTAGAAACTATAAATAACATCCTAAGTATGGTACAGCAAAAAACGATTAAGTACAAATTCAAATTCAATAATTTAATAAATAATAAATAATTGCGGGCCTGTTTTCATTGTATGGATAACGTCATTTGAAGAAGAAAAATCATCGTAATATTACGACACGATGGTTCTACATTATATAAGGATAACCATCTCACCTCACACAAACACACGAACGCTCAAAGGTATGTGAAATTACGAGGAAAAAACCCCCGTAACTGTGGTGGTTTATTGAATCTCACATTCACCAACTTACCACCAATGCGCATGGGCATACATTTACATAAATATGAATATTTATATGATTAACAATAGTAAAGATTCGATAACAGTATAATAATAGAGTACTATATTTACATCAATACATGGTTCTAAAATCCTTGCATAATACACTCATTGATCAATATGGCATGATTATAAGAATAATAGTGGGTTCTTGTATAGCGCTCGTGTCTGTCAGACTTGATACTACTGGGGGGGGTGTTTCACAAAGACTAAAATCGACTCAAGTTTGACTTGAACTATGGCAGGCCGTTCATGCCGCTAGTTTCTCTAACCATTCCTGGCATTGGTTTCTCAAGGGACGTACAATTCGTGGTCAAAAATCTACAGAGTTTACCTTTTTTGATAGTTCATTATTGAAGGAAAAAATATTATTTATAGAACACAATTGAGAGACCAATGGTGAGAGCAACCAGTGGCATGAATGGCCTGCCATAGTTGAAGTCCAACTTACGTCGATCTTAGTCTTTTTTAAACACCCCCAGGTGCTCCACTATTATTCCCCCGTTTTTAGCATGGCTGCCATTATGGCGCTCTAGTGACTTACTGACTTAGGTGCATAGGACGGTGTGTCCCCTTGCTCCCCTACGAGAAATCATGCTCCATTCTGATCTGTCCTGGGCTTGTTGCTCTGCCTCTTGTGTAGGTAATCCCGCATCGCACCGAACTTGGTCCTTCCATCTCGTTGGAGGGCGTCCCCGAGGTCTGCGTGCATTAAAGTCATTCTGGTATGCTTGGTATGGTAGGCGGTGATGCGGCAAGCGTACAACATGGCCAAACCATTTCAAGCGACGTTTGGTTATTTCTTCGCATATGGTGCTTGGGATGTTCAGCCTCTGCCTGATCTCTTCGTTCCTTATCTTGTCCATTTGGTGAACTCCAAGGATGGTCTAGCCTATAATCTAGGCGGAGTGCCGAGCTTTTTTCTTTGCTGCTAGACTAACCCTAAGCAGAACGTCTGATACGGCGAGACTACGAACCGTGAGTCGCGAAGCGGCTCACCGCCTATAATCACTGGTCTAGCTAATCAATATTCATATATATTCAAAATGGCGGACTATGAATCATTCAACAGCCCTACCAAATAAGGTACACCTATGTTACGTTCGACCAATCAGATATAAGAAACCGCAACGAAAAAGATTGCGCTCGTCCATTACTAAATAGGGGTAATAAAAAGGAAGAAGGGGAGATGAAACCAAAAAATCTTTAAAATGATCATTTTACTACTGTGAAATATCAAAAATTAAAAATTGTAGTTTTATGTGAACAATAAAACATATATCTTTGTATGGTAAAACAATTATCGTATCAAATTTACAATGACAAATTAGTGGTTCCCTTGTTTTGGTAGTGCCAGTAGTGCCACTAGTGGTACCGGTAGTTTTACGGCGGTACTTTCGTTCTGCCAACGGCAACGACTCGAGTCATCATGATCATAGAATCCGTGGTCGCGTAGAAAATCACAGCACAAGGGGATTGCTTGGTATATTGCACTCTTTCCAAAACCAGTAGGTAATGCAACAAAAATATCCCTGCCGGCTTCAATAACGCTACGAATAGCGGATTCCTGCAGTTCTCTGAATTTTCCATTAGGAATGCCTAGTTTGTTGGCCGCATATGATAAACTTTCTCGCAGAAGATCGTCGTCGCATGAACTACCCGCCATCTTGGATGAAGAAAATGACGTAATGTCACGTGATTTATAATATGCATATGCATAGACTCTTCTCCATACGTGTTTCTGATTGGTTGAGTTCATTTCGTATTCATGAGGTTTTTTCGTACGAAAAACTGCCACGGATTCATGGTCGATAATAAAAAAACAACGACTAAAGCTAGACCAGTGATTATAGGCGGTGAGCCGCTTCGCGACTCACGGTTCGTAGTCTCGCCGTATCAGACGTTCTGCTTATAGGGTTAGTCTAGCAGCAAAGAAAAAAGCTCGGCACTCCGCCTAGATTATAGGCTAAGGATGGTCCGGAGACACCTCATTTCAAATACCTCAAGCTTTTTTCTATCTGATTTTCGGAGAGTCCTGGATTCTGCTCCATATGTGGCAATAGGGAGGATAAGGCTCTATAGATCCTGACTTTGAGTCTCCTAGAAATATCTTGGTTGGACCAGATGGCACTTTTCAGCCTTCCGAATGCCCAAGCAGCCAGTCTTGTCCGTCTCTTCACGTCATCTTCTATGGAAGGAACTGTGCTGCCGAGAAAGAAAAATTTATCCACTTTCTCAATATTGGTGTTGTTAAGTGAAATATCTTGTTGATCCTTTGTCATGACTTTGCATTTTGTTGCATTGATTTTCATTCCCCATCTTCTACATGCCTTCTCCAGTTCATTTGTTGAGATTTGGAGGTTTTCAAATACGAGTTCCATAAGGGTGGTGTCATCTGCATATCTGATGTTGTTAATACGCATGTCACCCATCTGTATTCCACTATCTAGTTGTTGGATGTTCTTCATCACATATTCCAGGAATAGGTTGAAGAGACTTGGATAGAGGAGGCAGCCTTGTCTTACCCCAGTTATGTCATCAAACCATTCAGTTATCTTTCCATTCACCATAACAGATCATTTGGTTTGTTTGTACATGCTCTCTATGAGGTCAACCAAGGACTTGTCCACTCCAATGGAACGGAAACATTTCCAGAGAGCTTCTCGCCATATGGTATCAAATGCTGCTTTAAAGTCAACAAAGTTCAAGTGGATTGGTATCCTTCATTCTCTGGCCTTTTCGATGATCTGTCTAACGACAAACACAGCATCTGTGGTGCCCCTGCAACTTCTGAAACCACATTGTTCCTCTAGTATTTCAGGGAATTAGTTCCTGCCACATACCCATTTACTTCACCTGCATCGGATGTGGCGTATTTTGATTCATGTCTTGCCAATAGACAATAGTGCCGCGGCGGGACTCGAACCGCGAACCATGTGATCCACAGTACGGTGATGTCACCACTAGACAGTTCACGTGTATTACTTGTCTATTCGCCTCATTAACGATCATGATAGCTGACATACGCGAATTACAAATTAATGTGTTCAATTTTCTTATAGGTAATTGTCTATAAACAATTACAATAAATTCTAAGGAAATCTTAGAATTTTATACAATTTTTTGTTCTCTCTAAAGGTACATCTAATTGGAATTTATCGGAGTCAAGTTGATATTTTAATGCAATTTATTTTATACAATATACTGACAATAATCGTAAAGTTAAATTGATTATGCACAAATCGAAATTTAATAATTTGCATAGATACCTATTAGAACTTGATGTTCTATGCATCATGTAAAATGTCCTTGCCAACGGTGTGGTTTATAAAATAAAAAAATGTGCATGTATAACGCCTTATTTCCTAATATTCATCAAATATACAACCAAATGCACCAAAAACGGTAACCGATTTTAATATGTGGAATAATAGCATGCATCATACACAATTTAATGAACACGATATGCACATATTTCATACATCAGCTATTTTCATAACAGTATCTACTAAATTTGTTTCATCGAGTAAATCAAAAGTAGGCCTACACTGTACGATAATTTATGATAACATGTTAACTGCATATCTGCACTCTCGTGGTCATGTTGCCCATGGTTAAATTGTAGTAAGTAGTACCTGATAAAATTCTTATGTAGATTGTCTACTTCAAGTTTCAAATTGTAATGGAGAAAACGCCGTTCCATGGGAACAGTACCGTAATGATAATACTACTACTACTAATAGTAACATTTGTATAGCGCTTATGTTTCTAATCGCTTTACATTGTAATTACTAAAACCTCGGCCATTGGATTCAATGTCTAATCAGCACATAATATTACCTGGTAGGATGCGAACGTTAATGTGGTTGGATTGTGTGAGCTTGTAAAATGGCGCCTAGCCGGAATACTCCACAGGGAGCGGAGCGTGTGCACTATCATGCGCAGATTAGCCATTGAATCCAATGACCGGGGTAATACTGAATACAATATAAAACGCTTTAAAACGTCGTATTAGGTCGCTATAAAAATGTGCCTATTATCAAAATCCCATGGATCATAGAACCTAAGAGGCCAATGCAACGGAATTCTCGATAAATAAAAATAGGATTTAAAAAAAATCATACGTTTTAATGGCGGATTAATAAATTTCAACTAAACGGCATTTTACAGTGATCGTGTGTGTATATATTTGTTAAATGGCCATTGTTAATAATTCAAGGTCAATGGAAATCGCTCATCCTCATTTTTTCGAATCAGTCTTTGACTACTCATCCCATTTCACTTCGTTGTGGTTCAAGAGAGCATCAATTTTCTTCTCCAGACGGTCAAAGCGCTCCTTCATCTGTTCAAGTTTCTGCTCGACGCGGATTTGGGTCATGTCGCCTCCGATCTTCAGCCCCTCTTCTTCGACCCTTTCGCTCACTGTCTTCAGGCGATACTTAAGGTCAGTGACCAGTTGATGGGTGGTGACTTCCTCGTGCATGACCCCGCCCTGGTTGTATCAAGAACAGATTTTGATAAGTGAGTGATTCCTGCTTTTCCTGCTTCCAGATCTACATACGCTAAAGATATCCTTAGAATAAGAATTAGTTAAATACATGTATAACACAAAGATTATCATTATACATCATTACTGACGACAGGCCTTTTTTTCTTCATCTCTTTGAAGTGCGTTTTAATACCATTCATGACATAACGTGTTTCGAAGGAGCAGATCTAGAAATAGGATAACTCCAGCAGGTAATGCCGAAAATATCACATTTTTCTTTTATTAGACATTAATGTTTGAAATTTTTAAAACAATTTTACGAGCATTTTAAAACAAATCTGAGCACAATTAACCAAATTAGCAAACCACTATAAAAAGATTTGTGCAATGACTATCATTCACTTTGGAACTATCCAACTATTCCATTTGTTTCTGAGGAGACTATTAACCTTCTTCTTCTTTAAATCGTATGAGGAGGTTGCACAATACAACATCGCACTCATCTGGATCAGTATTCTTACCTGTGTCGTAGTCTTGTTGCAAACCTGAATGGCCTGTCGTAGGAGGTTCTGGTCTCCATTCAGCGTACTGTACCACTTCTGCAGTCCGTTGCAGCACGACTGATTAGGATTGAAGTGTTTAAACCTGATGACAGCCGAACGCCAAATGAAGATTGGGAGGTAACGTTGCACCTCCATCACCAGTTCCACCTGTCATATAGCATATTTAGTGATTAAGGCACGATCGCACTGTCTTTACGGAAATTTTAAGGAAGAATTTTAATACATTGTTTTATTGCCTAAAGAAATTATGTTACGATTACGAAATGTGGCATTTGTGTGGCCTTTGAAATTGCCATACGTTGATATTTTAAAGTCTTTGCAATGGTGTTTCAGATAGTTAATATTGTAAGGTCGGTGATGAGTATCTCAATGTGATAATGCGATGAAATAGATCTAACATTTCAAAGTAGTCTAAGGGTTACATCCCGAGATTTCCCAGAGGTTACCTTTTCCCAGCTGTCGATATAAAAGGGTAACGACTCATTGCAAGTCAAATTTTAGAGTAACGATAAATCTGAAGGAACACCTGAGAAGTCTTTGGTACGCATGGTCTCCAGAAAATGCAGGAGATTAACGTGGTCAATGATAGGCTTTAACTTTCACGTTCATCTTCATTACCAAGTTCAAGTTCAGGTCAGTTCAGGTGCTTCGTTTTCTAGGGCGAATTACTTATTTACAAATTCATATCACTAAAACCTAAGATAGGGCTAATAGTGGGTTGGCCCATTACGTATCCTGGTTTCACGCATATTAATGAACAGCACATTGCCACCAAGCGCTTGCACCTATACACAGCTACACAAGGAATTCTTTCCGTCACAAGCACTTACAACAACAACAAAAGAACAACAATAACAAGCTGCTCTCACCTGCATTGCTAGACGATGAAGCTTTGCTTTTTCTCGAATTGCATGAATGTCATCAACAGCCAGACCAACCTAGTCAATAAAAGGAAACATTATTAGCTGACATCGGTTGCCTAGCGGGTGGAATTCGAGAGAATTTATCTTACAAAGTAACTTTAAACCCAATGAAAGCTGACTTTCTTTCTCAGATTTTCATATTCGTCTCTTGTATCCTTAGATGTGCTCTTCTACTTCAATATGTCTGATGAAATGGTAGTTTTTACTGTTGCAGCGAAAAACAAACAAAACACCATGACATTACTGTTACTAATCTAGTACCTAAATAATTGAGGACATTCGTAGACATAATACTCCTACATCATACTATTACTTCAGCGTCTACCGGACTCTTATTAATACTACTACTACTGCTGTTGCTTCTGCTTGTACTGCTATTCCTACTTCTACTTCTATAGATTAAGTCTAGAATTTTCAATAGTAAAATCACTCTGTTTATGATTCCTTGAGTGACTTGAAGTCACTGGAGTACTACATACAGGACCCAACAATGGCCATGCTTTCCCACTCTCTATTTCCTATTCCGTGCCTTTTCTCCAGTTTCGTCTTGTATCCTTCACATTCTTGTTCTTTCGTACCCTCCACAACTTTTTTTCCTGATCATCTTGAGACGTACCAGGAGGTTCATGATGATGATGGACATGATGATCAGGAACAGAGCGAAGATGGTATACGTGATGCCTTCGTAGAAGACAGAAGTGAGGAAGAAGTCTTCTTCACCATCAGCCAAAGTGTTCTCCGTACCTAGATAGTTCTGACTGTGGAAGATGTTCACAAAGTCTAGCTCTCCGATCATCATCACAAAGGTCTTGGCGAAGGAGTACTGTACGCTGTGGAAGGGTTGCTAGGTTAGGAAGGAAAAGAAAACGACTGAAGTGTTCATATCTGACAGGTCCGCCGTATTTTGGAGTATTTTAGCACTGATCATGCTGATGTTCATTTTGTATGGATGGCAATGATTCATCACCTTGAATACACCGTCTCTACTTTTACACCATGCGTAGTGATCAGGTGATTCAGCAGTGAACCCATTTTTGTAGACCTATTCGGGGCTCGTCCTACAGGTAATGATAGCGTGACCAAATTTAAACATCATGATACGACTTTTGTTCGCAATGGCTAAGGCATACCCCCTCCTCCTCCTCCTCCTCCTCTCCTCCCCCGGTACAATAAAGAAAGACCGCAATGAGAATTGTCCATACAACATTCAACAATGTTGAATTGATAAGCTTTGTAAGAAGTAGTTAAAACTATGCAATTTAAAGAAAATTTTAGAAACTAATTTCATTGTCAAATTTTTGATTTTCGAACAATAAAACATTCACAGATTTCCATGATATTTTCTTTTTCGTTATTTATTCGAAACAAGCATTGGATGTTCTAAAGGTGACTTTTGAATGCTTTCTCTTTACGTCTAAGGCCCAACCAACATGTATGACGTACCTTATTAACAACCTAATATTACCTGGTTCATGAGGAGTGTGTAAAAGCCAACGCAAAGGCGACGACAAAGAGGATGAGAATGAGGACGAACTTCATGAATGTCCGAAGAATATCTGAAACGTAATCAAATTAAATATTTGTTGTGGGGTCGTAAACAATACTCTGTTTTCAATTTCACACTGATAATTACAAGTCAAGGCAAGCAACATGAGCTCAGATTATTGCAGACACTAGAGTTTTCCCAGGTTTATTAGTTTCGCTATTCTAAATGTACCTTTGGTGCGAGATACTCATTTTTATATCTATGCGATATGACACGTATATCGAAATTATATTGTTGTGATTCTTCAAAGAGAGGATGTTGCTTGAAGTGTGCTGGTTATTGTAAATTAATGGTATCACAGTTCGTAAAATCGATATTAAGATAAGATAATAACAATAATAACAAAAGCATTCAAAGAATAAGCTCTTCCTGTCAGGTATCAATTTACTACACCTGGGTGAAGAGTGGCAAACGTAGATTAATGTCTTGCCAAAGGACATTAGTCTAAACCGCAAACTATGTGATCCACAGTCCGGAGACGTATCCACTAAATCACAATTATATTAAGAGAGATCAAGAAACTATTTCGATTTCGATTGTTCACACTCATACACATGATACAAAAAAGAGAAAATGATGGATAATTATCTACCCCCCCCCCCGACAGATGACGATCTTACCGGTGAACATGATGACGTAAATTCCCAGTCCCGAGAAGCGACGGATGAAGAGAATGAGATTGATCCATGCCAGGAAGACAGCCACTGCACCGCACTGCCATTGCCAATCCTATCATGTTAACAGATAAGAAGTGACGAAAATTATCAGAAAATCCGATTTCAAATAACATATGTCTTGAGAGCTCTTTCAATTGCTCCGCTGATGTCGGTATAGATATGAATCAACCGTTTCGTTTGAGTTCGTTTTGCCTCGCTCGCTCTTTGATGACGCAGCCCCTCTCCAAGAAATGTGCTGGAGAAAATTTTCTTTCCCGTCAATTGCTGCAAGGTTGTGGAACCAGTTACCCACCACTCTGAAGACGGCTATATCTGTGGACCCCTTCAAGAAGACTTCGAAGGCCAGAATGTTTTGTTAGAAAGCAATGGTTGATATACGTCTGTATTGTCTCAGCTGTTTCACTTGAAGTGTTTGATTATTGTTTATACTACTTTTTGGAGCGTTTTGTGAAGGGCTTTGTAACTCAGGGAAAAGGCGCTATGTATCTAAGTGGATTGGATGGGGTGGCCCAGATTTGAAAGAATATCTCAAAGCAGAAAAGCCAATCATACACGTAATGCCATAATACATGGACTGTAACATTGGTACTTTTATGGCTAATTTCAGATGTGCCTAGTTATGATGTCATAATTATTAGTTCGTAATCTAAAAAAGTCATAAGAGAATCTCCTGTATGCACGATTGACGATTACAAGTTCAATTTTCCAACCCTGAGACAAAGCTTTTGAAGTCTCGGACCTGGACCTGAAAAGGTATCATTCTCGGTCTTGACCATGGTCTTACCATTCGTAGGCTAACCCCCTTTAAGTACTGGATCCCGCTAAGTGGCAAGACAAGGAGAATGGCCAGGACGTACAGAGACCACTCGATTAGGTTCACGAAGCAGAAGTAAGATGTCCTCAGAACAAGCAACTGAGGTACCTACAAATTGAAAAGAAAACAATTAATGATTCTGTTTAAAACTTACGAAATGTTCTTGGACGGAGTCGTTAAGATTGTCGAAAGAAATATATACCCCTTAAAGGGATTGGGTAACTTTGTCTCAGATTCGGAAACAAAATCCTGGATTTAGCTCATGCTGCAATGATAATTATAAACCTTTAGGTCAGTCAGGAACCCCATGACTTTTACAAGCAGATCGCCTGTCTGATTATCAAGATATTTATGATTGGAAATCGAAATCAAATTTTGTGTTTTCCTAACGGTTTTCATAAGACTACAGTATATTGGGGAAACGAGTATGGTAAAACCGGTCACTCAAAGATTTTTACTTTTTTGAGGCACCTCTTGATCATTTTGAAGCGCAATTTTTTAAAGGCAACGTTTAACAATGTTAAATCCGAGATGCATGGCCCTACGTCTTATCAGTGTCTGTGACATGGTGTAATATTGAAGCCCTACAAAAATTACGCTTCAAAATGATCATGAAGTGCCTCAAAAAGTTAAAAAAAAATCTTTGAGTGACCGGTTTTACCATACTCATTTTTCCCGATAGACTGTAATGTTTTAAAAACCGTTAGGAAAAAGAAAAATGAAATTTCGATTTCCAATCATGAAAATCTTGATAATCAGACAGGCGATCGGCTCGTAAAAGTCATGGGATTC
Source organism: Mesocentrotus franciscanus (assembly GCA_037976565.1). NCBI lineage: Eukaryota > Metazoa > Echinodermata > Echinoidea > Camarodonta > Strongylocentrotidae > Mesocentrotus > Mesocentrotus franciscanus. The sequence goes on from CP137671.1 coordinate 28,881,624, forward strand.
CTGACTGACCTAAAGGTTTATAATTGTGATTGTAGCATGAGCTAAATCCAGGATTTTGTTTCAGAATCTGAGGCAATGTTACCGAGTCACTTACAAAAATTTTGCAATTCAAGTTTTACCATTTATATACCTCTTGTTAGTATATTATCATACTTGTCGTTGGTATCATTAAAACATGCATTGCTATTGTCAATAGTGAATTCTTCATTTGTTTGGAGGAAGGATTGTATGTTATGTGTGCCATCTAATAACATGACTATCCTCGTTATTACCGCACACAAAAATGCCATTAACTCGAAACAAAACAAAGGCAAATCTAGAGAAATTGGACTGTACCTCCCGAAGCAGGTTGATCAAGGATAGAACCAGTATAATCCAATCACCGATGCGACCAAAGAAGAATATCGTAGCTTCATGGAACCCTGCAGTCCATTGTTGTTCGCCGTCGACGAACCAAGATACCCCCGCACTCTGGTTGGCGTGTCGCACATAGTAACTAGGCGGGACTACGATGACGTAACCAGTCAGCATCGCAACAAAGAGAAGGTAAGAACCGAGGGAGGCCAAGAAGAAGTACTGTCCGACTTGGCTCCACTTGTGACTGAGCAGGCTGGAGACAAGGGGGTGGCCCAAGAGATCTGCACGCTCCGAGGCCACCTGAAATCCAAAGAGTTCGCTTGATTTTTATTGATAATGAAGAAATAGGAATGTCATATTTCATCAATGTTATGAGTTTTATTGGTGAAGATCGGGCACCAAACAGAATTACAATCATCCATCCCAGATGAGATGCTTAATTAAAGATAAAACTACTTCTACAGTTTTTTTCATTCTAATGATAAATAATATGTTAAGATATAACATAAAAAATGACACTTTTGCATCATTCTTTAGACTTCAAAGATTTACAAGGCAAAATGAAAATCTCATTTTCTTTCAAGACTCTTCAATTCCATTGCTTATAAGCCTGTATGTCACCCAGGAGCCACACCACCAATTTTATTTGGGATTAACATTCAAATTTTGCACTCTAGCTTAAAGGCATTATTTAACAATGCAAAATCTGAGATGCATCGCCCTACGTGTTATCAGCGTCTGTGGGATGGTGTAATATTGAAGCCCTAAAAAAATTGCGCTTCAAAATGATCATGAAGTGCCTCAAAAAAGTTAAAATCTTTGAGTGACCGGTTTTACCATGATGATTTTCCCCAATAGACTGTAGTGTTATAAAAACCGTTGTGAAATCGGTTTTTGAAATTTCGAATTCCAATCATAAATATCTTGATAATCAGACGGGCGATCGGCTTGTAAACGTCATGAGATTCCTGACTGACCTAAAGGTTTATGATTATGATTGCAGCATGAGCTAAATCCAGGATTTTGGTTAGAATCTGAAACAAAGCACCCAATCCCTTTAAGGGTGGGTACTTTCTACCCTTGGATCAAGAGAGACGAATAACGATGTTTGTCAACACCTGGTAAATGAGGATAAAACCTTACCCACACGAGAACATTTCACAAAGTGTTTGTTAATTTGAGAGAAGGGGCCATGAAAACTGTACCTACATACTCAATGGAGGACAGAAAATAGCCTTGGTCATTACTTCAGAACATCTTAGTTTGTTCTCGAGAATCCTCTTGGGAAATGTAATTCTAAAGTCACATTTATTTTCAAAGAGGACAATGGATTGTACTGGCTCTTGTGGGCCCTGTTTCATAAAACTTGTTATCAATGTGTCTTTTTGGAAGTGATATGTTATTGGTTAAGCTATTAAGTGGCCCTAACATGTAGAGCAATGTGTGCAGCGCTTTGAAACTGCACGGAAAAGACGCTATATCAAATAACATTTTGTTTATTGGAGTTGAAGAATATTATTATGATATTTACCATAATATTAAGAGGATGGTTAGCAGCAATGGCTTTCGAACTTGTCGTATACGGCCTCGCGCTCTTCTCCAAATGCCCATTGGCATCATACTGGTCTCCCGTTGGTGCCGCCGGAGTCTCAGGGATCTTCTTGTACTTGGGTTGACTCGGTTTGACGGCTTTGCCTTTGAATGTGATATGTTTCAATATCAGTCAAGCCTAGTTGGAAATAAAATCTGATCACATCTCTAGAGAAAATGGGGACTTGGCATGCAGGTGGTCTTTAAACATAGGTTCACATGTATTATATTTTTATAAATGAAGGTTTCAGGTTTCCAAATATTAAGTTTTATGCCCATGGCTCAACAATAAATGCCTCAAAACCAAGTTTAATTAATACATATTCATTCCATGTAATAAAATGTGTGATTTTCAAAATCCAATAAAATCTCAAGATTTTGAAGAAAATTCATGGGGTGAAAGTCAGTACTACAAGAATCGCTCAGTATATATGTTTTATTACATTCTGCAGTCCATGTTCATTCGAGGTCAAACGAATCCGTGCATGTGGCGGTAAACTTGTACTTATCCAAATTCAATTGAATTGAATTCAATTCAATTCTATTTCACCAGAGAAATTAAAAAATATATAACATACATTCATAGAACTATACATACATAAAAGAATAAAATACATGTATATACATTAGTACAGCAATATGAAAGTTGCTTGGCAGGTAGCAGCCAGAAAGGAAGTGACCCTTATAAGTGGCCGTCCTAAAGAGATATAATTAAAAGATGAATATAAGTACCAGATTGCAAGGACATGACAAATAAACAGTGCCTGATAAATGAAACACAGGGTTTAAAAAAATATATATAATGCAAGAATAATATTTCTTAAACCTACTTTTAAAACCATTCAGCGATTAAGATTATTTAATTGATGAGGAAAGCAAATTCCAAATGATATAGGTCCTTGGTACATAATAGATTTTTGAAAAAAAATGAGTAGGCCTACGCATATGTGGCAAGTGAAAATCCAAAGAATTTCTTGTTCTATGGCTATGAATATTGCAATTTAAAGTAAAAAAGGTTAAAGGTGACCCGGGGTGAATATGTTTATGACATAAGTACATGAACATTCCTACTTGGTATCAATATATATCATCAAAACGCAAGATTTTGAGTGAACTAAATACAGGTGATGTATGGGCAAGATACGTGGCATGGTTGATAATTCTAACTGCACGTTGATACTCTTATTCAGCTGCATAATGACGCGGGAAAGGCAAGGTTACGTGAAAAAGCGGAAAGGATTTAATGGTGTGCCATCGTAGTTATGAAATAAAAAGGGCTAACTTTAGAATACCCCACAAATAGGGCTTATGTGCATAAACGTCGAAGACCTAGAGTTAGGGTTAGGGTTAGGATTAGGATTAGGTTTAGTGTTACTTAAGAAACTAATGTCTTCAGATTTAACTTCATAAGTGAAGCGTTGGGTAACCTATGAACGTCTGGTCAATTTTTGTGGTGGGGGTATTCTAAAGTTGCACAGTAAAAAGACAAAGAAAGGAAGAAGGAGAAAGGAATAATGAGGCTCCAACGCGTCCTACAGCTTCAGAAACCAAGCTGGGATCAACATCTCATACTGGTCCGACCCATAAAGATAAGCGTAAGGCTTTGGAAGGTTTCTTCCTGATAAGCGGATTTCAACTGAGAGATGCACTTTAGAAAGCCCATGTTTGCTCTGAAGGTAAGATCTCTTTGAATTGTGGATAGCGTTCTATAAATGATTATATACAGCTGTATTTGTTTTACATTAACTCCCGGAGGTGAATACTAACAACTAGCAAGTCCTACAATTAAAACTTGATGGCAACATGATGGTTCAATGAATTATGTAATATCAATGCTGCTCAACTCAGTAGATGGATGCCAGATTAATTTAACTAAATTGGGCATTTCTAATTTTTAATTTCTAAGAGTCTTCTTATGACATTACTTATAACGGAATACTTTAGTGTCGTACAATTCTTAAACTTTGACTATACAGGTGTAGAGAACACATCGGACATATGGCATTCAAACATAATGAGATCAACAACATTTAGTGATGCACTACCTACTTCAGCAAGATAAGGTGTCCTCAAATCCTACTGAATAATTTAGGTCAAAATTCAAAAGTCTAGCATTGGTGCTTCAATTGTGATCATTACAAAACAATACAATTTTTTTTTCTGGGTGTGTTTCATTTCAGTACCATATTGCTTTCATTGAAATGTATGCAATGGATGGAATGAAAAGAAGAGTAGCTCTTTTATTTAATTATTATTTTCAGGACATCTGATCCCTTTTGAAGACTCCAGTAAGCGGGACGGCCTTAACAGCTCTCTCATTCTCCAGTGCTCTGCTTGTGGTAAAGAGCACCAGTTTAGTTCTTCGTCCAATGCCTGTGGTGGAGCTGAAAAACCAGCCGAAATTAACAAGAGCGCAACGCTGGCTGGCATATAGAGATAGGGCTGGGCAGGCAGATTTCTCGGCACTACTCGGTACACCACCAACTGTAATCTCAAAGAGCTACGGCAGACATGTTCCCTTCTTGTCAGCTTCAGTTCACAAGGAAACCACTCATAATAATAATAATAATTCACACTCCTACTGCACTACCACTACTACTACTACTTCTACTATCTCCACCGCTACTACTACTACTACTACTACTACTACTACTACTACTATTACCTTTACCATCACTACTACTACTACTACCACCACCACCACCACCACAAATAATAATACCAATAATAATAATGATAACCACTACTACTACTACCACTACTACAACTACTACAACTACTACTACTACTACTACTACTACTACTACTACTACTACCACAACTGCTACTAATACTGCTACTAGTAGTGTACTACTACCACCACCACCTCTACAAAACCATCACTACTACTACTACTATACTACTACTACTACTACTACTACTACTACCATCACCACCACTACTACCACCATCACTACTACTACTACTACTACTACCACCACCACCACCACCACCACCATCACTACTACTACTATTAATACTACTACTACTACTACTACTACTACTACTACTACTACCTACCATCGGAATCCTTCGGCCTATCCCAATGGGAGAAGGAATCCTCGAGGAACTCGTAGTCAAACTCAACCCAAAAGTTACTGTCCTTGGGTCCTGCGTCTGGCGATACTTTGACACACTTATCCATGACTCGCTCAGCAACATCTGAAGAAGGAAGGAGAAGTTGTATCATTTTTGTAAAGTTGCAAGAGAGTAATAGAAAGCATTTAAGTGTTGTGAAATTACCAATGTTTCAAAATATGCTTTGTGAAGTTGCAATGTGGTATTGCATGGACTTGTATTAGGAATGTTATACTTTGGTATGATCTAAAGTACGCGCATGAAGCTGCAGGTACTGGCAGCTCAACTCTAGGGGCTAATGGGCTATATAGTGTACATAATTATATGTAGGCCGGAATAGATATTCTTACATGTAGTTTGTTGTAATTCTGTTTCACGACACACATGGAAGAATGAAATTACTCCAGTCTACATTTATGTAAAATATGGTATACATGTATATTGAAGAGTATAATGTTGACTGGAATGTTATGTATATTGTGATTAGGAATGTTGTGGAAAGGAACAGCAGACGGATGAAATGGTTTCGCTATATCGATATCTGGGCAAATTTCCAAATTGATTTATATATTGAACACATCATCTAAAAGCACAAGCTCGATGAGAAACATAATTTTTAGGTCCATTTATACGGCCCCAAAACCGTAGAAACAATGAAATGTGATCAAACTCGATGATTTTTGCTTGCAGTGCGTTCATTTATTGTCCATTTACCTGGCATGTTTTTGATGAGTTTTCTCATGGGTGTAAACCTCTCATACGTATCATCATCCATGCTGGATACAGACATTACTTCTCGCCATTTATCGTGACTTAAAATCAAATTGGCAATGTTCCTAGAGATGAGAAGTAGGTAAAAAGAGAGTGATCAAGAGGGGAAAAGAAATATCAATGGTGCGAATCATGGATAGATTGATAGAGTCGAAACGAAAGTGTGTATAGGGGTGTGGGTTTGAGATATCGTGAGAGAGAGAGAGATAAACAGAGAGGGAGAGGGGTGAGATGCGACAGGAGGTCAGAGAAAGCTAGACACTACATTTCGTTTCGATCTGGTAAAAGTAAGCTACCCGTCACTACATGCCGTTATTTGCCTAGTCAGCCTCTAGAATACTGTTCCTCATGTGATCTCAAAGTACAGGGTGACGAATTTCATTGTGTCTCGTATGCCCGGTCTTTGATAACTTTCGTAAGCATTACGATAGACCTAACATTATCAAATGTCTTCAGTACTCAATTTACATTCTGTTAAACAATTAAAGAACCTTTCTAAATTTGGTAAAATCATTGTGTCAAAACTCGGATAAAACGTTTTTTTTTTAATTCAAAGCTTTAGACCCTTGGCATCTACATGGGAATGTGCATATAATATGTTATTTTTTCCTTTAGTAGCATAGTTCACGTACTTTTAGCACTGACAATATCTTAGAGTATATAGTTAAGAATCAAGCTATATTTGAAATCTTGCCTTTAGTTACTGTGTGTTGTTTGCTGCCAAAGAACCTTTCTTTGTTTGATGATAATTGTTTTACCTGACTGCTAAGAAAGTATGGACATGATTGTACGTAAACAACCAGGGGACCTACGGCTTTAAGTCCTCTCCGAGGGATCATTTGAGGTGTTCACACTTGTACAAGCATTGCTGTTTAGTGGACCCCTCTGTTTCCAATATGTATTTCTACATTTGTTGTAAATGTTTATAATTGATTTGTAATGTTTTGTTGGAAACATAAATAAATTGAAATTGAAATTGACTTGGTAATGAGGAGTATTGCCTTACCAAAGGGCGCGAGCCTATTGACTTGGCCCGGGACCTTCCGGTTAAGAGACCCCTGATCTACCACTGAGCCATCTCGCCTCTTCTTTGGTAAGATATATTCTTTTTTGCTGTCTTAGTTGTAAAATATCTTTATCCCATTTATCTGTATTTCTTCCATGCCCAAGGTGGGGCCGTTTAAGAGACAAAACAAACCTTTCAAACCTTTCAACATTATCACCTGTATTTCTGTAGATGTAAATAGGGTGAGATGGTTAGAGAGAGAGAGAGAGGGGGGGTCTGAAGAGGAGAGAGAGAGAATGACTAATAGCTAAATATGTAGATAAGATATACATGTATTTATGGACATAGAGAGAGGGAGAGAGAGGGGGAGGAGAAAGGGGAATCGGGTCATCTGATTCGTGTCGTTTTGTGATCTTACTCGTGCCCGTTGTCGATGGCATAGTCGAGGCAGTTGAGTCCCTGCTTGTCACGCAGTACGATGTCGGCTTTCTCCTCGTAGACGAGAAGCTTTACCATATCAATGTGACCTTTCTTGCAGGCTAGATGCAAAGGTGTTATCTGGAAAATAAAGCAGAATATTATTTGCCTGTAAGTCATCAACTCGTAAGTACCTGCCCTAATTATTGTAGATTGTAGTGATTGTAGTGATACTGCAATGTTGAGGTAACATTAGATTCACATTATTCAAATTGTATATACAATAACAGTCGTTGATGTCATGTCATAGAAATTAACGTTGACTTCAAGTTGGTATTTTTTATTCTCAGTCACACCATGCCAATCTTTTAAATGAATCCCAAAGACCTGCATTGGTGTTGTCATATCTCCTTCTCTCCTTGCAGCAGAAATTGAACCAGGATCAGATCAAAGTGTCTGGCATTCGTCTCGATTTTCAGAGACTCAATGAGGATTTGAATCGTTTTAGAATCGTCCTTTACCACTCCATATATATATAGATGATCTGCAAGGAGATATCCATATCAGATCTGTAAAGATCTACACAGAACAAGAACGATTACCAGCGCCCGACACGATTTTCTCTACGAATTCATGATGATTGCAGGAATTCTGTTTGAATTACCTACCTCGTTCAAGTCTGTTATATTAACCCGTGCCTTAGCTTTGAGTAGTTGCTTGACTGTCCTTATCCACCCATTGGCTGCTGCAAGGTGCAGAGGAGACCGCTTTTGTGCATCATCTAAGTTGCTTTTAGAAGAATTGAAAGAACAATGATTGATCAAAACCATATACATGTAGATAGATAATACAAGTCTACATTGAAACACTGATTTTTCATTACGCCTTGCAAAAAATAGGGGGAATTAGATCTACCCCTTTATGTGATTCTCAGATAATTCTAAAATATTTATAAAAGGGAAAGTATATATATGTTTAGATACTGGTCCGATAAAATAGGGGGTTTGCCACTTTGTTTACATTTCAATTGTAACATAAATGATATGAATTTGTTATGCTCTAAACATAATTTTCCAGATTTTTTATGTAGATTTTTTTTGTACTTGGCCAAAACTAAGATTTATTGATATGTTTAAAGTAAGAAATATTCCAAATGAAATTATTTGAAAAATAGTAACATTACCTTTCAGAAAAAAAATATTGTTTTATCGAGAACGGCAAGATGCCGGTTTATTGAAAATTCACAATTTCATTACAAATGGTATTTGGAATGACTCTGCATTGATAAATAGAAGAGTGAAAGCACAACAGCTTTTATTTGATTTCAAATATACACAATTAAAGAAAGCGTTTCCGCAGGGTTGGTTAGATATATTAAGCTATGTCAATGATTTTGAACATGAATGTGATATTTCGAACCTTATAGAAATAAAACAGGGGATAAAGTGAATGTTTTTGTTATGAAAGTGAAAGATTACTATCATTTGTTAATACGTAAGAAGTCAAGAGAACCAAATGTCATTTATTTTTGGAATTCCTTTCTAGATTTAGATAATGACTTTGTTTGGAAGGATGTATTTTTATTTAAATTAAAGCAAATTCGTAATAATAAAGTTAACCCGTTGACTACTGAATTCATTCATTGTCATAGGCTTAATACAGTAGCGACCCGGTTCCAGTAGGCAAGGGGTTAAACAATTTAATTTCAAGATGATTCACAGGTTTATTGCCTCAAAAGAAAACTTACATTTATGGCAAATTGTGAATAATATATGCCACTCTTGTGGACAAGTTGACTCAACGTTTCACTTTATGTTATAATACAAGGATGTGACTTTGTTTTCGAAAATAATATGTAATTTGATATTTAACATATTCCAAGTAAAAGTACAAATAAATCAAAATATATTAGTTGTAGGTAAGGACATAGGAAACAAGAAATATAATCTCCTGAATATTATTTTTAATTATGCGCAATATGCCATTTATAATGTTACGTTAAAGGGATCCGGTAACTTTGTCTCAGATTCTGAAACAAAATTCTGGATTTAGCTCATGATGCAATGATAATCATAAACCTTTAGGTCAGTCAGGAACCCCATGACTTTTACAAGCTGATCGCCTGTCTGATTATCAAGATATTTATGATTGAATTACAAATTTTGAAAACCGTTCGCCTGATGGTTTTCATAACACTATAGTCTATTAGGAAAACGAGTATGGTAAAACCGGTCAATCAAAGATTTTTACTTTTTGAGGCACTTCTTGATCATTTTGAAGCGCAATTTTTTTAGGGCTTCATTATTACACCATATCACAGACACTAATAACATGTAGGGCCGTGTATCTCAGATTTAACACTGTTAAACGATCCCTTTAACAAGATTGTCAATGATTCTGTTTTTACCCACATACTTTGTTTTTTAAGTTCAAGTCGTTACTATTTTTATTTTTAAGGTATGTGTTAGCAAAGAAAATGATACTAAGCTGGAAGAACTGTTGAATATACTTTAATTTTTAGCCTATATTATGTTTCACTTAATCATTGAGTAATGAATGTAAATATGTATTGAAATTATGGAAATAAAAACCTCGCTTGAGGATAAGAGAAAAAATATATATTAGGGAAAGTATTAGTCATTGCCCCCGACACCTAAAATGGACACCCTTTGACGCAGCAAAGGCGGGCCGGTTTTCTTTTTATGATGACGTAAAGTGTAATATCTTGTATAAGTATCTCATAGCACAGAACTCAGTTAATGCGCGAAAGATCTTTGTTGCGCGCAGTTACCGTTAATTTACACGTAAAAAAAAAAGCGGCGGTTTTTTTCTCGCGGTGGTTTACTGCGTCATTTCTGAACAAGACTTTAGAGGTCAGTTTTCTTACGTAACATTGACGGTAGCCTTCGCCTTGATGAGCTCCTGAACGGTCAGGTCATGTCCAGCCTCAGAGGCATAGTGGAGCGGTGCGTTACCCACATCATCGCACTTATCAACGACTTCACTTCGCTTCCACCGAATCAATGCCGCTACAGTTCTGCACAATGAAACATCATGAGTATAAATGTTTATATATACAATCGTATTTCCTGAAAAACACAGGAGTTCTGGGCTCTGTTTAAAAAAGAGTCACATTTTTGGTGGTGGTTATATTTCCTGTGGGCAGTGTGGGAGACAGATATGTGTACTTTGAAATAATCATGACTATAACAGCTAATGTAAAAATGCTGAAAATTATATTTGATTAAACAGTAAAAACGTTGAACTTTTTTTTACTGAAAGACTTTCTTCATTCATAGGTGCAGCAAAATATAAGGTTTCGTAAACCAATTAAAGATACTGTATATTATGGCATTAGAGTGCATACATACCATCTCAATGGGCAAACAGCATTTAACAAAGCCTTGTAGCAAAGTATGTATATTTTCATTGATCAAATGTTTTCAAATAATCACTACTAAGAAAGATTATGATATTAATATTCTTTCGATTTCAAGAAGTGTTATGAATTACTCTGTGTGTCCTTTCTTGGCGGCATCGAGAATGAATTCGGTGATTTCTTTATCATTGGTGCGACTGAGCTTAACCCCGTGATGAAGCAGAAGCTGAGAGAAAAGAAGAGAGTCGACATCATCATCATTATCCTCCTAATCATCCTTGTTACAACAGTCATCTCTATCCTCATCCTCATCTTCATCATCATCATCATCGTCATCGACAACTTACACGAATAACATCATAATCATCATCATAACCACCATAAAGACCAAATCTTATCGAGAAATCAACTCAACGGCAATTTCATACCCTATGCATATCCCACAGAAAAAATTTATGTTCGGATTTAGGTCATGGGCATGTTCACACGCACAAGGTGATGGACAAGGATATTTAAATTGCCTCGGGTTTGATTTTGTTTTAGTCTTTGCGTTTGTGCTATCATCATCGTCGTCATTTATCGTCACCAGTATCATGGTCATCATCCTCTTGCTCCTCCTCCCCACCATCATCACCATCGTCGTAATCATCAAGAACATCACCGTTATCACCGGCACCACCACCACCGACGTTATCACAACCATCATCAGCAAAATAAACAAATTATCTTAACAATCATCATCGTAACCTTCACCTTCTTGTTCTTCTATATACATGTATTTCTTCTTCTTTCACTTCTTAATATTGTTCCTCTTCTCCGTCTCTTCTTCGTCATGTCTGCCATCACTACTGTTAACAAATCTCTTTTAATTTGCTTACCTGTAGTGTATTTGCTTTGTTTTCCCTAGCTGCCCACCTGAGGAGCTCTGAGGCCGCGTCTCGAATAATATCACCCGAAGTCAAGCTCAATTCCAATCTTTTAATACTATCGAGCAGACCGATGATGGTGTCGAAGCTACCGGAGTTGGCCGCGACCTGGAGCGGCGTGAGCTTTTCATTGTTCATGGCACTAAAGGCAGCACGGCTATAGGAGTTAAATTGGTCGTGTGAAACCATAATGGAAAGATATGAAAACTTGTAAGAAATATTGCATGTGGCAGGGCTTAGACAAAATATCCTGAAACGAATCGTTAAAGAAAAACATGCTCTTCATCATTCGTGGCATTCATATCAGGACCGCTGTAGGAGTTAAAGTTGACGTGCGAAACCATAATGGAAAGATAGGAAAACTAATAATATTAAAAATTATTGAATATGGCAGGGCTTAAACAAAATACCCTGATATATGAATGGTTAAAGAAAGACATGCGAAATACATTAAAACACATTAGATTCTCTTGAAAGATTTTGGGGGAGGAAAAGTAGAAGGTAACAGCAGGAGCAGACCATGGAGGTCAAGGACCAACTGGGAAGAAAACATGGAGTGGAATGACACTGCAAGAGTGTACTAAAATGGCAGAAGGCAGAGATGTGTAGAAAAGTGTTACAATCAACCTCCGACTAAACATCCATTTTCGTCACCTCTCGTTCAAACCATTTTTATTTACATCGATATGACTAAATATATGCTGCATATATTGGATTTTTTTAGCTACAGAAAAGTATTTTAAGTGGTAAGACCATTTCTCACTTTGCGACCAAAAAATCCGCCACTAGTGGATGGTTCTCCTTGCAAGCGTGATGGAGCGGGGTTTCGCCGTTCCAATTTTTGACGTTGATATCAGCTCTAGCATTTCTCAATAGCGTCTTAACAATGTCGAGATGGCCAGCAGAGCAAGCCTCATGCAGGGGTGTGTCTTCGTCCTTCGTCGTTTGGTATGCCATTAACCCTGTGCCATACATTGTTTTTTTTTACAAAAGGAAAACCCACATGTAATGATGTGTCATATTCAGCTAACCGACTATAGCAATGTAGTGAGGTTTATATTAGCACAGTGAACACACATCTTTATCATGAAAAGATGAATGTTCTTTTTCTAATACTTTATTTATAATGCTTAAATGATCATGTTATTTTGTAAGTACTAAATCTATTCTTACTCGCTATTATGACAGTTTTTCATTGAGAAATATGTAGGTTACAGGAGAATTATAACTAACAATAATTTAAGATAAGATAAATACGGAAATGTGTGCATACTTGCTCCATCAGCGTGTACGAAAGGGGATTGGGATGGGGGCAGGTGGAGGCATTCTGCAGGCCCCCTCCCCCCTCCGCCAGAAATCTATTTGTAAAATCTTTTTCGAAAACGGACAGGCAAGCACAAATGTAATACTGGAAATTACTGGATATATCCATATTGTTTTGATCATTTATTTGTTGCTGTTGCTGTTATTGACAGTATTGGTTGCGGTTTTAAAACTTTGTAAGTCTGTTTCTATTTTACTGCCTGGCAGCGACTATCCCATGACAATTATCAGAATCATTAGTAGAGATTACAACGAATTTTAACTGCAGTATTCAAAAGCCAATCAGAGGTGCTCTCACTTTATGGTTTTAATCTAAGTTTATTTATTCAAGGCTAGCCGAATATTTTGCAGAAATTGGCCGATTTATGTTGAGTTAAAATGTCTACAGATTATATTTGGTAGAGCAAAACTCCTACCTGTTTTAAATCATGAAGACCTTTTCAAGTCGATAAAACTCACCATAAATATGCACAAAATTGCAAACATCAAAATGCAAAAAAACTTTCACCCTCCCCCTTCGCTCGCTCCCCTGCTAGCCCCACCCGACCCAAATACCATTTACGGCACTGGGTTGCTCACTCCAAATTCAAAATAAATAAAACCGTGTGTACATGTGTCACTGTCTGTTGTATTATTTTATTATATCAGTCTATAATATAATCAGTTCTTACCGTGTTCGAGGGAGAGTTGGAACAATTCTGTGTGCCCTCCTCTCACCGCTAGATGGATTGGTGCAACGCCGTCACTGTTTTTCTCGATTAGAATCTAGAGACAGATAGCAGATGAGTTATACATGTGTGTCATAGTGATATATTGTATGGAAACTTTTTTGTCCATGTTCAGTGGATTTCCAGGCTTCGACTTAAAACTGTGACCCAGCTAGAGCACACATCGTGATGGCATTATAGCACGATTAGCGAAGCTTTGGTCTTATCATATACGGGGAAATGAATCGAAGGGATACCGGTCTATCTCTCTCTCTCTGGGTCTTCCTCTTCCCCCCTCTCTCTCTCTCTCTCTCTTTTTTTCTCTCTCTCTCGGCCTGTCTGTATGTCCCTTTCTTTCTTTCTCTTTTCTCTTTAATGTTTTAATTTGTTCGCATTTTGATTGACAGAGGTGCATCTGTACTTATTTCTATCACCGTGCAGAAATTTCTAATTAACGTGCAGAAATGTCTTACTCTTCATTAAACTCAAATCAAAATGTTGTAAAAAAAAAAAAAGGAAGAGAGGGGAGAGAAAGAGAGAGAGAAAGACAGAAAGAAAGAAAAGGAAAAGTGATGTGATAATTATAATAATGAGAAAGTGTCAAAGTTTAGTAACTTACTTCTTTCAATTTATCGGTCTCCTTTGCCTTTTCGATGATCTTCCTCATGATCTTTTTGTTGCCCTCGTTGATGGCGATGTGGAGCGGGGTGTCGGAATTCTCATCGTACACCATAAGGTCAGCTCCCTTGTTTATGAGGAGGATGGCGATGTCGATCTTCCCGTGAAGACATGCCATCAACAGCGGGGTCATTTTGCGATTATCTGTATTCTATAAATGAAAAGGTCATTGATCCATGCACATTGTTTATATAGGTCTGTCTGTAGTCTGTGGTGTTGTTGACTAATGGAGTCTCTGGACTGTGAACAACAGGGTACGGCCGGGTTCGAACTCCTTCAGCGGCATTAATGTCCTTTGGCAAGATACGGGGCAACCTTTTAATCTACATTTGCGACGCTCAACCCTGGTGAGGTAAATGGTACCTGACACGTTTAATAATGGCAGCCGTGGTAAAGCCGGAGTAATAATAATGCAGCAGTGGCATTTTGCCATGCTATGAGCGCTATACAAGAACCCCTGCAAGACATGTTATTTAATTTGATTTGTGAAGGGCATATTGTTATCATTATTATCCTAGAAATAAATCATTCGTCGAATTGCGATTACGGTTTGAATTAATATTGAACGTCATGATTGCATTGTCTCTGTTTATAGCCGTTTTGTCTACAATTAGTCCGTCTACTACCTAATCGGTTGACACCCAGCCCGTCTACCATCCATAAGGTATAATCATTTGATGATTATTAGTATGAATGATTAAATGATTATTAGACCATATGGGTAGTAGAGAAAATGGACATTGTACAAACAGGGAATTAGACCGACTTACAATAAGACCAAATGGGTGATAAACCAAATGAGCAGTAGACCTATTGGATATGAGATCAAATGGAAATTAGACCGAATAACTATTAGCCTAAAATGTCATTAGTTCAAATGATAAGTAGACGAAATGGTTATGAGACCATGTGGATAGTAGATGGGCTTGGTGTAGACCATATGGGAAAAGACTCATTGGGTAGTAGACGAACTGGTTGAAGACCAAATGGCAATTCACCCCTCCCCTAGCCTTCGAGACCGACAACCTTCAATTACCGGTCTCGGGAACCCTCAGGAAAAAGTGTTGGAATGCCCGTGTGGATTTAGTGATATATATATATATATATATATATATATTGTTTTATTTAAACAAGGTTGTCTCTTCAGTTAATTACATATCAATCGAGTAGCCTTATAAGGAAAAATGAGGTAACATCAATTCAACAATGGAATATGACAATTGGCGTAGCGTGACTCTACCGATTGAGGGGAGAGGGGGCCAGTGGCGGATCCAAGGAGGGGAGGGGCCGGCCCCCTCCCCTGGCAAAAACAGGTAAAACAGCCTTTTTTGTTAAAAAAAGTAGACGTGTCCCCTCCCCTGGTGCTCAATGGGGTGGGTGGGTGGTGAATGTAAAACAAAAAATAGCACTATTACCCCGTTGAGCAACAACAAAAAAAAACCCCAAAAAGTGTTTCGCCACTGAAAATGATTGTTATTTTGGTATCCATTGAATTTATTTTTCAAAACTCCAATTATTTCGCAGACATAACATAGAAGGAAAGCATTTTCCATAGTCTTAGCTTATTATTTACATTTAGTTTGGTATCACTCTTAGAAAGAAGTTGAAACACAGCTTCAGTGTTGCCTTGTATTACATATATATATATATATATATATATATATATATATATATTTATATACGAGTAACCTCATGAGTCAAATAATTGCTATGAGGTAACATTGATTCGATTATGGATATGACAAGTGGCGTAGCGTGAGTCTACCGATTGAGGGGTGAGGTGGCATTGGAACAGCATGTTTGGGTCTCTTTTAGATGGAAATGAAATTGGAATTTACGAGGTTACTGATTATGAGAACGGTGCGAGAGGTGGTCCACAGGCATCTTTTTGTTCTCGTTCTTATCACCCTTTACCCTGTCACTTTCTCTTTTTTTTCTCTCGATTCTTCTTTCTTTTTATGTTTTCACCTCTTGACTTGGAGGCAGTTGCCCGGTCCCCCTGTAGCTAGGCCACTGAAAATGATTGTTATTTTTGTATTCATTGAAGTAATTTCTTTAAAAAATAAAAAATAAATAAATAAATAAAAAATAAAAAAATTATTTTCCGTACATAACATAGAAGCATTTCATTTTCCATAGTCTTAGCTTATTATTTACATTTAATTCGGTATCACTCTTAGAAAGTAGTTGAAACACAGCTTCAGTGTTGCCTTGTAAAGTGGCGTTGTGAAGTGGAGTGCGCCCTCTGATGTCCTTGGCATTCTCGTAGGCATCATTCGACAACAAGAATTTCACGACACCTTCATCAGGAAGTTTCGACATCCTTTTGGCTGTTACAACCTGATAAAAAAGTGGTAGAAATTAAATTTTCACTACCTTTCAGTATTTCCATCACAAGTGATGATCTCTATACGAATTGTTTTCTTTCCATCTGTCTCCGTAAATGAAATATAAAGCTATTTCTACACAGATTTCGTAAAGTGGAATCCTTTTAAATGGACAAAGGCTATAATATAATTTTAAACAATGGCTTACTCTGTGCGAAAATGCAGTCTACCGGAAATAGGGAAACATTCACCATTTCATATCATGAGCACTTTTACTGTACATGTTTTTTTCATTTATTTATGAAATAACATTCAATAATAACTTATATAAATTTATGAATGTCCCTTACTTTTGCTAGGTCATTCTTTGTACCAGCCGCTAAATGAAGAGGACAACGACCAGCTTCACCGACATCGTCGACGTCTATATAGCACATGACGAGATATATTTGTTGCCAGTTATTGCAGCAGTCAGCAATGCATGGTAATGGCGCATAAATAGACGAATGGTGCAAGAGAGAAAATGGGGAGGGATAAAGAGATAAAATGGGGGAGAGAGAGAGCGGGGCGATGGATGGAGAGAGGGGGACAGAGAGAGAGATAAAGAGAGAAATGACTCACTGTATCAAAACGACGACGGTTATTCATTTTGTTATTCCTTGGGGTGTCGTCATTAAACTCTAAAACCATTAACATATCACCACCTCACCGCAGCCACCATCAACACCACCTCCCCCGTCACATTATCTCCAGAGCAATTGTCGATACCTCATCTCTAGCACAGCGAATTCCTCATTGGTATCTTACATGTACCTTGACCACCAATCACCATCGGCTCCATGGTCGATCACCAATCACCATCGACATCCTGCACTCATACCTCTGATTTCACCCGTCCACCATCAATCCACCAATGACATATTCCTTCCATCATCTACTACGCACCTCGACAACTAAATACGTTAACCATCGACTTCCTGCACTCATACCTCTGATTCCACCCCTCCACCACCAATGCCCCCAAAGACACCTTTCCTCCATTTCACCTGCAACACCCCTCGATCAACAATCTCCATCAGCCACCTGCATCCATTCTTCCCACTTCAACCATCCACCGTCAGTCACCCCTACCTGCCCCATGTTGAACCAGGAGCTTCACCATGTCTAGGTTGTCGATGCGGGCCGCGTAGTGAAGCGCACTGTTGTTCTTGGCGTCGTGCTTCAACACTGATTTGGCTCTGTCGCCCGGGTCCATATCATTCAGAAGATGTTGAAGCTCCTCGAGTTGGCCAGCCCTCGCGAGCTGAGATGTAAAAAAAATAAAACTAGTGTCATTCTCAAAAAGGCCAAAAATATATGAACTAGAAAAAAAGATATTATTGTAAAAGTGCCTGGGTTAGGTTGGTTCAACTTCTTCTTTTGTTTCACCAGATACCGAGAGAGTAGTATCGTCTTGATAAATAATGAGAACAAGAGGGGCGAAAGGTTTGAGCCTTGTGAGACACCTATTTCAATGTCATTCATGAACGATTTTTCGTTTCCGATAGAAACAAACTGTTTGTGATTTCCTAAGTACGAAGCAAACCATTTTATACAGAGTGGAGAACAGCCATATACTTTAAAGTACAAGTCCACTCCACTGAAAAGTTGAGCTGATTAGATAGACAAAAATCGCTCTTAAAAATCACGCAGTTTTAACCTTTGATTTACTTACAACATGTTATAATTTTTGAAAATCGGAGTGGACTTGGGCTAAAGTCCACTCCGATTTTCAAAAATTTGGGCTTTAAAGCCCAAGTCCACTTCGATTTTCAAAAATTATAACATGTTGTAAATAAATCAAAGGTTTAAGAGCGATTTTTGTTTCGGGTATTTCGAGCAAAACATTTATATTGCTGTACGGATGTGACGTATGCTCCTCACAACGAAAGTGCCAGCGGTATACATTCTGACAATAGGCTATTTTCGTAATGTAACCAAATTTAATGCATACGTCTTTGTGAAGTGCCTCTATACAAACTATTTCATTCACCTGATAAGAATAATAGTGTTTCATTATTCTTATCAGGTGAATGAAATAGTTTGTATCGAGGCACTTCACAAAGACGTATGCATTAAATTTGGTTACATTACGAATCTGTGTTGTGAGGACCCTACGTCACAACCGACTCGATCATTAACTTGTTTTTTGCTCATTAACAAAAATTATCAAAAATAAATCTGAGCACCATTTCCCAAAACCAAGTTATATTTGGGCTTTTTAGATTTTTGTCTATCTAATCAGCTCAACTTTTCAGTGGAGTGGACTTGTACTTTAAGTTTTTCGAGTAAGATTGAATGGTCGACTGTGTCGAAAGCCCGACGTAAATCAATTCAGTCTCTCTCTTTGTCTACCTGCTTAGACTATTCATCAACCATGCAGAGCAGTGCTGTCTCGCATGAATGGTTAGGCCTGAAACCAAACTGATTGGGAGACAATATTTCGTGCTGGAGAAGGTACTTGAGAAAGTTTGAGGTGACGGCTTTCTCAATGATTTTCGAGATTACAGAAAGAATAGCTATCATTCTATAGTTTTGCACACATTGTTTATCTCCTGATTTCGGAATTGTTAAATCCTGCCAATTTTCCAGTGAGAGGGATACATTCCTTCATTGATTGATCCATTCATGATGTGTACAAGCGTGGTCAAAACAATAGGAACTTGACCTAAAGTTTAATAGGTTTCACAGGTAAAACTATGGTCACAACTCAAAGCGGCGACCGACCGATTTGTAGCCTGCTCGGTCGCCGCCGGAATTTAGGCATCGCCCAACGTTTTTTGAAAATTCGAGCAGGCTGTAGAGCCCAAGCGATGCCTGGGATCGATTTACTGTCGGTCGCCGGTCGATTTTAGGTCAAAACTGGGCGAAATCGGCAAGCTTCTCCGCGAGGCGTCCTGGCAGTGACCGACTGATGACCCATCGATTCCCGGGCGGTCTCCCACCGGCCACCGGCTGATTTTAAAGAAATTGCCCGCCGGCCGGCCGGTGATCGGCGGGGCCAAAAATACGCTCGGTTCAGCGGCGACCGAGCGATGCCCTAAAAACAAGCGGTGCCCGGGCGAAATTGGCTAAAAACTCGCCGCCCGACACCGAGCAGGCTACTTTTTGCAATACATGCATTCTACATTACTATGGCAAGACATTATCCTTGAAACAGTGAGAGCTTTAAAGGTACTATGTCCCATTTGCAGGCCAAAAAAATGAAAAGGTTGAAATCCAACGGCATTAGAAAGACAATACTAATTTAGAACTTCCCTAAAAAAAGGGGGGCTTGAAAATGTCTTTAAGTGGGAAAATAACGACTATTAGTTGTCGAATCGACTTAGGAGCTATAGAGCCAGTAAGTAATAGTCTGATTTTTCAGACCATTGTACCGAATGGTCGTACGCTTTATGCTGCGCAAAGATTCAATCAGTTTAATTTTGGCCATTACAAGAAGTGGGTTATTGACCATGTACCCTTTACAGCTCATTTTATGTATGTTATTACCAAAGATGAAAAAGCCAGTCAGTCACTCAATAGTGTCTGACAGTGAAGTCTAGCAAGTAAACGGGTTTCCTTGCATAATTTGAATATTAGGACACTGCTAACGTTTAAATTTCACAGATAGGACATACATGACATATTCATAATTCCTGCAAAGTTCTACAGAATTTGATGTTGGCTGCAAAAGGGACATAGTATCTTTAAACTAATCAGCTTTAGATACATCATCATTCACACAGAAAATTTCGGTGCGGTCGTTCGAGATTCTCTGCTCTGTCACTGCTCGTAAATGCGCAATGGCCCTACTGAGCGTTTAAAGAGCAGTGCCCACCCAGTTAAGGACATATATCCGTTCACACACAAAATGTCTTGCTCTCTAGATACGGACTTCGTATCTGCAGGCCTGCTTTGGATCTCCGGACATCGTATAAACGACGTTCACACAGGGAAAATTTACTTTAAAGCTGTTTAGTTAAACAGCTTTAAACTAATTAGCTCTAGATGAATTTTAACCGTGTGTGTAAATGCTATAGTCATAAGATAGCCTTAGGGGATGCCTGTTTGGTTCCCCCCCCCCCCATCCGACACATATACATACATTTTACATTACTATGACCGGACATTATGCTTGAAACAGTGAGAGTGAGTGAGAGATAACTTTCATCATCATCATTGTCATTATATCGTCTTTGGAGTTGCTTGTTCAGTACCCCCTCCACGAACCCCACCCAACACATATACATGCATTTTACATTACTATGAAAGGACATTAAGCTTGAAACAGTGAGAGTGAGGGAGAGATAACTGTCATCATCATCATCAAAGTCATCAGATAGTCTTAGGAGTTGCTTGTTAAGAACCCCCGAACCCTCACCCCCGCACAACACATATACATGCATTCCACATTACTATGACAGGATATTATGCTTGAAACAGTGACAGTGAGTGAGAGATAACTGTCATCATGATCATCTTCATCATCATCATCCTCATTAGATAGTCTTAGGAGTTGCCTGTTCAGTAAAAAGAAAGCAAGGAAGCATCATTCTTTCCAATAAGTCTACAATTGGTGCTCCGTAGTTTAAACGTATGATTTTGTCTATGGTCTCAAAAAACTCGTTCGAAATTTCAGGGAGTGACCTCCCTGGTAATGAGCCTACAGTATGTAACTTCAGAAATTAAATAGCAGCTTAATGCAAATACTAATAGGGGGAATCATGGCTCTCCTCTCCACGTATTAGAAACCATTAAAAAAAACCCGGCCTCATTAGAGACAAGTGATGATCAGATGTTAGCGTGTGATGACACGCTATTAAACAAAGTAGACACTAATTATGTTACCTGACTAGTGCCAAATGTTAGCGCTAATGGACATTGCGCGGCCGAGATCAGGGAGCGGGGGGGGCATAATGGCCCCCTCCCCAGGTATTAAATACCTTTCAAATTCCCCGGCCTCATTAGGGGTAAGTTATGATTAGGTGATTACAGACCCATCAAATGTTAACAAAGTGGAAACTAATTGTGGATAACTAAGGTAACCTACAACACGTGCATACATATTGAACTCATGCTCTCAATAATTGGTAATAGTATAGATATAATGACTGCTATGAGAGGGATAGTTGTTTTTATAGGCTCAAGGGGACGTTACATCCTGTTATCACCCCGAGGCGTGCCGAGGGGTAATGGCAGGATGTAACTTCCTCGAGAGCCTATAAAAACAACTATGCTCGAATATTAAAGCAGTCATTATATCTTTTATATACCGAATTGACACAAAAATCTACCTAGAATTCTTACCTTATCCTTTTCTTGAGTAAAGATTGGTTTAAAAATCACAGAAATCCTGAGACATTGTCTGTTAATCTTCGCTGGAAAGATGACTGAATCTTACTATCATTTGGGAATCGCAGACAAAAAGCACTGTATGGTATTCGCGCTCGCACAAAGAAAATTTTAACACGTAAACCAATGGGGATCGCAGCAGGAGGGCATTTTTTTAAAGACTATTGACCGGTAAGGGAGGGGGTATGAGGGCACTTTTAAAAAGATTATTGACTGGTAGGCGGGCATGGCTAAAATCACGACTCCAATTTCGACCAATCAGATGGTTAGATCTCTAAAGTGAGGTATATAATAATGAATGCAAACCAACTTAGATCAGTTAGACATTATTCTCAACATAATTCTTTTCTGCTTTGATTGACATGTTAAATATTAGATTCTGCATTCCATAGAAAGGACACTTTGTTACATGACATGTTGAGGAATCTATAGCTCTATACACTGGCGTACTGATGGGGGAGGGAGGGGGAACAGGTGCCCCCCCCCAAATAAAATTCAAATGTGGTTTATTTCTAATTTGAAATCAGTGATTTACAAATGTTGCTTAAATGACTTGATTTTTCGGGATTTTTTTTCCTCACTGTTTTGTAAATTATACTTTTTGTATGCGTTTGTTGGAAATTGACAGATTCCCAAAATTACAAGCGAAACATGTGCTTATTTAGAAGCTTACATGTCTGGGCTCGAGCCACCCCCCACACACACACAAACACACTGTTTTGAAAAGTATGTTAAAGCGAAATAGAAAGAAAGAAATAAAAAGAAAGAAAGGTGACCTACCGGTGTCACAAATGAGGTATCAAAATGTGCTCATCTGATCGTAGTCAAATGCCTACAACCCTTGAACTTCCGGGGCCTCCGCCCCTTGGACCCCAAGCCAATTAGTGACTTGCCAGTATTACAAATAAGGTACATGTATCAAAATATGCTCATCTGACCGTTATTAAATGCCTAAAACCCCTGAGCTTCCGAGGGCTCCGCCCCTTTGATGCTCATCTGACCGTTATGTAATACTTAAAACCCCTGAACTTCCGGGGTCAAGAGGCTTTGCCCCTGGACCCCACTCCTATTTACTCTCCACTCGCTACGCTCTACCTGAGTGGGGGTAATGCGGATTTGTTTGTTCTGCCCCCCAAACTGTTTTGCACATTACGCCACTGGCTCTATAGATGTTCATTCTTTATCTTTACTCATATCCTTATATAAAAACACAATAACAAAAACACTTCAAGGCACAGCAAATATTGTGTGGCCCTAAAAATCGGGTAAAATTTAACTTTGAACATCGAAGTATAGAGTATTTCAAATATAGAGCCTGATTGGTTTATTTGTCAGCATCGGGGTAAAACAAACTCTTCGCGGCTTTGATTGACATGTCACAATTTCATAATCACATTATGATTAAATAAATATCGGATCAGTATTTTCATATTAAATTCTAATTGAACATTCTAATTGAATTATATCCAAACTGTCATACAAAACATTAAAACTTCATTCGACCTATGTGTATGTCCATCAAGATTTGTTACATAGACCTTAAAGGGACTTGGTAACATTGTTCAGATGAGAGAAAATGGTGCTAAGGTAGTGACTTCAATGCTAGATGCAAAATTTAAGATAATCTGAAAGTTTAAGTGAAAACAGACCATTATTAACAATAAAAATTGGGGAAAACTGATCTGATCGATTCCTAAACTCTCCAAACTATATTATTACAATTTAAATACATATTAGGTGAATGTAAATTGTAACAAGGCTATGAATTGGCTCTATATATCATTCCAGACATTTAAGTGTTGAAAGATTTAAACAATTCTGTCTGATGTCTTATTTTCATGGAAAAACGGTTGGGAAAATTCAAAAATGGTTGGGAGAATTTACTGTTAGAAGGTGTTGACCAGTGACGCCTTCAAAGAAAACCATAAATATCTTTGTGATTTGAGAGCTGTTTCAGGATTTTTTGCATGCCAGAGGGTTAGTACAGTAGAAGGAATATAATAAGTAACATTTCATACAAAAATTACGCAGTTTTTTCATCAACCTTCAACAATGTTACCGAGTCACTTTAATGCCTGTATCCACTTTTTCAATGTAAAACTTTAAATATGTATCCTCACTTTAATGCAGGTAATCATACATGACTATCCTCTTTATCATAGCCAATTTCCTGCGTGTATAATATTTACAAACCACACAGCATGATTCTGCGATCAACTCAAAACCCGAATAATATATTTTTTCATCAATATTTGTCTTTATTACATTACTATGACAGGACATTATGCTTGAAACAGTGAGGGTGAGTGAGAGATAGCTGTCATCCTCATCATCATAGTCTTCAGATAGCCTTCGGAGATGCCTGTTTAGTCCCCCCACCGAACACATATACATGCATTTTACATTAATACTATAACAGGACATTATGCTTGAAACAGTGAGAGTGAGTGAGAGATAACTGTCATCATAATCATCATGGTCATCAGACACTCTGTAGTATATGTATAATACTCACAAACCAATTTTGTATTATTTCATCAATATTCGTCTTCAAACACATTTTTTTTTTGAAAATCCTTGCAGATATGTGTGTTAAATGACATCCTCTTTCATATAATTATACAATTTAAGTGAAATTTTGCCATGAAGTTTTTAGAACGCTTTAGAGGGGCTTTAACAATGAATTAAAATGTAGAAACATCAACATGCACTCTCATACACAGCCTAATAATCTAAGTTCAGATGTGTAGGCTTATCTATATTTTCATGCATGGAATCGTAGGCCTATGAATTATCATATAATCATCTTTATCCATTCATACTAAATTATGATTCAACTTATCCCACTCACACCTGAAAGATTAAAAATGAATAATTAGGCTATGTGTGTAGGTCTATCAAGTCTCCAGTCCACTGTATCCACTTTTTCAAGGTAAAAATTGCATGTGTATCCACACTTTTGTGCAGGTAATCATAGACATATAACACAATCATGATCACTAATCATGATAGCCTATTATCCTATTGACTATAGCCCAATTCCCTGCGTGTGACACTTGCGATCCAATATCACCTCAAGGTCTATAATATATTGACAGTGTTGTAGGACTAGTGAATTTGTATTGATTTATAACAAATTGAAAATTGAAACAAATTGGCTCCCAAATATGGCGCCAAATGCGATATAAGCACATTTACAAACACATGGTGCAACGTAGTGGCTGTTATAGTAATAGTAGTGCGGTACAGACATCAGGTTTTGTTTCATTATCTTATTAACGTAAGCATTTCTAACCAAGACCTTCGTCAAAAATCAAGAAAAAAAATATACCTAAATTTGCAAGTGAATGTTGTGAAATTGTACTGTAAATTGCAAACGAGGGATTGTTTTGGTAGAGAAAGCGGTGTCAGTCAGATAAAATTGTCAGAGGTACAAAAAAAATTCCCAGAAGTTTGCTCAGTGTACCAGTACTACTTGCTAAGACATAGGCACATGAGGGGGAGGCAGCCGGGGCACTATATGCCCCCCAAAAGGATACCCCCCGTTCTTGCACCCTTGGTAGAAGGACATTCTCTCCACATAAACAATAAGCTAGGGTAGTTGGAGATGAGTTTTTGATTATATCTGTCGAATTAAAATACAATCTATTAATCTTTCCATTTCTCTTTCTTATCAATTTCATCAAATTGTGTTTCTTTTTTTTTTCTTGTGTGTTTGTTACTTTAGCCAAAATGTGGAGGTTTCAAAAGTTGTTGAGGCACAGTGCCCCTCCCCTTCCTCACACGCCATTGCAAAATTGATCGTGGAGGTGGTCTAGAAATAGATATTTAGATCTATACAGAGGTATATGAGGTGGGATTGGGCAAGAGGACTGTGCCCCTCCCCCAAAGTAAACAAACAAACAAACAATTAATCAAGAGCCCGAGGGTGCTTACCGCTTACCTGAGTTTAATGAATTCCCATTTGCCACAAACTCCATGTGGTGAGCTAGCGGTATGTCATCAATTGAAGAAAAAAAAGTGAACCCCTACTGGATCTATTAAATTTGCTCTTTCTTGTCATCAGGAACATTTGGAGGTATGTTAAACCTTACTTACCTTTGGACTTCGGGTCCTACCCCCTTGCCCTATGGATGATTCATATGAAGTTTGGTAAAATTCTAACCAAACTCTTCTGAGAAGAACACACAAATGTGACCTCCCCTTAACCTCCTCCCCTCCCCCCCCAATAGGGCCATCATGGACACTGCCAAGAAGTTTTTTTTGTAATCCTTCCCCTATCTATAATTTGTTGGCAAACAATATTTGGGCTTACATCGAAAGGGTGCGTTGAGAACGGAGTACCACCTTAACGCACCCTTTCGGGATTAGCGGGGGCTTTCTCGAAAGGGTGCGTTGAGGCGGATGAAATGAAAAAAAATGAAATAAGCAATAAAAAAATGATAATAAGAAAGCGAAATAATGCCGGGATAGGGGGCATCCCGCGGTTGTGGCGTAGGTGCGGGGGGGGCGCCACGTGGCCCCGAATATTTGTAGGAATCATTTATTGAAAACATATTGAAAACATACTTTCCTGAACAAAAAAAGAAAAAAGGCGTTCCCCAATAATGTACGTGAGCCATCATCCCGGGCCCCATCCCCCCTAATCAGTCCGAACACGCTGCGCCATTCGGCCCACCCTCCCCGCAGTATTCCCTTAGTACAAGTATATATTACAGACAATTCTCGTCTAATTAGTTCATAGATGGCGTAGCCTGTCTGTGTTTCAAGGGGGCGATGGGGTGTATCAGCGTTGCCATCAAGGGGCTGATCTATCATGTCCCTAACCCTCAGCAAAGGAAGGAAGCGACAGAGAGGGGGTTGTAGGGACTTAAGTTATATACCATATTCAAGCTTTTCGTAAATATACAATATTGCAAAATATATTTTCCATATTAAGTAAGGAAGTTAGATTTTCAAGATTTTAAGCCAAATAAGATATACGATTTTGTGACCGTAAGGCATTATGCGAACGGTGGCGTCCCCTGTATTATGTCTTTTTTAAAGTATATTTTTCTCTTTAGCTTTGATAATTATATAGAGACATCCCAATAATATAGCTAATATATTTACCCCGCTCCAGTGGTGAAGAAAAAGGAAAACATAACACACACATAATCCTATTGTAATTTGTCCCCCTTGTGGGAAATCTTCCCCTCTCAACTGAGAGTCAAACTTGTAAATATTGACTTTGGTGACAAGACGATATATTTTACAAGAAAACCACCTAAGGCCCTCCCCCCCGAAAATAAATATAAATGTCCGAGTCGTCATCATAAAGGCGTAGGCGGCTGGGGGGCTGGGGATATTTTAAATATATTCACATTCAAATTCAAATTTAAATTTTATTGATTTAAATTCTCAATTTTTTTGTTAAAACATTGGATAACAAATTCATAATTATAGTGTTGAACATAGATAAGTTAATTGAGAGTGTAAGAGTAAAGATGACACTAACCAGGATTGACAAAAATTAACCTGCTTCTGCATTTCTCTTCTGGAATATAGTACAGGGATAAGAATAAATTATTTTACTGGTAATACTTTTTACATTTTTTTTCCCTCTCTTTTTTTCTATTCACATAAAAAGAAAAAAATAGAAAAGATATACGACATTGTGCTTGTTATCATTATTATGTATTTATCATTATATTTTGCCTCCTTGTTGCTACGAGGGCTAGATATCCCACCTCAAAATAAAAACAAAAAAAAATTTCTCACGGCATTTTCTATTTTAATTTTGTTGCACTATATAGACCTTATCAGACCTCCTTACCCATCACCATCACCATCACCCTCACCCCCAGCAAAAAAAGACAATAAATGTTTAGTTCCAATTCGGATTGCATTACCTCTTTGTACGCTACATGACGCGAAAACCTTAAAGGTCCGAAATTGTTCAAGCCCCTAACCCCCTCAAAGTCCCAAACAAATCACAATTCTAAAGTGCCCCCTCCTCCCACCCCTCTCCGGGTAGTAACTAGGCTCATGGTCCGGTCCAACCCCGCTATATAATTTTAGGTCCATAATTCCTACTAAAAGCTACTTTCTACAAAAACATTATTTTCGTATAAACAATTACTAGTTTCTGAAATGGCAAACTCAGTCCTTAAATAACTATGATAATGGGCCTGCTTGATCTCTTTAATGTTTCAGTGGCGTAGCCTGGATAAGATCAGTTGGGGGGGGGGCAAGGTGGTGGGGCAAGATTTCCCACACGGAGGACAAATTACGATAGGATTATATGTGTTTATGTTTTACTTCTTTTTTTTTCGTCACCACAGGAGCGGGGGATGTCTCTATATAATAATATCAAAGATAAAAGGTAAAATACATACCTACTTCAAAAAAAAAAAAAATCAGGGCCATGTGTCGCCCCCACAGCTACGCCATAGCCTGGGGTGTCCTCCATCCAATTTTTCCCTTTGTTATTAGCATTTTGTTTATTGCTTAGACCTATTTAATTTTTATGAAAAGCGACCCTCATTCCGTATTATGAATAGCGACCCTCATTTCGTATTATGAATAGACACCCTATTCTCGTACTATGAATAATGACCCTCATTTCGTATTAAGAATAGCGACCCTCATTTCGTAATATGAATAGCGCCCCTCTCCTCGTATTATGAATAGCGACCCTCTGCTCCTATTATGAATAGCGACCCTCATTTCGTATTGTGAATAGCGACCCTCTACTCCTATTATGAATAACGACCCTCATTTCGTATTATGAATAGCGACCCTTTTCTCGTTTTATGAATAGCGACCCTCTTCTCGTATTATCAATAGAGACCCTCATTTCGTATTATGAATAGCGGTCCTCACGAGTAGTGACCCCAAATAGCGCCCCTTCTTCATATTTATGAATAGCGACCCCAATTTCGTGTTATGAATAGCGGTCCTTACGAATAATGACCCTCAATTTGAATTATGAATAGCGACCCTCATCTCGCATTATGAATAGCGGTCCTTACGAATAACGGGCCTTATTCCGTTATGAATAGTGACCCTCTTCTCCTATTATGAATAGCGGTCCTGCAGGTACGTGTATGGGATGTTACACGTTATTAATAGCGGTCCTTATGAATAGCGGTCCTTATGAATAGCGACCAAACCCAAATCAAAGGCTGTCTCATTGGAATTCATAAGTGTAAACAATCAATATGACTTCACAGTTAATCTAATATTCTAAGCATTAATACGTGTTTGTTCAACCTTATTCAACAGAAGTTTGTATATTAGAACAATCATGACTGCAAACTACTGACACCGTTTTCAGTTTGTTACATGAAATGGTCTCAAATGCATGTTATTGTTTTGCCATTGGGCAGTGTTGATCTGAATGCATGCTGTGGATCTTTTAATAAAGCACACGTACGTGAGTCAAATAAACGCTGTAATTTATGTTCCTTATCATTACGTCAACTGTGCTTTCATTCATACAATCTCAGATGCATTTCAACGTAACAATTTCAATCTTAAATGTACATTCAGCATGCAGTAATAGTGAACACAGAACAGTATACAGCTACTTCAATATTTAATAAATGACATGATTTAAGTACTGCTCGTAAAATTCTATTCACTTTGATATTGCAGTTTGTTTCATGATTTGTAGATAATGGCTGCTTTACACACAGGCCCTCCAGTTAAACAGGGTTTATCAGTCTGTGCATCATTCCAAGTTAGAAATAAAGCACTTCAAATTCCTCACAAGGCAAATCCGGTGAGCTGTTTATATGATTTGTCAAAATACATCTTTTATGATTTTAACCGTAACATGTCATATAGTATCGGGAATTTCTGAAAATTGGTTAGACAATGATTCTAGATAGTTTTTTTTAATGTCCATGCTGATTAATTATAAACAGCAGAAGATCGACTCTTCTGTTTTCTAGAAAACGATGAAAAAATATATCGGGTCTCAATATCAATTTACAGATTGGCAAAATGAACATCTTCAGAGGTAAAATTGCGCTTTCTATATGTAAATAGAGAGAGAGAGGGAGAGGGAGGTAGAGAGAGAGAGAGCGCGCCGAAACTCCTTATATGAATCTGCCGTTTTCTTTTTAGCCACACTTTTCTTTAAACTCTTCAGTCTGACTTGAAATTTTCTTATTTTTTAGTGTGTTTTAAATTTTGTTTGATTTTATCGTATCAGTGCAAGTTTATCAATTTAAGTGAACTTGTTTTGTTTAATTTATAAATATAATTATATTTCCTTGCTTTACTTGGCTCATTTAAATCCAAGCATGAATTTTATGTAGGTTGTCTTTTCAAACTAAAACGTGCTCTGTGTTAACGTACTAGTAGTAAATAACTGTATATTATGTATTGTGTATATGTTTTTATTTGTTGTTGTTGTAATTTTTACCATGTACTTTGTCACTCGCCTACAGGGCTCCTTTGAAAAGCAGGCCTTGTGGCTCTGAATGGACTACCCTGTATTTTAAAGAAGACTGAATAAATAAATAAATAAATAAATAAATAAATAAAGATATGAAGTGCACCGTTGGGGCAAAGTGCCATATTCAAGTTGGACAAAGTGCCCGACAAGAGTCAGTTAATATTCCTCTATTAGTGACGGAAAGTGCCCCGTTAGGAGAAAATTTCTAAATTTCATGGATGCAAAAGTGTCTTTTTAGAGCCGACATTGAATCAGCCAGTTGTAGCTATTGAATAAAACAAAGCCCTGGCCCCTGTCTGTTGACGCCCGAGCATAAGCAAGGGATGCTCGGGAAGTGCGAGGAGTCCGGGTATGTTGCGTCATATTTGTTTCTGTGTGCCTTTTCACGGTGAGTGATGTGCTCATGAGTAGATGTTTTTGATATAAATTAGGCTAAACCGATACAAATTTAATTTCAAGTGTTGGATGGAAATCCTTTAGTATAGGCCTAGATTTAAAAAATCCAAACTTGGTATAACCTTTAAGCTTAATCTGTAACAACATATGAAGAGAATCAACTGGGTGAACTACGCACCCCGATAGATATAAAAATATCTTAACACCGCCATAAATAATAATTTCTAATCCATTTAAGAGTATAATGTTCTTCCATCTTACTTCTTTCCTGAAAAGCTTTGATTCATTATACAAATTAGAATTCGTTTTGCAATCTAAAAACCAAAGTTATTTTGTATTTTCCTAAATAAACCAAGGAAACCTCGGTCTGTTCATACACAGAATGTATTACTAAATCGGTTGCCTGGCTGGATAGCGAGGGCGCAAAGTTTAAATGATATAAAAGTTTGTTTAAATAACAGAACTAAATGATTATATGATCTTATAACAGGTATGGATAATAAATTAACATGCAGAGGTATGGCAATATGAGCTGAAGCTTGAGGTGTTGCCGCACCTTTTCATTTCTAAAATAAAACAAATAAATGAGGAAACTAACAAATGACTAATCATGAAATGAGCAAAAACAAACATAACACTATACAAAAATACAACAAACCATTAATGAAATAAACATGAATTATATATTTACATAAAAGAGAGAGAGAGAGAGAGAAGAAAAGAAAGAAGACTTTACAAGAGAGAGAGAAAGAGAGTAGCCCTTACTATTTTAGACTATATTTGAGACCATAAATATAGCTTTACAAAACCGATTCATTAATGAGATATACATGTACATCGAATCGAATCATACTGAGTGATGTTATCGAGCAACTTAAAGAGAAGGTTCATTGATTTTAAAAACAAACTTTATTGTCATTATTGCATAGGTGAAACTTTGATTGGACAAGGTTATCAAAATTCAATGCTTGGAAACATTCGAAGTAATGATTTTTATCAATTACAAAACGCTTAAATACAGCCCCAGAATAGCACCTGAAAAGCTCTCCGTCCGCTGCTGAGATGTGTGACGTCACATGTTGAACATGATTTGCACAAGCAGACGATGTCCCATGACTTCTCACACATTTTCAGTATCTGTTTTGTCATCTTCTCTTCAGTTATTTCTCTTACTTCACTACCGTCAGGCTAAATGTTCCATCTATTGCCTCACTCTAAACCCCGCG
This sequence comes from Mesocentrotus franciscanus, assembly GCA_037976565.1. Classification (NCBI taxonomy): domain Eukaryota; kingdom Metazoa; phylum Echinodermata; class Echinoidea; order Camarodonta; family Strongylocentrotidae; genus Mesocentrotus; species Mesocentrotus franciscanus. Next base: position 28,913,663 of record CP137671.1, read on the forward strand.
CATGGTAGTATTTTGATGAAAAACGCAGCGATAAAAAAAATAAAGGAATCCGTCGCTTGTAAACAAAATAAGACGCCATTGTATTTTCAGCTGCAAACACCGCGGTATGTTCGGCGTTTCAAGAGGGAACAAATGCCGTCCATGCTATCATTCCGGGGTTTTTTAATTTGAAGGTTTGGTTTCTTTGATTGTTCATTAACCCCTATCCTGTTTATTTACAAACAAAAGAATTTAGTTATCAGAATAGGTTTCATATCCCTTTTTGAATGGTGTAAAATTCCATCACATTTATATACACTAAACTCATTATAATTTGAGAAATGATAGCATTGCAATCATGTTCATTCTTTATGGGATGTCGTCTGCTTGGACAGGATTGGTTCATATTGTGACGGCATTAAAACATCGTTATTTTTTGCTGGCGAATCTGTCGCATATCCCAAATGCTATGGATTTGGTTTTATTTTCATATTTATAAATCACCCGATATGTAGTTGACCTAAACTTGTACGATGGCCATCTGTTAGCTTACCAGTTTCTAATGACACGTTATTTGCCATATTTGTGATTTTCTTTGAACCAGCACTTTAACAGTATTAAATGTCCATTTCCTTAAATAAACCTGGAACACCCCGAGCTTTAGATACACAATTAAAAGAAGATTACTAAATTTGGGGCATGGCTTAATGGCGCTGGCACTCAGTTTAATGGTGTATGTTTGTTTGAGACTACATAGCCTTGTTTCATTAATGAGATATATCTCGGATCAAATCATACTGAGTGACGTTATCGAGCAATTTACCAGTATTAAATTTCCATTTTCCGAAATAAACATGGGAAACCTTGGTCTTTAGATACACATGCAATTAAATGAAGATTACTAAATTTGGGGAATGGCTTAATGGCGCTGGCACTCAGTTTAATGGTGTATGTTTGTTTGAGACTACATAGCCTTTACATTGTTTCGTTAATGAGATATACCTCGGATCATATCATACTGAGTGGTGTTATCGAGCAACTTACCAGTATTAATTTTCCATTTTCCGAAATAAACCTGGGAAACCTTGGTCTTTAGATTCACATGCAATTAAAAGAATATTACTAAATTTAGGGCATGGCTTAATGGTGCTGGCACTCAGTTTAATGGTGTATGTTTGTTTGAGACTACAAAGCCTTTACACTTATTCATTAATGAGATACATCTCGGATCAAATCATACTGAGTGATGTTATCGAACAACTTACGAGTATTAAATTTCCATTTTCCAAAAGAAACCTGGAAAACCTCGGTCTTTAGATACACATGCAATTAAAAGAAGATTACTAAATTTGGGGCATGGCTTAATGGCGCTGGCACTCAGTTTAATGGTGTTGGTTCGTTTGAGACTTTATAGCCTTTACATTGTTTCATTAATGAGATATATCTCGGATCAAATCATACTGAGTGATGTTATCGAACAACTTACCAGTATTAAATTTCCATTTTCCAAAAGAAACCTGGAAAACCTCGGTCTTTAGATACACCAAAGAAGATTACTAAATTTGGGGCATGGCTTAATGGTGCTGGCACTCAGTTTAATGGTGTTGGTTCGTTTGAGACTTTATAGCCTTTAGACTTATTCATTAATGAGATATATCTCGGATCAAATCATACTGAGTGATGTTATCGAGCAACTCTTTAAAACCAGACGTCTAATATTTCACACAATATTGTGTACAAAACTTGTAGGAAATTCATTAATATTTCTTATGAAGTGACCAAACAGTATTACTTTACCCAGCTATATTGATTAGAATTGTTGAAAATTACACTTGGGTTTCTTTTTTGTCCATTATTTTTAAGTTTCTCATTTGTTTACTATTGTTTAATGATGAAATAAGATAATATCTTTGTAGAAATCTGCAATTTTCTCTGAATATTTCTATGGTAGCATATATTTATAATGCTTGATTTATGCTCAAAATTTCGATATACAATGACCACCATATATACCACCATTCCGGAGCAACGTACAGAGATCATATCTCTATGACATGTACTATGTACTCGTGTACTAGTACATGGCACACTACGCACAACGCACGTCTGTGACGTAGGGAATAATGCATATTCATGACTCCACCAAAGCTCGTGCCAATATATGCTACCAGAATTTATATAGTTATGGTCCTTGGGGCCCTCGTTTTGAGCAACCATGAGTGTCATTATATACGACTTGGACAACCTTGCATTTCCTGCCGCTAAGGATAATTCTTGCCACATTTTGGTTAAAGTTTGACAATGGTTTTTGAAGAAATAGATGAAACAAGTATGTTTCCTATGTCCCCCTTACCTGTTGCCCTCTCATGGACCAAATGGGGCCACCCAGGGAACTGTCATGGATAATTTGTATTCTTCACTTAAGAAGGTATCTACCCACAATATAACTTGACTGTTCCACTTTGGGATCTGGAGAAGTTGTTTGAAAGGTACACAGTTTTGGCCCTAAGGGGCACTCCCCCTGGGTCCCCATGGAGGCCACGTTTACCATTTGAACAAGTTTGGATCCTCTACCCCTAAGGATAATTCATGCCAAGTTTGGTTAAAATCTAACCATGTGTTTTCAAGAAGAAGATGAAAATGTAAAAACGTTTACGGACGACGGACGGGGACGGACGGCAATAGCTCACCTTGAGCCTCCGGCTCAGGTGAGCTATAAAAAAACACAATGATTATGGTAGTATTTGGGTTAAAAAAGGGCAAGAAGGAGCAACAGTGGTGAACATTTTATTTGTTTTTTGAGGCTTGAAAGATGTATTCTATGATTCATGGCCTTGTCGTACAGGCCGGGTGAGGGAATAGCCCCCAAGCGTGTAGCTAGGATTTCATTTTAGGGGGGCGGTAGTGACCACGCGAAGCGTAAGAATCCCTTACAGGGCGGGCGAAGCGCGCTCCCTAGGGGGTGGGTGCAGGGAGGGCGTGGAGGCTTTGACGTTTCATTAAAATATGAGAGAAAGAAGACGATTTGTTGTACCGTTCTCGACTATTAATCCTTGTTTGAATTCAGTTTCCCCCTCCCGCCGCGCGAAGCGCGGAAGCTTTGACGTTTCATTAAATTATTAGGGAAAAAAGACGATTTGTTGTACCGTTCTCGACTCTTAATCCTTGTCTGAATTCAGTTTCCCTCCGCCTGCGCAAAGCGCGGAAGTTTTGACGTTTCATTAAATTATTAGAGAAAGAAGACGATTCGTTGAACCGTTCTCGACTCTTAATCCATGTTTGAATTCAGTCTTCCCACGCGGAAGCTTTGAAGTTCATTAAATTATTAGAGAAAGACGACGATTTGTTGTACAGTTCACAACTCTAAATCCTTGTCTTAATTCACTCCCCACCCCTCCCCCCCCCCCACCCGCGCGAAGCGCGGGAGTTTTGACGTGTCATTAAATCATTAGAGAAAAAGGACGATTCGTTGTACCGTTCTCGACTCTTAATCCATGTTTGAATTCAGTTTCCCTCCACCCGCGCAAAGCGCGGAAACTTTAACATTACATTAAATTATTAGAGAAAAAAGACGATTCGTTGTACCGTTCTCGACTCTTAATCCTTTTCTGAATTTTAAAAAATGTTCCTTTGTCTGCTCCTTTTTCTTCCTATGTCCTCTTTCTCTTTTCTCTTCTCTCTCTCTCTCTCTTTTTGTTTTGGCCGTTTTTTTTTTGGGGGGCGACTGCCCCACCGACCCCTCCTGGCTACGCGCCTCCCCCGCCTCCCCTCGGCAATGATCGGGCAAAAAGTCACAATTTTGGGCCGAAAGATAAGTTAAAGAAAGAAGAAAATAAAGCAGCGCTGAAATAATGACTTCAAAGAATCTTTCGTTATTCTTTTTCGATAAGCCTAATATACAACCATTTCCAATATTCAACCTGTAACATGCTTTTGTTTTGAAATTTTTACCTCTGACATTTTTACACCGAACCGATATACCAGTGTAAGCAGAATCACAACGTGGACGTCGAGATCCGAAAGTAGGATTTTGTCAAGATTGTGACTGTGCTGTCAATTGCTATTGGAGGGTTTGTTGATGAAATATGGAGAAATATCGTACTTTCAAACGACTGCCAAAATAGACATATTATAATTCACATATGATAAACAAGCTAGTATTAATTTCCTTTCGGAATAAAAGTGTCATGTACAATTGCCTTCAAGATAGCCTCCAAGATACAGAAATAATTTCAAATTTGCATTAGACTGGGCTAACATAAGCTTAAAAACTTCTTTCCTAATGATAATCATGTTGATAAAATAACAAGAGAGTGTAATACAAATTAAGAATTCTTACTATCAGACAAGACACAACTGAGATAATTATAATAACACAGAGAGAACTTCCCCGTCAGGTTAAAGTTATGTCTTACAAAATATTGAAACAAGAAAATGGGATGAGCGGTCGATCACTATACCCCATCTCGCAGTTCTCAACAATTCAAAAAGTTTCTATATTCACAAGAACTGTTTGTGCCTATATAAAATTGAAAATCGTGATTAGAACCTTTCAAGATTTGTCCCTTTGCTATTGGTATCCATGTAAAAAGCCGTTGGGGTCCAAGGACAGGGGAAATACGGGATGGCACTCTCCCAACTTTTCCCTGACCAATAATTGGTGTCTCTTCGACTAAATGATCAAAATCGGCAATTTTCAGCACACTTTCAGATGGTTTGACAGTGATATTTTTGGTCATCCCAACATAAAATTGTAACTAATTTTCATTTTATTCTCCTTGAAATAGCAGTAACATCATTATCGAAAAAAATTGAGAGGCAGGCATTAAAGCTTCATCCTAAATTAAGGTATTATTCTGTAACTTCACGCGATCAAAAGAAGTCTAAAACAATGGTGGAAGGTTTAGGCTAATTTGATTCGATGATGATGATGATGGTAATAAAAGTAGTAATAATAATGATGATACATGTAATAATAAATATATTAAGTAACGCGGATCCTCCTCGTTCGGGGGATTATTTGGTAGTAATGCCCAAACGTGGACATAATTTATATACGTCTACGATCAAAAAGGAAAATGTTCTTATTAAGCTCAAAATCGTATAATATTACGAAAATTGAAGAATCAATCAATCAATCAATAAATCTTGTAATCAATCAACCATCCTATGTTGATTGGAAAATATTTAACTTTGTTCGTTCTTACACAAGAAATACAACTGGAGTATAACCCTTTAATATTTTTGTGTCTAAAATTTCAGTGACAAAATCGCATCCCTAGGTATATGCCCAAAGACCTGTACGGACACAGGCAAGTGTGGATTAAAAATTGGCAGAGTGTGTGCACATGCGGGCGCTGTTTTCTTTTGTTCATTCTATACCCCCTCAAAATCTTACACAAATCAAACGCCTGGGTATGGCTCATACCAGTAGAAAGTGGATAACATTCATTACCCTCAAGACGAAGATGGTAGACTCCTCCGAGGCCAAATTTATTATTTTTGTAAAAATATCGCTCGTTTGCTAACAGGGGATATCCCCAGTTCGATCGATGTGTATCCCCTCTTGGAAGGTGTGTATATATATGAATATCCCCTTTTCATACGTCTTACAAGAGCACACAAACAGAGTCTCACAGAGACACACATGCACACACACACACGCACACACGCAGCACATGTATCAAGCACATGTTGGGCGTGCTGTGCTGATTTGACTTTTTGGGAGGTCAGATTTGTGCTACAAAATAATCATTTTAGAGGTAATGTTCACACTTTGAAAATGGCAATATAGTGTTTTTGTATTTTTAGTAACATTTACAAGTTATTATTGTGTGGGGCGAAATCGAGGACTACAAAAAGTAAGAATTTTAGGGGTCATCCTATGAACTATTTACCCTATTGGGTGATTCCATGCAATGTACCCCTTAAGACATTATGCCGGTTTATTTTGTTTCTTCTTTGATCTCATCGAACAATAAAACACAAACAATCTTGATATGACAACTAAATAACGTTAATGATTCTCGAAAGAACCATGAGACAAAATTTATTTATCTAGAATTATTTCTCTTTGAATGAAATAAATGCATATGAGTCGAATGTCGTACGGGAAGCATTGCATAATATCGACCCTTTATAAATCAATAAGATGTTTTGCTACTGTTACAAAGATATTATATACAACAATTTTACTGCCAATTTTACCGTGTTCTGATGTCAAGATTAATAAATATTATTCTGAACTTGTTTAGTTACTGGGAGCTGATGAGTTTAACTGTTAACAATTATATGAACTCAATTACCGCACACTGAGTAAGGAAAAATGGAGATTCAGAGGGTACAAACAGCCCCCCCCCCCCTTGAGACCAAATTGGCATACCTTAACTTACATTGCACATGGGTTAGGTATTCCAATTCTTTTTTCATGAATATCAATTAATATTCAGTCAATCAATCGATAAATATATTGTTATAATTGTTATAAACCTATAATCCCGTAGTTTATTATATTCCTATAGTCTTGAGCTGTCACTAGTCAATCAATCAATGTATGTCTATATTATCATTTAGCTTGCACCCGCAATAGATATCTGAAAATTTTTCTTTAAAAACAGTCAACCATAATGATCTCATATTGTCCAACGTCATACCTGTACAACAGAGGTCTTCTCGTCATCCAGATTAAAATCATCATGTTTCCAATCGCTGCCATATGATGCCATGATCAAGGACCGACAGGAGAACGATTTAAAGAATCTCTTGATTCCTTAATCAAACCAGGGAAATGATAGATCAAACCAATAGATGCAATCTGTTGATGTATAGTCAATACATTTAACGTCCAGTTCTGTAAATTCGGGCAACCTAGACTGCCTGCTCTTCATATACTGTGATTGTAACCCGGAAAAGCACAATTAACATACAACACTAAAACAAAATTCCGTTTCGTTGACAGTAGCGACTTTTCGCACGACGACGCAGGTGCTGACTACGGGGGTTTTAGATGAGCTGTGACCGTCTCCGTACTCTGGCTACCGTCGCGATCCAATTTGCAGTTTCCGCGCTTGCGTAACGTCAGAAAAGTCGTACCGCCCATTTGCATGTGAGCCTCGCCGTCACTGTTTAACAAGCGCTCTGATTGGCTGATCACGCCACCCCGTACTAGCTCGACTCCCGACGCTAGTTCGGCTGAATACCGTGGTAGATTTGGACGCTACGCGGAAATTTTCGCTCTGAGTGCGACCCCCGCTAAGATTGGCGTTGTAGAAGGCGGCGTCGCCGGTTGCGAAAACAGCCTAGCTACACATACCACCTAAATTACAATAGTGTATTCGTTTTGTTTGTGTTTCGAGAATCATATTTCACTAAATACATTGCTGCATATTGCTAGCAAAAATTGGCAATAGTATAATTCGAATTCTCAGAAAACAAATTAGGAAACTTTTTTTGAAAAATTGTTTGCATTTATTTTATAAGACGGAACCCTGAAACTATTTTACAAAAGTGGCACCAGTCTTATTTGTTTGGGTATAACTTAAGTCGTTAAAGCTATGGTCACAACTCAGAGCGGCCGCCGACCGATTTGTAGCCTGCTTGGTCGCCGCTGGAATGTAGGCATCGCCCAACGATTTTTGGAGACGTCGAGCAGGCTGTAGAGCCCTAGCGATACCAGGGGCGGTGCCCTGTCGATTTCCCGTTGGTCGCCAGTCGATTTTAGGTCAAAACTGGGCGAAATCGGGGAACTTCTTCCCGCGGCGTCCCGGCAGTGACCGACTGATCTCCCAGCGGCGACCGGGCTGCGACCGATCGTCAGCCTTTGACCTAGCGGCTTCGATTTTTTTGACCTAAATTGCTCGAAGGCGAACGCTCGATTAGGTCGGTGCCCGGGCGGCGAACGCTCGATTAGGTCGGTGCCCGGGCGGCGACCGCTCGGCACCGCGCGTATTTTGGGCGGCGAGTGAAAAGTGAGCAGGCGTCGCCAGAATTTTAACTCCGCGCTAAAACTTCAGCGAGGACCGAACGATGCCCTAAAAACAAGCAGTGCCCGGGCGGCCGCCGCTCGGTGCCCGGGCGAAATTGGCAAAAAAATCGCCGCCCGGCCGCCAAGCAGGCTACTTTTTGGGGTTGTGACCATAGCTTAACTCATGATTGCATTTGAATATCTTAACATTGATTTCAATCCAGCTTATACTTCCCCTAGATCATGGGCGTCAATCAGGCGGCCGGGAGACAGGGGAACATGCCCAAAAAAACATCGTTTAGGGGTGGGGGACACAATAGAGTATGTCCCCCCCCCCCAACAAAAAAATATATATATACATGTATATATAATAATAATAATAATAAAATAAAATAAAATACAAATACAAATACTAAAGGAAATGTCAATAGGCCGTATTCACAAAAACGAGCAATCGCTATTATTAGGCTTTTGACATGCTGCTAATGCTATACATCTTTTGTCTACCCCAATACTGAGAAGGAGAAAAGTTGGATCACTTCCCGGGGACACAAACAACAGTGGTTGATATACGGTACGGTTGGTAATGTAAGCCGATACTTACAAGCAGCATCTAACAGTGGTTGAGTGGTTGATTTTGATTTTTTCCCCCTCATTCCCGGTAGCTGATAATGGGCATATTGTGAGATTCCTTGATCCACTTAGACAAATTTTCAAATGTGCACCACGTTTGTGCTTTATACAGTGTTTACAATACATCGTGCGCACACATAGACTTTAAAAATGTACCCTAAGCAAGTATTTTATCAAAGCCCCAAATCACACCCTGGCAAGTATTTTTGGGAAGTGTTCCTACCAAAACACGAATGTCATTTATCAGTAATTTTAGAAAATGTCTATACCCTAAACGAGTATTTCTATATCTGCAGTTTTCTACACACGATTGTGGCATTTTTCCAAATTAACAATTTAACAAGGTAATCGGCGTGCTGGTTTAACACTCAAATAGTGCCCATTTTATTCTTGTCATCTTGTGTGTAACTATGATTTTTTAATTATTTACCCTTTTTACGCACGCGATGTGTGATTTAAACATCATTTTTTTCTTCCTAAATGTGGTTGTTTTTGATACCCTAAATGAGATACGCCCGTTCCGCCTCCAACGGCAACACCCTTTTCCACGGTGTTTGTGTACGCGCATGATATACAGGCTGGAATATAAGTTACCCCCGGGAAACAATTGCATGTTTGAGTCATTATGACTGCTAGTACCTTTTATTCATAAATATTATTATTTCAGATCAAGAGGCACTTAAGATGGCACACCTGTTTTTATTACGATCGTACCATACTAGTTGTGCATTTTGTAGATACCTAGACTTAAACAAGGACTTTTATCAATCGAATACCTGTGCATTTATTTTTTCCCGAATTTAATATGAAAGGTCCAAAATCATGATGGTCATCTTATGTCTATCTTTAAATATCTTTTTCAAGATAAAGACACTGATAAGTTTCATAGAAATACTAATTTTAAATAACTTTAAGACGCCTTGGATTAAATACTATGCACGAAAAATTCGTTCCCCCCCCCACACTTTTTTCCTTTTAGGGGCGACCCCTGCCCCCTTCCGGCCCCTTTGCCTCCTATACAATTCATACATTTAATGTATCAAAATAATTACTAAGCCATGAACATAATATTTAGATGATAATGAATGATTCTGTTAACCAATAATGAAGGTTATGACCTGTTCATGACACTGTTGATAAATATCATGAATGAATCAAAACAACGTTTAAATACTGATAGGGGAAATTAAAATTCTATCATCTTTTCAAAATATTCATGTTACCAATAAACTTTTGCATGAATATTTGTTTTTTTGCAGGCAGAAAGAAACTCAAAAATGATCTTGCATTGGCATGTATAAAAGTGTATCATTAGAATTATTCATATTGTATTATTACATCTTGTAAAATAGTATGCATTCAAGCTTTTGGAACTTTTGGGGGTATTTGTATGACAGAAAGCGTTTGGAACTATAATGCACATGATATATATGACTTGCCCTCTGATTTACTCTGAAAGATACCGATCGCGATCACTTTGGAAGAGCAGGAAGTCTGAGCATTACAAATTTTAAGGAGGATCACTCAGTGACCACTATAATATATCATCAAATGAACCAAAAATTGTCACGGAATCCTAGGATTCTATTACAATTACGAAACAGTATACCAAACACACTGCTCAGTCAAGTAATAAATAATATTATAGAAATTCAAATATTTATTATGTGTTTCTATTCAAGCATGTTTTATAGAACACAATATAATATAAAGAAAATACACATTCAATTCATTCTGTCTGTATGATGGACATAGTGCAATCATAACCATTTTAACTAAAGCGTGACCAAGGAAAATAATTATATTATTTATATATATTATTTATACATATATATATATATATATATATATATACACACTCGTGTATATACGTAAATTTGAATTCAATTCTCTGGGGGATTATACCAATGAAAGAAAACAATAGCTGGATTATCTGAAATACAGTCTGCTCCCTTTGCATTCGCTTTGTTATGATCTGCAGTGAAAAAACAGGAAGTCTATTCATGCTTTTTATTTTCAAACGCATCAGCTGCAATGTTTTGTTTGCATCCACTGGCTTCAGGTGTTTGTATATCATCATGAGATGGAGAAATATAACGCGAACAATCGGAAGAAGCTAAAATGAATGGAGAGGTTGAGAGTAATTACATACATTTTTCTTGGATATGGAAATAACTTTCAGCATGATACATTTTTAGATCTGGTCTATATTTTATCAGTCTCAGTCAGTTGACAATTTATATAAGGTCTAGATCTACCGGTCTGCTTCTGCCTCTGCCTCAGGTGCATCGTCAAGCTCTGGCCCGGGCTCTGGCTCGAACTGATAGGGTACGATGTTACTGTGGTCAATTTTCAACAAATGATCATCATCAATTCATAATGTGAATTAAATGAGGATCTGAGATTGCAGTCGCTAACTTCACCCACGCGCGCGCCCGCACCCCATCGTCGGTATGTACTATTGTGCAGCAGTTTGCCGTGAAACCTATCAGAAGGTGCATGGATACTAATGTCTTCGTTTTTAGGAAAAATACTCCAAACAAATATAAGAAAATTGGCAGGAAACAGGTAAGAAGATTACGACTTTTAAATCATTACCATTAGATTCCAGAATTATTGACGATTTCTAAGAAAAAATCATTGTCATATTCGGAATCTCCGTCAAAAATTCTTCTACATGTCTTTTTAAAAATAATTTTAAGCCCGTTTTGATTGTAGGGGCCCTTTAAACCATGGACTAAAGGTAGTCCGCTTTTGAGAATACCATCCAATGGCATTTCACAGTGATCGTGTGTGTATAATTATATTTGTTAAAGATACTATGTCCCATTTGCAGCCAACATCAAGTTCTGTAGAACTTTGCAGGAGTTATGAATATGTCACGTATGTCCCATTTGTGAAATTTAAACATTAGCAGTGTCCTAGTATTCAAATTATGCAAGGAAAACCGTTTACTTTCTAGACTTCACTGTCAGACACTATTGAGTGACAGACTGACTTAATTTTTTTTTTTTGGTGATAACATACATAAAATGAGCTGTACAGGGTACATGAGCATTTGTCTACATCGATAACACACTTTTTGTAATGGCCAAAATTAAACTGATTGAATCTTTGCGCAGCACAAAACGTACACCATTCGATGTAAGGGTCTGAAAATCAGACTATTCACTAAATTGATTGCCATCCCTGAAGTCGATTCGACAACTAACGGTCGTTGTTTTCCCACAAAAAGACATTTTCAAGCCCTTTCGTTTTGAGGGAAGTTCTAAATTAGTATTATCTTTTAAATGCCGGTGGAATTTAACCTTTTAATTTTGTTGGCCTGCAAATGGGACATAGTACCTTTAATGGCCATTGTCAATAATTCAAGGTCAATGGAAATCGGTCATCCTCATTTATTTCGAATCCGTCTTTGACTCCTCATCCCATTTCACTTTGTTGTGGTTCAAGAGAGCATCAATTTTCATCTCCAGTCGGTCGAAGCGCTCCTTCATCTGTTTCTGCTCGACGCATATTTGAGTCATGTCGCCTCCGATTTGGACAATCTTCGGCCCCACTTCTTCGACCGTCTCGCTCACTGTCTCCACTTTGGTATCGATGAGCTTCAGGCGATACTTGAGGTTGGTGAACAGTTGTTCGGTGGTGACTTCCTTGTGCATGAATCCGCCCTGGTATTATCCAGGAAAAAAAGATAAGTGAGTGAGGCGAGAGGGCTCAGTGGTAGAACAGTGGTCTCGTAACCGGGAGGTCCCGGGTTCGAAACCAATTCGATGCGATCGTACCCTTTGGTAAGGCATTAATCCTCATCACCAAGTACATCGGAGAGGACTTAAAGGGCCCATGACATCGAAATACAAGTGTATTCCTGTTGATGTGCAGTCCTGCATACATTTCCTATTTTGATATGTAAACTTCTGAATTTGTTTCATAGATTTTAAAATATTTTTTGAAATATTTGTTTTCAAACTTGCTAAGCTCCACCCCAAAACCTCCAGATCTCATTCCCTTGTGACATCATCTGTCAGTCATCAATGAGCTAACTTGAGAAAGTGGCATGCAACTTTGCCAAAGTTGACCACCTGTTACAATACCACAAACAATAACAACATATAAGTTGCTATGTCAGACATGTCAGACTAAAATAATATTCTAGAATAGACAATAGTATGTAATTTCCCCCATCTTAGCACACGTTCATAATATAATTGCATGCTTCCATACATATGTACAATACATCATCATTGCCTTTGTCTTCCTGGTGATGCTACAGCATGTCTGACATAGCAACTTGTATGTTGCTATTGTATTACGTATTGTAACAGGTGGTCGACTTCTGCAAACTTACATGCCACTTTCTCAAGTTAGCTCATTGATGACTGACAGATGATGTCACAAGGGAATGAGATCTGGAGGTTTTTGGGTGGAGCTTAGCAAGTTTGAAAAACAAATATTTCAAAAAATATTTAAAAATCTATGAAACAAATTCAGAAGTTTACATATCAAAATATGAGATGTATGCAGGACTGCACACCAACAGGAATACACTTGTATTTCGATGTCATGGGCCCTTTAAAGCCATCGATCCCCTGGCTGCTTACTTGTAAGCATTCACATGCGCAGTCTTAGCAGTCAAGTAAAACAAAAAAACCAACCAATAAAGAAAGTGCAGATTTTTTTAGTTCCTGCTTCAAAAGTCATGAAAGAGTATTTCAAACCTAGATACGCAAAACATATCCTAGGAATAAATTAGTAAAATATCACATAAAAGATTATCATTATATATCATTACTGTCGATAGGCCTCTTTTTTAATTTGATCTCTTTGTAGTGCGTTTTGATATCAGTCATTAGATGACATGTTTCGAAGGAGCAGATTTAGAGATAGGATAACTTCAACAGATAATTTCGAAAATACCACATTTTATTAGAGAATAAACGCTTACAATCTTTAAACAATTTTATTAGCATTGTAAAACAGATCAAAGTTCAATCAACCAATAGCCCATTTTCGTAATGTTACCAAATTTAATACATAAATGTTTGTGAAGAGCCTGAATACAAATTATTTCATTCATAAGAATAATAGTATTTCAATAGTCACAATACAAACTGCATATATTAGGTGTTGCTAGGTAGGTCAAGCCATAATGTTTGTCCTACCTGGCAACAACTAATGTATGCAGTTCGGATTCTGTCTTTTAAAATATTATTCTTAACGGGTGAATGAAATAATTTGTATTGAGGCACTTCACAAAGACTTATGCATTACATTTGGTTACATTACGAAAATGGCCTATTTAGCAATACTTTAAAATGATTTTGTCCAATGACTATAATTTACTTTGGAACTATCCCACTATTGCATTAGTTTATGAGGAGGGTATTAACTTCTCCTTTAAATCGTATGAGGTGGTTGCACAATACAACATTGCACTCATATGGACCAGTATTATTACCTGTGTCGTAGTCTTGTTGCAAACCTGAATGGCCTTTCGTAGGAGGTTCTGGTCTCCAGTCAGCGTACGGTACCACTTCTGCAGTCTGCTGCAGCACGACCGATTAAGATTGAAGCGTTTAAACCTGATGACAGCTGAACGCCAAATGAAGATTGGGAGGGCACGTTGCACCTCCATCACCAGTTCCACCTGTCATTTACGGAAATAGTAAGGAAGAATTTCAGTAGATTGTTTTATTGCCTAAAGAAATCATTTTAGGATTTAGGCACTTTTGTAGCTTTTGAAATTGACATACGTTGATATTTTAAAGTCTTTGCAATGGCGTTTTAGATAGTTAAGATTGCATGGTTGGTGATGAGTATCTAAATATGACAATGCGATGAAATAGATCTAACATTTCAAAGAAGTCTAAGGGTAACATCCCGAGATTTCCCAGAGGTTACATTTTCCCTGCTGTCGATATGAAAGGGTACCGACTCATTGCAAGTCGAATTTTAGAGTAACAGTACATCTGAAGGAACACCTGAGAAATGTTTGTTGCGCAAAGTTCTCCAGAAAATGCAGGAGATTAACGAGGTCAATGATGAACTTGAACTTTCACGTTCATCTTTATGATAATAATAATACAATATTTATAAAGCGCATAATAAACAGTCTGTTTCTCTATGCGCTGTACAAGCATGAATGGCAATTCGAGAAATATAATCACAAAAAGAAATCAACAAAGAGAATATACAAATCTTATAACTACTAAAATGACTAACTTAACATTATAACTAACATAATTATTAGAAAGATAGCTAACATGGTCAAAACAAATAACGTAAGTAAGGACTAAAATACAGTTTAAGATAACTAATTGAGGCCAAAGAGGTGCGATTTAAGTACAGATCTGAATGTTGCAGATGTGGGTGCCTGACTGTGCCTGTCGTATGAAATTGGGAAGATTATTCCAAAGGTTTGGTCCAGCAACTGCAAAAGATCTCCCCCCATAGAATAATGTATTGGTTTTGGTACACAAAGTAATACTTGATTGCTTGAACGGAGGGTTCGGGGTGGGTGGTATTGTCTGATCAAATCAGCCAGGTATGAAGGAGAAGAACTTTTTTGAGTTTTATATGTAATTTAATAAAAGTTTGAACATGATGCGCTTATCTAGGGAAGCCAGTGTAGTTTCTTAAGAGTACTAGTTATACTTTGTTGGTGTGGAGTGCGAGTGACCAGTCTCGCTGCAATGTTCTGAATATCATCTGGATCCGGTGAATATTTATTGCGGGAAGTCCAAACAACAAGCTGTTGCAGGAGTCTAATCTGCTGGTCACAAATGCATGCACCAGAGTGAGTGCAGCTTGCTTCGAAAGGAAACATCTGATTTTACTTATGCACCTGATTCCTGCCATTGCTGATTTGCAAACAGTTTTGATATTACGAAGTTCAGGTCATTTCAGGTGCTTCGTATTCTCGGGCAAATTGCTTATTTACAAATTCATATCACTAAAACCTAAGTTAGGGCTAATAGTGGGTTGGCCCATTACCCTGTTTTCATGCATATTAGGGGCTTTTAGATTTACACGACGAGAACGTGGACTGCCACGTGTGCCATTCTTTGAAGGCACTGGCCCGTGCCCGGCAGTACCTTAAAAGGACGTCATATTACCTTAAAAGGATGTCACCGTGGCAGTCCACGTTCTCGTCGTGTAAAATCTAAAAGTCCCTATTAATGAACAGCACATTGCCACCATGCAACAACAAGCTGCTCTACATCGTCCCCTCTTGGACAGCATCTTTGTACTTCATTGAGGGAGTACTTACTGAAGGGACGAGATGTAGTGCCTATCATGTTAGAAGATACTGTACAGTGAAAGACAAAATGGCCGATGACAAGAAAAATAATACCTTACTCACCTGCATTGCTAGACGATGAAGCTTTGCTTTTTCTTGAATTGCATGGATGTCATCGACAGCCAGACCAACCTAGTCAATAGAAGGAAACATTAGGGACTTTTAGATTTTACACGACGAGAACGTGGACTGCCACGGTGACATCCTTTTAAAGTTATGTGACGTCCTTTTAAGGCACTGCCGGGCACGGGCCAGTGCCTTGAAAGAATGGCACACGTTGCAGTCCACTACGTCGACGTGCAAATCTAAAAGTCCCTATTATTAGCTAACATCGGTTGCCTAGCGTATGGAATTCGATGGAATTTATCTTACAATGTAACTTTAAACCCAATGAAAGCTGACTTTCTTTCTCTGATTTTCACATTCGTCTCTTATACCCTTGGATGTGTTCTTCTACTTCTATATGTCTGTTGATATAGTAGTTTCTACTGTTGCAGCTATAAAAAAAAACACAATGATATTCCTGTTACTAATCTAGTTTCTGAATGATTGAGGACATTTGTAGACATAATACTCCTACATCATAATATATCTTCAGCGTCTACCCGACTCTTATTTCTACTACTACCGCTGCTTATGCTTGTACTGCTATGCCTACTTCTACTTCTATAGAAGTTTAGAATTGCCAATATAATAAAAATTACTCTATTTATGATTCCTGGAATGACTTGAAGTCATACCTGAAACTGACATTGCATGTACAACATCCAAGTCCCATCACTAGCCATGCTAACCCACCTCCTATCTCTATTTCATATCCCGTGCCCTTTCTCCAGTTTTGTCTAGTTTTCTTCAAATTCTTGTTCTTTTGTACCCTCCATATTTTTGTTCTGATTATCTCGAGACGTACCAGGAGGTTCATGATGAGGAGGGACATTATGATGAGGAACAGAGCGAAGATGGCATACGTGATGCCTTCGTAGAAGACAGAAGTGAGAAAGAAGTCTTCTTCTCCATCAGCCAAAGTGTTCTCCGTACCAAGGTAGTTCTGACTGTGGAAGATGGTCCCAAAGTCTAGCTCTCCGATCATCATCACAAAGGTCTTTGCGAAGGAGTACTGCACGCTGTGGAAGGGTTGCTAGGTGAGGAAGGAAAGGAAAACATTCATTCCTTAACAAGTCCGCCGTATTTGTTTGTAATTTAGCACTGATCATGCTGATGTTCATTTCGTATGGATGGCAATTATAAATCACCTTGAATACACCGTCTCTACTTTTACACCATGAGTAGGGATCAGGTTATTCAGCAGTGAACCCATTTTTGTAGACCTATTTGGGACTCTTCCTACAGGCAATGCTAGCCTGACCAAATTTAAACATCATGATATGACTTTTGTTCGCAATGATATACCCCCCTCCTCTTCTCTCCCGGTCCAATAAAGAAAGACCTCAATGAGAATTGTCCATGTAATGTTGTATGCCTTAGTGTTGATTTGATAAGCTCTGTAAGAAGTAGTGAAAAGGATGCAATTTAAAGGAAATTTAAGAAACATATTTCAATGTAAAAAATGATTTTTCGAACAATAAAACATATACAGATTTTCATGATATTTTCTTTTTCGTTTATTTATTCGAAACAAGCATTGGATGTTCTAAAGGAGACTTTTGAATGCTTTCTCTTTACATATAAGGCCCAACGTAAATTTATGACGTACCATATATCAACAACCTGATATTACCTGGTTCATGAGGAGTGTGTAAAAAGCCATTGCAAAGGCGACAACAAAGAGGATGAGAATGAGGACGAACTTCATGAATGTCCGAAGAATATCTGAAACGTAATGAAGTTAAATATTTCTTATGGAGTCGTAAATGAGATTCCGTTTTCAATTTCCGTTGGTAATGTACATTACAGTTCCACAAGCAACATAATCCTAGATTATTGCATACACTAGAGTTTTTCCAGGTACATTCGCTTTTGCTATTCTAAAGTGGACCCTTGTTACTCATGTTTGTATCTTAGCGATATGACACCTATATCGAAATTATTGTGATTCATTGTGATTCTTTAAAGATTGGATTTTGCTGGACGTGTGATCGTTATTGACAAATAATAGTATCACAGTTCGAAAATCTAAAACAAGATAATAAAAAAACAATTCAATTAATAAGCTCTTCCTACCAGGTACCAATTTACTAGCCTGGGTGGAGAGTTGCAAATGTAAATTAATATCATGGCAAAATAAATTAGTGATCCACAGTGATCCGCATATACACTAAATTACGACACCTCCATTAATATTGAGAGAGGAGAAAGTATTAAACAAATCAAAACATCCTTTAGATCTTAAAACAGTTGTTCACACTCATATACATTATACTAAAAGGGAGGAATTATTGATGTAGACCCCTACATTACCCCCCCCCCCTGAAAAATGACGATCTTACACATGAACATGATGACGTAAATTCCCAGTCCCGAGAAGCGACGGATGAAGAGAATGAGATTGATCCATGCCAGGAAGATAGCCACTGCACCGCACTGCCATTGCCAATCCTATCATGAACAGTTAAGAAGTGACGAAAATCATCAGAAAATTCTATTTTTAAATCACGTATGCCCTCAAAGCTCTTTCAACTGATGCGTTGATCTCTGTATAGATATAAACCAATTGTTCATTATTAGTTGTTTTTGCCTCGCTCACTCTTGGTTGACGCAACCCTTCTCCAAGAAACGTGCGGGGGATCGACTATTTTCTTTCCCGTCAATTGCTGCAAGGTTGTGGAAACATGTTACCTACCACTCTGAAGACTGCTACATCTTTGGACCACTTCAAGAAGCTATTGAAGGCCCATTTATTTTGGTAGAAAGCATGGATTGTGTTTATATTACTTACTGTTATATACTTCTTTATGGAGCAAAGTGTGAAGGGCTTTGTAACTCAGGGAAAAGGCGCCACACCAAATAATATGTGGATTGGATTGCACGGACCGGATTCGAAAGAATATCTCAAAGCTGCAAACACAATACACGTAATGCAATAATACATGAACTTTGAATATCGATACCTACAATAGCAGATGTGCCTCGTTATGATGTCATATTAGTTCGGAATTTAAGAAATTAAAACTCTCGGACCTGGACCTCAAAAGGGTATCATTCTTAATCTTGACCATGGTCTTACCAGTCGTATGCTAATCCCCATGTAGTACTGGACCCCGCTTAGTGGCAAGACAAAGATAATGGCCAGGACGTAAACAGACCACTCGATTAGGTTCCCAAAGCTGAAGTAAGAACTCCTCTGAAGAAGCAATTGGAATACCTACAAATTGAAAAGAAGGCAATTAATAATTATATTTAAAACTTACGTAATGTTCTTGGACGGAGTCATCAAGAGTATCAAACGAGATATATGCCCTCAAAAATTATGCAATTCAAGTTTTAGCGTTAATATACCTCTTTTTAGTATATTATCATACTTGACGTTGGTATCATTAAAAAGCCTGTTTATTCCCCTTTACAACGATGCCCCATTTGTAATGATTATGTAATCATAGAATGCGCAGTACACCTGCAAAACACCTACAAAAGTGAATTGTTGCAAAATGCATTGTTATTGTCAATAGTGAATTCTTCATTTGTTTGGAGGATGGATTGTCTTTTATGTGTGCCATTTAATAACATCATGTCCCCGCTATTACCACACACCAAAATGCCATTATTTGTTCTTCCTTTTTCTTCTTCAAAATGATACGTCTGCCTCTGGCGCTCGTATGATTAAGCCAAATTGGACACAAAACAAAGGCGAATCTTTAAAAATTGGACTGTACCTCTCGAAGCAGGTTGATCAATGATAGAACCAGTATAATTCTACCACCGATCTGACCAAAGAAGAAGATCGTAGCCTCATGGAAACCTGCAGTCCATCGCTGTTCGCCGTTGACGAACCAAGATACCCCCGCACTTTGGTTGCCGTGTCGCACATAGTAACTGGGCGGGATTACGATGACGTAACCAGTCAGCATAGCAACAAAGAGAAGGTAAGAACCGAAGGAGGCCCAGAAGAAGTACTGTCCGACTCGGCTCCACTTATGATTGAGCAAGCTGGATACAAGAGGATGGCCCAAGAGATCTGCACGCTCCGAGCTCACCTGAAATCCAAAGAGTTCGCTTGATTTTTGTATTGATACTGAAGAAATAGAAATGTCATATTTCATCAATGTTATGAGTTTTATTGGATACTGAACTGAAGATCGGGCACAAAACAGAGATACAATTATCCATCTCAGATGAGGTGCTTGAATACAACGTACTTGTAGATACGGTTACTTTCTAAAGTTATTTTCACTTTAATAATTAATAATCATTTTTAAATAATACCAAAAGGCCACTTCTGCATTACTCTTTGTCCTGAAAGATTTACAAGGCAAAATGAAATTATCATTTTTTTCTTCAAGATTCTACTATTCCAATTGCCTGAATGCCTTTATGCCACCCATGATCCATTACCAATGTGATGTGGGATTAACATTCAACTTTTGCACATCAGCTCAAGGGTGATTACTTTCTACCCTAGGATCGAGAGAGTCGAACAACGATGTTTGTCAACACCTGGTAAAGGAGGATAAAAATCAGTCAGAATTATGATAACATTTCACAAAGTGTTTGTTCATTTGAGAGGAAGGACCATGGAAACTGTACCCACATACGTCATGGAGGACAGAAAATAGCCTTGACCATTACTTCAGAACATATTTAGTATGCTATCGAGAATCCTCTTGGCAAATGTAATTCTGAAGTCACATTTATTTTTATAAAGAGGACAGTGGATTGTACTGGCTCATCTGGGCCCTGTTTCATATTTGTTATCAATAACCAATGCTAAATTTCTATGACATATTTACTCTCAGCCAATTAAATGCCACGATTTCGATAGCTTATAGCAGTTATTGTAACCTGTTATTGGTGACAAGTTTTATGAAGTGAAGTTTTTTTAGAAGTGATATGTTATTGGTTAAGCTGGTATGTGGCCCACACATGCGGAGCAATGTGTGGAGCGATATGTAACTCTACGAAAAAGACGCTTTATCAAATAACATTTTATTTATTGGAGTTCAAGAAGATAATTTTGACATTTACCATAATATTAAGAGGATGGTTAGTATCAATGTCTTCCAAACTGGTCGTATACGGCCTCGCGCTCTTCATCAAATGCCCATGATCATCGTACTGGTCTCCCGTCAGCGCCGCCGGAGTTTTAGGGATCTTCTTGGACTTGGATCGACTCATTTTGTCGGCATTGTCTTTGACTGTGATATGTATCTCGTATCCGTTAGGTTTGGTGGTGAATGAAGTCTCTTTGGTCTTATCTTCGTCATCATCATCGTCGTCATCTTCATCTAAGGAAGGGCAATGATAATCATAATGTCTAAATCTCCACCAAAAACAGTGAAACCTAGTTAGAAATAAAGTCTGATCACATCTCAAGAAAAAAAAGGAATTTGGCAGGCAGGTGGTCTTTAAACATGGGTTCACTTGTATAAGAGCTTTCAGTTGTGAAGAGTGAAAAGAGGCTCTTAAAGATACTATGTCCCTTTTGCAGCCAACATCAAATTCTGTAGAACTTTGCAGGAATTATGAATATGTCATGTACGTCCTATCTGTGAAATTTAAACGGTAGCAGTGTCCTAATATTCAAATTATGCAAGGAAACCCGTTTACTTGCTAGACTTCACTGTCAGACACTATTGAGTGACTGACTGGCTTTTTCTTCTTTGGTAATAACATACATAAAATGAGCTGTAAAGGGTACATGAGCATTTGTCTACATCAATAACCCACTTCTTGTAATGGCCAAAATTAAACTGATTGAATCTTTGCGCAGCACAAAACGTACGACCATTCGGTACAATGGTCTGAAAATCAGACTATTACTTACTGGCTTATAGCTCTTAAGTCGATTCGACAACTAATAGTCGTTATTTTCCCACTTAAAGACATTTTCAAGCCCCCTTTTTTTTAGGGAAGTTCTAAATTAGTATTGTCTTTCAAATGCCGTTGGAATTTAACTTTTTCATGTTTTGGCCTGCAAATGGGACATAGTACCTTTAAGGGGGGCCTGAAAATCGATGAATTATCTGTCCAAAATATTTTTTTCAATTTTGATTCCATTTGATAAATGAATGTTTCAAGTATTCAAATCTACCACCACCACCACCACCACTAATATTACTACTACTTATTTGAATACTTATATACTACAAGAACTACTACTATCACTACTACTACTTCTACTACTACTATTACCAGTCCACCACTACAACTGCTACTACTACTACCTCCACCACTACTACTACCACCATCACTGCTTGTTCTACCACCACCACTGCTACTAAACCACCACTACTACCACCACCACTGCTACTACTACTGCTACAACAATAACAACAACTACTACTACTACAACCTACCATCGGAATCCTGCGGCCTATCCCAATGGGAAAAGGAATCCGCGATGAACTCATAGTCAAACTCAACCCAAAAGTTATTGTCCCTGGGCCCTGCTTCTGGCGATACTTTGACACACTTATCCATGACTCGCTCAGCAAGATCTGAAGAAGGAAGGGAAGTTTTATCATGTTCATGAAGTGGCAAGAGAGCGTATCATGACAATGGTAATGGTCCGAGAACCGCAAAAAAATGTAATAGCAAGCTTTGAAGTGCTGAGAAAAAAACAATGAAATGGGTAAAAATCATTAAAGTGTCCTTAAAGTGGAACCAACCGCAAAAAGTGTGAATATTCTGTAAAACGGGATGAATTCCTGCCTTTTGATTTACATTAAATCTTACGCACGTGTCCAAGACATATATAAATTAAGATTTCTTGGCATGATGTTATGTCTTTCAGCATGACATGGGCGCAGCCATCTTCTTGAAAATGTGACGTACCCGGCCAGTTGGAGTTATACATGTATCATGCACCATCAATAATAAAACCTTTACTTTTCAATGAGGGAAAATCATAGCCGAGAAGGTAACAATTATATATTTGGTAAAAAAATATATAATAGGGTAACAATTGTTTAAAATATTATTATTTAAAAATACTAAAATATAGCGGTTGACAAATCTATTTCATTTATGCGAAACCTTCACCCAGAACAGCACCAACTTATTTATGTAATTTGCGTTCTGGCAATTGGAGAACAAAGGATAATAGCAGGTGAATGAAATGCTTCAACACCGCAAACACCTGGGAAGGAAGCATCCATAAATTTGAATATATTTAGTTGATAGACGACTCCGCATAGTACGTCATGCAATAAAAAAATGGTGATGCCCATGTCTTGCTGAGAAACTATACTTCATTCTTGTTTTATGCCTTTCTCATACACTTTGGTGGGGAATCTTGTAGATTGATGGGCAAGAATGGGCAAAGTTATTCTGTGGGGTTAGTTCTCCTTTAATTGTTCATTTACCTGGCATGTTTTTGATGAGTTTTCTCATGGGTGTGGTCCTCTCATATGTTTCTTCATCCAGACTCGATACAGACATCACTTCTCGCCATTTATCATGACTTAAAATCAAATTGGCAATGTTCCTAAAGATGAGAAGTGGGTAAAAAGAGAGTGATCAAGAGGGAGAAAGAAATATTAATAGTGCGAATCATGGATACATGAAACAAGTCGAAGCAAAATGTTAGAGTGTATAGACTGTGTGGATCTGAGATGTGTCCGTGAGAGAGAGAGAGAGAGAGTGTGAGAAGGGGGTGAGAGGCGAAAGAAGGTCAGAGAAAGCTAGACACTACAATTCGTTTCGACCTGATAATAGTATGCTGCCTGTCATTGAATGTTGTTATTTGCCTAGTCAGCCTCTAGAATTGTGTTCCTTATATGATCTCAACGTACAGGGTGATGAATTTCATTGTGTTCTTGTATGCCCGGCCTTTGATAACATTCGTAAGCATTATGATAAGGAAAGTTATTACGATAGACCTAACATTATTAAATTTCTTCAGTTACTATAAATTCTGTTAAACAGTTAAACAACCTTTCTGATTTTTGTATAATCATTTTGTCGAAGTTTGGATAAAATAGTTTGTTTCTTCTTCAAAGCTTTGAATAGACCCTTGGTATCTACATGGTCATGTATTAATAACATGTGATATCTTTCTTATTTTTAGTTTATGAGTTGTTTGTTGCCAAAAAGCCTTTCTTTGATTGATGATTGTGTTACCTGACTGCTAAGAAAGCATGTTCATGTATATGCTTGTAAATAAACAGCCAGGGGATCGACGGCTTTAAGTCCTCTCTGGGGGACCTGGTAATGAGGATTAATGGGCACGAGCGCATTGACTTGGTTTCGAACCCGTGACCTCCCGGTTACGAGACTATGTAGCTCTATCACTGTGTCATGGCGCCTCCTCTTTTGTAAGATACATTCTTTTTTACTGTCTTGATTGTAAAATATCTTCGTGCCATTTATCTGTATTTCTTCCATGCCCCACGCGGTTTAAAAATAAAACAAACCTTTCAAGCCTTTCAAACCCTTCAAAGTTTCAACATTATTGCCTGCATTTCTGGAGATGTAAAGAGGTAAATTAGAAAAGGAGAGGGGGGAATGAAGAGGTGAGAGAGAAAGTCTAATATAATATATATATATATATACATATATTTATGGACATAGAAAAAGAGAGAGAGAGTGAGAGTGTGTGTGTGTGAGAGAGAGAGAGAGAGAGGGGGAGGAGGAAGGGGAATCGGGTCAGCTGATTCATGTCGCTTTGTGCTCTTACTTGTGTCCGTTGTCGATGGCATAGTCGAGGCAGTTGTGTCCCTGCTTGTCACGCAGTACGATGTTGGCTTTCGCCTTGTAGACGAGAAGCTTCACCATATCGATGTGACCATTCTTGCAGGCTAGATGCAAAGGTGTTACCTGGAAAATGAAGCAGAAAATGATATGCCTGCATGTGAGCCATGAATTCGCAATTACCGGCCCTAATTACAGTAGTGATACTGCAATGTTGAGATAACATGATGGGATTCCTATTATTCAAATTGTTTATACAAAGACAGTCGTTGATGTCATGTCACAGAAATCAACTTCAAGTTGGTTTTTTGTATTCTCAGCCACACCATGTCAAGCTCTTAATGAATCCCAAAGACGTGCTTTGGTTTTATCATATCTCCTTCTCTCCTTCTGCAGCAGAAATTGAACCACGATCAGATCAAAGTGTCTGGCATTCGTCCCGATTTTCAGAGGCTCAATGAAGATTTGAATCGTTTCAGAATCGTCCTTTCCCCCTCCATTACTATAGTTGATAAAGCAAGTAACCACATGTAAATCAGTAGTGTTACGAACGCCCAACATGATTTTCTCTAAGTTCATGATCATTGCAAGATTTCTGGTTGAATTACCTACCTCATACAAGTCTGTTTCATCAACTCGTGCCTTGGCTTTGAGTAGTTGCTTGACTGTCCTTATCCAGCCATTGGCTGATGCAAGGTGCAAAGGAGTACGCACCTGTGCATCATCAAAGTTGCTTTTAGAAGAATTAAAAGAACAATTGATCAAAGCAATATAGATAATGCAATTCTACATTGAAAGACTGATTTGTTTTTATTTCGCCGTACAATAAAATAATAGGGGGTGCGATATTTTCCTCTATGTGATTCTCAGATAATTCCAAAATGATTATATAGGGAAAATATTAGTAATTCCCCCACACACACACACACACCTTAGATCGACACCCCTATGATGTTCTGACCAAAATGAGATTGCCTGTACATGTACAGGCAAGGTATGACGCAGCAAACAGCGGGTCGGTTTTCTTGTTATGGTAATGTAAAGTGTAATATCTTATGTAAGTATCTCATAACACAGAACTCGGTGAATGCGCAAAAGATCTTTGTTGCGCGCAATTACCGTTCATTTACACGTTTTAAAAAATGCGGAGGTTTTTTTCGCGGTGGTTTACCGCGTCGTATCGTATCTGTACGAGACTTTAGATTTCAGAGTTCTTACGATTCATTTACGTCAGCCATCGCCTTGATGAGCTCCTGAACGGTCAGGTCATGTCCAGCCTCAGAGGCATAGTGGAGCGGTGCGTTACCGGCGTCATCGCACGTATTCACGACGTCGCTTCGCTTCCATCGAATCAATACCGCTACCGTTCTGCACAATGAAACATCATGAATACAAATGTTACATACAATCGTATTTCCTGAAAAACACATAAGTTCTGGAAATTGTTTAAAAAAGAAAAAAAACTCATCTGTAAAAACTGTCACATCGGTTGTGGTTATTTATCTTGTGGGCAGGGTGGGAGACAGATATGTGTACTTTGAAACAATATAACAGCTAATGTAAAAATGCCGAAAAAATATATGTGATTAAAAAAAAAACCATAGAAGTTTTTTCAATTGATAGACTTTCTTCAATTATAGGTGCAGCAAAATATAGGGCTATATGTAAACCAATTTTGAGATACTTTATATTATGGTATTGGAGCGCATAAATACCATCTCGATGTGCAAACGCCATCTAACAAAGGCCTTGCAGTAAAATATATATATATCTTATTGATTAAATGTTTTCAAATAATCATTACTAAAAAAGATTATGGCATTGATATTTTGTCGACTTCAAGAAGTGTTATAAGTTACTCTGTGTGTCCTTTTTTGGCGGCATCGATAACGAATTCGGCGATTTCGTCATCACTGAGGCCATGGAGCTTAGCACCATGATGGAGAAGAAGCTGAGAGAAAAGAAGAGACGACGTTATCATCATTATCCTCCTAATCATCCTTGTTAAAACAGTCATCTTTATCCTCATCCTCATTCTTGTCATTATCATCATCGCTTCGTCAACATGAATAACATCATAATCATTATCATAACCACCATAACGATCAAACCCTATCGAGAAATCACTCTCAACGGCAATTTCATACCATATGCATATCCCATAGAAATAATTTATGTTCGGGCTTATGTAATATTCATGTTCACATGTTTCACAAGGTGATGGTTAAGGCTATTGAAATTGCCTCAGGTTTTAATTTTCTTCAGTCTTTGCGTCCGTGCTATCATCATCGTCGTCATTATTTTATCATCACCAGCATCATGATCATCATTCTCATCCTCCTCCGCCTCCTCCCTATCATCATCGTCATCGTCGTCATCATCAAGAACATCACCATTATCGCCGGCACCACCCCACGTTATCACAACCAACATCAGCAAAATAAACAAATTATCTCAAAAGCCATCATCGTAACCTTCACCTTCTTGTTCTTCTATATACATGTATTTTTTCTTCTTTCACTTCTTGACATTCTACCTCTTCTTCGTCTCTGCTTCGTCATGTCCATTACCATCACTAGTGTGAACGCATCTCTTTTTATTTGCTTACCTGTAGTGTATTTGATTTGTTCTCCGTAGCCGCCCACTTGAGGAGCTCCGAGGCCGTGTCTTGATTATCACTCGTAGTCAAGCTCGTATTCAAGTTACGATTACGGTCGAGGAGACCGATGATGGTTTCGAAACTACCGGAGTTGGTCGCGACCTGGAGCGGCGTGAGCTCTTCATCGTTCTTGGCACTCATGTCAGCACCGCTGTAGGAGTTAAATTTGTCGTGTTCAACCATAATGGAAATATATGAAAACTAATAAGAATTATTCCATATGGCAGGGCTTAAACAAAATTTCCCGATAATTATGAATGGTTAAAGGACAAGTGGAAGGTAGCAGCAGCAACAGACCACGGAGGCAAAAACCAACTGGGAGGAAAACAGTAAGACAAGGAGTGGAATGAAACTGCAAGAGTGTACTAGAATGGCAGAAGGCAGAGATGGGTGGAAACGTGTTGCAATCGACCTCCGAGCTGGAGTTCTTCAGTTCTTTGTTCTTCAATTCTTCACCTTTAATACGCATTGAACGTCATCCAGTCATCGTCTTAAAGATAAAGTTGAGTTCTGGTCATGCGATTGCATTGTGAAAGAAACGGTGTGAAATCAATCAGAAAAGGTTGATCATCTAGCATATAAGTATTGGTGTGTACTGCAAGGTTCTGGAATCATCAAAATGATAAGAAATTTGGCCCAGTCTTGGTAAAGCCTACAAGCACTGTACACAGAAAGATGTATATGGGACTACACGAACATGTGGCATAAAAATCCGTCCCGATTTTTATGCTGTTATATGCCATATTTAGAATATTAAGGCATTTGAAGAGCCATGCTTTCCAGGGAACATTTTTTATCTGATGTTCTTCTACACTTGCATAATAACAATGATAATGCTCACAAATTATTAGTCATCTCTTCCCAGAACTCAACCTTCTCTTTAAATATTTTCAATGTATTCCTCGACTCTTCATTAGTTTTACTTTTCCCTTTTTCAGAATTCTATTTTGTCCCTTCATTCTCCTCCTCTTTCTGTACCTTAGTCTCCTTCTTTTCTGTTTATTCTATTCAATCAACTTCCTTAATCCTATTTTGATCGTAGTTTTCTATCTGATAATTTTCCTTTCCCCTTTTATTTAAGCTTGCAGACGTCCTTTTTCGGCACCTCTCATTCAAGCCACTTCTTACATCGATGAGACTAAATACATATTGGGTGTTTCACCTACATAAATCGCTTTAAAAAGACCATTTCTCACTTTTCGACCAAAAACTCCGCCACTATTTGATGGTTCTCCTTGCAAGCGTGATGGAGCGCGGTTTCGCTATCCCGATTTGTGACGTTGATTTTGGCGCCCTTTTCCAACAGCATCTTCACCATTTCCAGATGGCCAGCAGAGCAAGCCTCATGCAGGGGTGTGTCGTCGTTCTCTCCTCCCCCGTAGTTGACCACATCTTCTTCATCATCGTCGCTGTCGTCGTCTTTCTCATCTTGATTGTCCAGTTGGTCTACCGTTAACACTGTGTCATACATTGTTTTTACAAAAGGAAAACCCAAATGTAATATTCAGCTAAATGACTATAGCAATGTAGTGAGGTTTATATTAGCACAGCGTTCACATAGCTTTATCATGAAAAGATGAATGTTCTCTTTATAATACTTTATGTAACATGTAAAATTATCATGTTTTTGTTAGTACTATATGTAATCTTACTATTAACTATGACAGGTTTTCATTGAGATATATGTAGGTTACAGGAAAATTATAACTAACAATATTTAAGATAAAATAAATATGAATATGTGAGCATACTTGCTCCATCATCTTATAAAAAAGGGGAGGGGCAAGTGTAGGCATTCTGCACCCCCTCCCCCCTCCTCCGACAGAAATCTATGTTTAAAATAATAATTATGATAATAATAATAAATAATCTTTTTCAAAAAAGGACAGGTAAACACAAATGTAATACTGGAAATGTACTGGAGATATCCAATGTTTTTTATTATTTATTTGTTGTTGTTGCTGTTCCTGACAGTAGTGGTTTTTAAACTGGTTTATGAGTCTGTTTCTATTCGATTGATTGGCATCCACTATCCCAGGGCAATTATCACAATCATTATTATAAATTACAACGAATTCTAACTGCAGTATTCAAAAGCCAATCAGAGGTGCTCTCACTTTACAAATCATTCGTTATGCAGATGTACATATTGAACGTTTGTTCAAACGATATGATCGGTTTTAATCTAATGTTTAACACATTTACTGAAGGCTAGCAGAATATCTCGCAAAATTTAGCTAATTACCCCCAATACCTTACTTTTTCAAACAAGAGATGAGGATTTTGTCTGTTGAATGATTATGTTGAGTTGAAATATCTACAGATTATATTTGGTGCAGCAAAACTCCTACTTTTTCTAAATTATGAAGACCTTTTCAAGTCAATAAAACTTACCATAAATATGCACAAAATTGCACGATTTCAAATATCAAAATACAAAAAGCTTTCACCATCCCCCTTCGCTCGATCCCTTGCTAGCTCCCTCCTCCCCCACGCCAAATACCAATTACGGCACTGTCTTGCGCACGCCAAATTAAAAAAAAAAAAGAATAAAAACGTGTGTTCATGTGTCACTGTCTGTTGTATAATTTTATTATATCAGTCTATAATATAATCAGTTCTTACCGTGTTCGAGGGAAAGTTGGACCAGTTCTTTGTGCCCTCCTCTCACCGCTAGATGGATTGGTGCAACGCCGTATCTGTTTTTCTCGATTAGAATCTAGAGAAAGATAGTATTGAGTTGAGCATGTATGTCACAATGAAATAATGTATGGATTTTTGTTTTGTCTATGTTCAGTGGATTTCCAAGCTTCGACTTATGAATAACTGTGACCCAGCAGCTAGAGCGTATATCGTGATGACATTAGTATGATTAGCGTAGCTTTGGTCTTACCATAAACGGGGCAATGGCGAATAGAAGGGATACTGGTCTCTCTCTCTCTCTGTCCCTTTCTTTCTCTTTTTCCTTTAACATTTTCATTTTTTTCGCATTTCGATTGGGAGAGGTGCCTCTGTAGTTTAATAGTACTATTACCGTGCAAAAATGTCTTATTTACGTGCGGAAATTTCGTACTCTTTATTTATCTCAAATTTAAATATATAGTAAAAAAAAAGGAAGTGAGATGGGAAAGAAAGAGACAAAGACAGACAGACAGAAAGGAAATGGTAATATGATAAACATAATCATGAGAAAGTGTCAAAGCTTAGTAACGTACTTCTTTTAATTTACCGGTCTCCTTTGCCTTTTCGATGATCTTCCTCGCGATCTTTTTGTTGCTCTCGTTGAAGGCGATGTGGAGCGTGGTATCGTAGTTATCATCGTACACCGTCAGGTCAGCTCCCTTGTTGATGAGAAGGAAAGCGATGTCGATCTTCCCGTAAAGACATGCCAGCAACAGCGGGGTCGTATTGCGTTTATCTGCTTTCTATAAACGAAAAAGACATTGATCCATGGACATTGTTTTTAGAAGTCTGTCTGAAGACTGTGGGATCGTGGTCTATTGGATAAGTCTCTGGACTGTGAACAACAGGGTACGGGGTTCGAATTCCTTCAGCGGCATTTACGTCCTTTGCCAAGATACGGTCCGGTCTTGTCAATCTACATTTGCGGTGGTCGAACCTGGTGAGGTAAATGGGTACTTGACACGTACTATAATGGCAGCTGTGGTAAAGCAGGAGTAATAATAATGGATTGCCAGGAGTGGCATTTTGTCATACGATGAGCGCTTTACAAGAACGACTGTAAGACCTATTTATTACGTGATCTGCCGCGAAGCATGGCAGAGCACCTATTGATTTTCTTTATTTTTTTGTGTTGCGGATATCTCATGAATGGCATGGTGAATGACCATGACACTTTTATGGCATGTGGCATATGCATGGTTATTGTGCCTAACAAAGAGATTTTTGTATTACTAATGCGTGACGTCATCTAGGCGCAATTTTGTCAATTTCTAATATTGACCATATTTCATTCATGCATTGACATTTCTGAATATTATTTGATATGCATGAACTTGAGGTCATGGGTAAACTTTTGGTCACACCAACATTTTGCGCGCTCGTTTTTTTGCGCATACCGTCCGTAATGAATGTATTTATTTTGTTAACTTGTAGTGTGTTTCTGATACTATTCTTAGAAATTTGAATTCACTTTTAGCCATTATTGACCTTAATTTAGCTCATATATGTTCATTTAACCCCAACATTTACGCACGCACACTTTTGCAAAAATTGCCAAAAGTGGTAAAAAAAGACCTATTTTGAATCCGCTATAACTCTTCAGAATGGCTGGTTAACCCCCAATTTTTTCTGTTTCATGTTCTCATAGGGTATGAATTCGAGGTGCGATTTCATGTATTACGTTTGCTGTTAGAATGCTTTGACGTTATTTATAGTGGCACTTAAAGGGAAAATTTTTTGTTATTCCATTAGGTAATATTTGCCTTTGTTCTTCCGAATATATCTCGTCCATCCATATTCTGATGTCTCCGATATTTGTTTATGTTGTAGCTAAGACCTTACTATACACATGTACAGTGTATCAATTTTTATCAGAAGACGGGATCATGGTCAAAATTTCGATTTAAGATGAAGACTGCAAAATCTGTTATAATGTTTTCTACCTTACGTGATATCTCCCATTGAGTTTTGGTTCAATACATAAATCCGTAATGGATAGTCTACACGTTTCATACATTCTACTTGTCATTTTTTATCAGAACACGGAAACGTGTTCAAATTTCCGATATAAGGTGAAGACTGCAACATCTGCCATTATGGCTTCTACTTGTACGTGCTATCTCCCATTGAGTTTGTGTGAAATTTCCGTCATGGATAGTCTACACGTTTTAGACCCTCTATTGTACGTGTTATATGAATGGAGGTAACAGGGTTGTACCGAACAATAGTCAGCACAATCATTTCTACTGTTTCTACATCCTTGATTACTACATGAGCTTGTGCGTAGGCGTGTTATATGAGTGGAGGGTTGAATTTGTTTGAAAGACCTAATGTCCCATTGAGTTTTTACATGTGTTATGTCTCGATCAAAGCGGCGATCACCTAGTTCGTCTCCGTGACGAATTCCATGTCTAGTTTAATTTGATTTTCTTACATTATTATTCTAGAAATAAATCTTTCGTCGACTTGAGATTACGATTTGAACTAATATTGCACGTCAAGATTGCCTTGTATCTGTTTATAGCCGTGTTGTCGACAAGTAGTCCGTCTATAATACCAAATTTGTCGACACCCAGCCCGTCTACTATCCACATGGTCCAAAAATAATTTCGTCTACTTACCAGTTTGTTTAATGCCCATTTCGTCTACCATCCAAAAGGTCTAACACTCATTTGATGATTATTATTATGTATGATTAAATGATTATTACATCATATGGATAGTAGAGAAAATAGGCATTAGACAAACTAGAAATTAGACCGACTGACAATTAGACAAAATGAGTGATATACCAAATGAGCAGTAGAACTATTGGAGATAAGATCAAATGGAAATTAGACCGAATGATAAGTAGACCGAGTGATGAGTAGACGAAATGGTTATGAGACCATGTGCATACCAGACGGGCTGGGTGTAGACCAAACGGCAATTCACCCGTTCCCCAGCCTTCGAAACCGACAGCCTTCAATTACCTGTCTCGAGAACCCTCAGGAAAAAGTATTCGAATACCCGTGTGGGTTTAGTGATATACACTGTTAGTCTTGGAATATTTTTTGTCTTCATCAAACCCTATCTGCAGTGAGACAATTTCTTAACGCAGAGGGGGTGCAGCAGTTGCCATGGACTGCCTACTCCCCTGATATGAACCCTGTTGAACATGCCTTGGACACCCTAGGCCGAGCCACAAGAGTTAGCTCAGGCTCTGACCGACTAGTAGGACGCTCTGGCCATTGACAGCGTCAACAAGCTCGTCGAAAGCATGCCGCGACGTCTCAACGCACTGATCTGTGTCAGGGGTGGTCATACCCGATATTAGTGACTGATTGACATTTGAAAGAGAAAAACAAAACATTTCATGCATAAAATTCATTTCAATATTTGTTATCTGTTATGCCGACCAATTTTGAACATTGTAACATAATCCTTAGTTTTGCTGTTTCCATACCCCTTTTTTGTTTTTGCCTTGATATACCATTTGCAAAGGGTAATTGTAGTTTAATTTCACTTAAATATGACCTGCAGGAATCGATCAATAAAACATTATGGTTGTATACACCATAGATATGATTTAACAAAAACGCGTAATGTCTTATTTATCGTACGTTAAGTTGTAAAAAAAATATTCCAACTTTATGAGCAACAGTGTATATATATATAATGTATATATATATATATATATACTTATATATTTTGTTTTATTTGAACAAGGTTGCCTCTTCAGTTAATTACAGATCAATACGAGTTACCTTATAAAGGGCAAATAATTGCTACGAGGTAATACCCCCTTCACATACACGGATTTTTCTTACGAGTCATTACGGATCGCCAACTCGTAGTCAATCGCAAGTATCCGTTAATAACTCGCTGGTATCCGTAATTAACTCGTCACAACTGGCAATAACTCGCAGACACTCTTAAGGATCCGTGAAAGGAGAGGCAATTTTTTGTTGACATGTCAAAAATCTTCTTACGATTGTCCGTATCTTAAACCGCTCGCAACAACACGTAACCACCCGTAAACTGCTTGCAAGAATCCGTAAATGACTCGTAAAACATTTTTTTAACGATTTTTTACGGTTAGTTTAAGATTTGTTTACGGATTATTTACGGATTATTATGAGTGCTTACGTGTTGTTAACGATTTCATTCGGGTCATGTTACGATGGCTTTACGGATTGTTACGAGTTATAACGAGCACTTTGCATGTAGTTACGAGTACTTTACGAATAGGTACGTATACTTTACGTATTCTTACGTATTGTTTACGATTCGGGGAAAGGTATAAAAGCTGCAAATTCGAACACTTCATTTTCAGTTGTTATTTTTTTTTGGCTAAAAATCGTAAGGACTCGTAAATACTCGTAACTAATCGTAACAACACGTAAACAGGCCGTAACTAACACGTAATTTGCTCGTAGTTATCCTTGACAACTCGTAACAAATCGTGGAATTTTGCCTTAAATATATCGTAATAACTCGTAATAGTCCGTAATAAACCGTAAATAGCTCGTAATAACTCGTAACAACTCTTAAATTGGTCGTAAACGTGGCCAAATCGTTAGAATCCGTGAAAGATCCGTAAATTTGTGCGATCCGTAAGGACTCGTAAGAAAAATCCGTGTATGTGAAGGGGGTATTACATTAATTCAACCATGGATATGACAAGTGGAGTAGCGTGAGTCTACCAATTGAGGGGAGAGGGGGCATTGGAACAACGCGTGGGACTGTTTTACACGGAAAATGAAACGCGAATTTACAAGGTTACTGATTGTGGAAATTGCGCGAGAGCTGGCCCATAGGCATCTTCATTTCTTGTTCTTTTCACCCTTTACCCCTTCACTTTCTCCCTTTTTCTTGATTCTTCTTTCTTTTTCTTTTTCACCTCTCAAATTGGAGGCAGATGCCCCGTTTCTAAAACTCCAATTATTTTCCGTATATAACATAGAAGAAGCATGTTCCATAGTCTTAGCTTGTTATTTACGTTCAGTTCGGTATCACTGTTGGAAAGAAGTTGAACCACAGCTTCAATGTTGCCATGTAAAGTGGCGATGTGAAGTGGAGTGAGCCCTCTGCTGTCCTCGGCATTTACATCGGCATTTTTCGACAACAAGAATATCACGACGCCTTCACCAGGAAGTTTCGATATCCTTTTGGCCGCTTCAACCTCATAAAAAAAAAAGTGATAGAAACTTAATTTTCACTACCTTTTAGTATTTCCATCACAAGTGCTGATATCTATCAGAATATTTTCTTTCCATTTGTCTCCGTCAATGAATAATAATACAAATCTATTTTTACACTGATCGGTTTTCGTAAAATGGAATCGTTTTAAATGGACAAAGTCTATATATTTTTTTTTTACAATGGCCTACTTCGTGCAAAAACGCAGTATCGGGAACAGGGAAACATTCGTCATTTTATATCATGAGCACTCTGACTGTACACGATCATTTACTTATGAAATAAAATTCGATAATAACTTATATGAAATCATGAATGTCCTTTACTTTTGCTAGGTCTTTTCTTGCACCAGCCGCTAAATGAAGAGGACGACGATCAGCTTCACCGACATCGTCGACGTCTAGATAGCACGTGAAGAGAGATGATTGGTTGCCAGATATATCAGTTTTCAGCAGTACATGGCAGTGACACATAAATAGACGATAGCGGAAGAGAGAATATGTGGAGAGATAAAGAGATAAAGGGGGAGATAGAGCGGGGCGATGGATGGAGCGAGGGGGAGGGAGAGGGAGAGAGAGGGAGAGAGAGGAGGAGAAAGAGAGAAATTCACTCACTGTTTCAAAACAACGATGGTTATTCATTTGTTATTACTTTTTGAGGTGTCGTCATTAACCTATAAAACCATAAACCCATCGCCACCTTACCGTAGCCACCATCACCACCCCCCTCTTCCTACACATCATCTCCAGAGCAATTTAGCATCAATACCTCATCTCTAGCACAGCGAATTCCTCATCGACATCTTACTACGACCACCATCATCAGCCCCATGCTCGCATTTCATCCCTCCACCACCAATTCCACAAGAACACCGTCCCCTTACCATCTACAACACCCCTCGATCACCAATCACCATCGACATCCTCTTACTCATACCTCCGACTTCACCCCGCCACCTGTAATCCCCAAACGACACGTTCCCTCCATCATCTACTACACAACTCCACTAACAATTGCCATCGTGTCGATCCCTGCACTCATACCACCGATTTCACCCCTCGACCACCAATGCCCCCAAAGACACCATTCCTTAATTTCACCTGCAACACCCCTCGATCAACAATCTCCATCATGACTTATTGTGTCCTTGATAAATCCAGAGCTGGATTCAATAATTATCATAAGTACAAAACTGAAGATGTCTGAGAAATTTTGATGATGAAGCCTTCAAAAGAGATAATGATGATATAGATGTTAATGTTGTCTATGCCATCAGTGACCCGGTTGAGGCTTGCTCAGTTTTTCTGTCTCTTTTATTAATTGATGATAAACACGCGCCACTCCGGAAAACACGAGTTAAACTGAAATATTCTCCATGGATGACGCTCGATATGTTGAAATTGTTTCACAATAGAGATCGCTTAAAGAATAAAGCAAAGAAATCAAAGAAGGATGATGACTGGGCCAATTATAAAACAGCCAGAAATACTGTAACAGCACAAATTCGACAAGGGAAGCGAAGTTTTGTCTCGAGAAATATTGAATCTGCTTTAGGAGATGTCCAAAAAAAAGTCTGGAAAACTTTACAAAATCTAGTGCCCACAAAGAAGAATGATACTGAAATTCATTGCATTAAAGTTCAAGAAGAAAGTCTACGAGGTCAGAAATTGTCAAATGCCTTTAACAATTATTTCTCAACTATTGGTAAGGCTTTGCATGGTACCTTTTCTACTACTCAAAGTGAACCTACACGATTGCTGTACCCTCATGCAACTTTGTTCGAATTTAGGGATGTACTAACTAGTGAGGTTGAAAACATATTAAGGACACTCCCAGTGAATAAGACGACTGGTCCGGATAATGTCCCAGCAAAACTCTTAAGGCCTATTGCCACAACCATTGCTCTATTGTTAACACATATTTTGAATCAATCATTGCGCATGGGCGTTGTGCCTAGTCAATGGAAACATGCACGTGTCACGCCAATTTACAAATCGGGTGACAAAACTTGCATGGTTGGATGTAATTGATCAGGGAAATATTGTTGGCTTAGTGATGATAGACTTTAAAAAAGCGTTTGATACGGTCGATCATTGTATTTTATTGCAACAATTAGAAATGTATGGATTTGATAAATTGTCTTTAGAATGGTTTAACAATTACTTCAATGAAATATATCAGTTTACATCTGTGAATGGTTATCTATCTGAAAAGAGACAAATTATTTGCGGTGTCCCGCAGGGCTCGTTTCTGGGCCCATTGTTATTCACTCTTTTTGTCAATGATATGCCAAAATGTGTTTACTGTTGTGAAGTCGCACTGTATGCTGACGATACATGCTTATATACATCAACAAAAGATCCACAGGAAGCTGTACGTAATTTGAATAATGACCTAATAAGTTTATCTAATTGGTTATCTGAAAATAAGCTGATAGTTAATCTGAACAAATGTGAGGCCATGTTCATGAGAACAGCTCAACGTCTGAAGAAAATGATAACTCTGATATCTTGATTGATGGCATAAAAATTCAACAAGTCGAATGTTGTAAATATTCGGGAGTCGTTATCGATAGGAATTTGCAGTGGAAAAGTCACGTCGAACATGTTAAGAAAAAAGTTATAAAATATATTTATCTTCTGAGAAGACTCCGACCATACGTTAACCAAAATACGGCACTGTTGTTCTACAAAACCATCTTGCAAAGCCATTTTGATTACTGCAGTCCTGTTTGGACAAATACCTCTAAAACATATCTTGGTAAATTACGAATTCTACAAAATAGAGCACTTCGTACAGTGTTAAATGTGGATTATTTGTTTCCTTCAAATGATTTGTACCGATTACTAAAACTAGATCGTCTGAATGAGCGTTGGTCAAAACACCTAGCTTGTATCATGTATCGATCAATTCACAAATTCTGCCCAACCTATCTTAGCAATTTATTTTCTTTCCATCAATCAAAATATAATACAAGATCTGGCCCACGTAAATTAAAACTTACCCAACCCAAAACGAATTACGGTAAACGATCACTTGTCTATCGAGGTTCAAAGCTGTGGAATTCACTTAGTACCATCGCTCAATCAGTAGTCTCAATCCAAGCATTTAGACGCTTCCTCCAGAGTCACCCCATCAGATGATTTGTTTTATTCTGTTTTGATTGTTTTATACGCAACAATTTTATACTTGGTTTTCCCTCTCGCCTCTCTTTTCCTTGTTACTTTCTTTCCCCTATTCTGCACATTTCAACCATCCACCATCAGTCACCCTACCTGCCCCATGTTGAACCAGGAGCTTCACCATGTCTAGGTTGTCGATGCCGGCCGCGTAGTGAAGCGCACTGTAGTTCTTGGCGTCGTGCTCCAACACTGAGTCGGCTCTGTCGCCCGGGTCCATATCATTCAGAAGCTGTTGAAGCTCCGCGAATTGGCCCGCCCTCGCGACCTGGGATGTGAAAAATATAAAACTAGTGTCATCTTTAAAAAGACCACAAAATATCTCAACTAGATAAAATATTGTCATACAACCTTGACTAGTTAATGATTTTACATGAACAAATTGGCGTGAATATTGAGCAAGATAGTACCCCCCTAAAAAAGACGGATTGATATTTGAATTTAGAAATCATAAAGAAAGAAGGTCGATGGATTCCAGAAGCAGCAGCAGAATTGGTGTACTGTAGCAGCAGTATAGTACGTGCTTTCAGAAGTAGTAGCAGTAGTAGTTGTGGTGGTGGTGGTGGTAGTAGTAGTAGTAGTAGTGGTGGTGGTGGTGGTGGTGGTAGTGGTAGTAGGGTTCTAGGACAATTACCCCTTGACAGTCACCCCCTGCCAATGACCAGCGGGACAATTATCCCCTCCAAGGACAAGTACCCCCCCCCCAAGGACAACAACCCCAAGGAAAATTACCCCAAAGGACAACCACCCTGTAGAGAATTATCCCCCTCCCCGAAAATAACCCCCTTTGACAATCAAACCCCCTACCCGAGGACAAATTACCCCCGAAATAAAAATCTGCTTTTATTAAAACCAATTCATTATCAGGATGGACTTCCCCTTTAAAGTGACTCGGTAACATTGTTGAAGGTTGATGAAAAACTGCGTAATTTATGTATGAAATGTTACTTATTATATTCTTTCTTCTGTACTAACCCTCTAGCATGCAAAAAATCCTGAAAAAATTCTCAAATCACAAAGATATTTATGGTTTTCTTTGAAGGCGTCACTGGTCAACACCTTCTAACAGTAAATTCTCCCAACCATTTTTGAATTTTCCCAAACGTTTTTCCATGCAAATAAGACATAAGACAGGATTTTTAAAATCTGTCAACACTTAAATGTCTGGAATGATATATAGAGCCAATTCATAGCTTTGTTACGATTTTCATTCACCTAAAATGTAATTAAATTGTAATGATATAGTTGGGAGAATTAAGGAATCGATCAGATCAGTTTTTCCCAATTTTTATCGTTAATAATGGTCTGTTTTCACTCAAACTTTCAGATTATCTTTAATTTTACATCTAGCATTGAAGTCACTACCTTAGCACCATTTTCTCTCATCTGAACAATGTTACAAAGTCTCTTTAATGAACAGGGGGTAATTGTCCTAGGGCGTAGTTTTCCAGGGGGCATTGTACTCGGGGGGGGGGTGCTTGTCCCTGGGGTGTAAATTTCCGGGGGCTATTTTCCAGGGGGTAATTGTCCTTTGGGGTAGTTTACCGGGGGATAATCTTTCGGGGGTGATTTTCCAGGGGTTAATTGTCCTGATACGGTCCCTTGAAACATTATGAGACATTTTTTTCTTGTTATTTGATTTCATCGAACAATGGAACACAAGAATCTTGATGTGACAACTGAATAACGTAAATGATTTCCGAGAAAAAAAAAACATGATTCAAATATTATTTATCTACAATTGTTTCTATCTGCCGGAAATAAATGGACATGAGTCGAATGTACTCGGGACGCATTGTACAATATCGACCCTTAATAAATCAATAAAATGTTGTTGTTTTTTGCTACGTTTAACATGGAATCATTTACAATGACTCTGCACGAAACTGTATTATGATTTCAAGGTTAATAAATATAATTCTTAACTCTTTTACGTTGGTGGGTGCTGATGAGTTTAACTGTTATAAATTATATGAATTCCATCACCGCATACTGAATTAATTAAACATCGATGACAAATTGAAAATGGAGATTCAGATGGTACAAACAGCCCCCATTCGAGTCCCAATTGGTATACCTTAACTTACATTGCACATGGGCTTAGGTCTTCCAATGCAAAGCAATCAGGCTATTTTAATGAATAACAATGGATATCAAGTCAATCAATCGATAAATATATTTATATACTTATAATAAACCTGTAATACCATAGTTTATAATAATATACCTATAGTCTTGAGCTGTCACCAGTCAATCAATCAATGTAGGCCTTATATTTATATTTAGTATAATATTATAATTTCGTAGTCAATGCCTATTTATAATTTTAATATAGACTAGAGCTTTCACTCGCAATAGATGTCTGAAAAAATGTTCCTCAAAAACAGTCAACCATAAAGAACTCATATTGTCCGATGTCATACCTGTACTACAGATTTTTTCTGCTTCTTGAGTGACTTCGCCCTGCTGAGCGTGGTAGTCTCCTCGTCGCCTTCCAGATTCCAATCATCATCATAATCGCCTAGGTCATCTAAATCACTATCACCCCAGCTGTCATCACGGCTATCTAAGTCAAGGTAGACGGCGGCGGCGACCACGGGCGCAGCCTCCTTCTTCGACAAGGATCGCGACTTCGAAAGTGATGTCATGATCACGGACCGACAGTAGAGCGATTTAAAGAGTCTCTCGATTCCTTAATCAAACCAATAACTAAAATCTGTTGATTTATAGTTAATACACTTAACGTCCAGTTCTGTGAATTTGGGCAACCGAGACTGCCTGTTCTTCCTATTTTGTGAATGCAACCCGGAAATCACAAAATACAATATTAAAAATCTTCTCCCTTTAGTTGACTGTGATATCCGCCTACTGTTTACTTGTTCAACGCAGTAAAAAATGGACTTGAACATGTGATAAGGTCTTAAAGTCCAACGTGGTCTTAAAGTGTATCAAGGCGCTTAAGCTCCTGAAAAAGTTAGTCGCTGCTTGCTGACCACAGCGCGTTGGCATTACATCTAGCTATGTATATGCTGCTCGCTCGAGCTAACTAGCTAGATGAAGCAATTTTCGCCGAAATTCATATTACTTATCAAATATATTCGGGGAGGGGGGCTGAACGTCTTCCACATTGGGGGGGGGGGAGGCGCCAACACAAAATTACACATTTCTGGATTTAAAAAAGGGGGCGCCTACGTAGGAAACCTCAAGGCGAAAATACAATTTTTAGACATTGGTATATACCCTACATTGTGATTACATTACCTGGGATGATTTCATGATTTAAGTCTCTCTTTACATGGACCAATTAAATACTCTCTCTCTCTCCCCTCTTTCTTTCTCGCTCTCTCTCTGTTCGTTGATGATACTTTGATGAAGGAGAATAGTTTCAAAGAGATTCGATTATAAGTATGTCCTCCGAAGAAGGACTAGAGGGACGACTAAAACTGTGACGCATTATTGGATGCATAATGGGAGTTTTTTCCAATTTGAACGACGAATTTGGAGAGTCACTGGGTCTTCATGAGCAATGACGTCAAAAAATTGCCAATCGTTGTTCGGTGATTGGCTATTAATAATATGTTCAATGTATTAGATCATACATAAAACATTTGTTTCATTCCCACAATCCCTACGACATGTCAACAAGAATCTAAAAAATGGCGGATGCATGCATGAACTGTGCAATTTTTGAGCTAATCAAACACGAACGATGAAACATTTTTCTTTGAAAGGGATTGGGTATCTTTGTCTCAGATTCTAAACAAAAATCCTGGATTTACCTCATACTGCAATCATAATTATAAACCTTTAGATCAGTCAGGAATCCCATGACGTTTACAATCCGATCGCCCGTCTGATTATCAAGAACCATTCAAAAACCGTTTTCCCAACGGTTTTTATAACACTACAGTCTATTGGGGAAAATGAGTATGGTAAAACCGGTCACTCAAAGAATGTTACTTTTTGAGGCACTTCGTGATCATTTTGAAGCGCAATTTGTTTAAGGCTTCAATATTACACCATATCACAGACGCTGATAACACGTAGGGCCATGAATCTCAGATTTGGCATTGTTAAACAATGCCTTTAATAAGTGAATTTCTATTCCAATAGATGTTTGTCAAGTCAATCTCAGTGAAACAGAAAATCATCACAGGAACATCGACATCGAAGTGATACCATATGATACTAAGAAAAGTAAGTGAAATCCATTTTGTGTGAAGATCTCTGTAATGATTGTGATATTTTCGTCGTGGCAGTCAATGGGCCCTATGCATTGTCGCAGCGTGATACCCCCTATCCCATCCCCTTTTTGTCTGACCAAATAATATTAACTGGTTGAATAAACTCTAATTTAAGTCGTCGACGTTAGATTACCTAGACACAGCCAGACAGAAGTTTACCATAGATTGTTTCACTTGGACACCTCTCATATCCCAGTTCGTAGCTTGATTATCGACAATAATCAGTAGTAGATGTAGACCTGTTACAGAGACTGCGCAAATACCTCATTGCGATTCCAAGCCGACGGGATCTCCTCAGGCGAATTAGGATTTTTATTTTGCCGATGCTAGCCGGCTGTAACAACAAACAAGAAGTGACTGCGTTTTTCTGAGTTTGTGCGGCTATAACTTACTTAGCCTACACTTTAGTGTTAGATCTAGACTATAGCTTAGGCAAGTTTCACGGGAAGTGTCCTTTTTAACATTTTATTTGCATTTAAAAATTGAAAGGGCCCAAGGATCATTGATGGCATTTTTAGTAACATCCCAAGCTATGGGGGCTACCTCCACTAGCCTAGCTTAACGAAATTCATTCGATTTGTATTTTAGGTTGATCTCTGCTCCAAATAGTCAAAATATGGGGAGTGTTTCATCAACTAAAACTGATTTTGATTGAAGGGCAATCCAACCCTTCTAATAAGTTCATTTAAAATAATGAAAGCAGAAAAATCAGAGAATCAGAATGGCGAAAGTTTGAAATAAATCGGACCACTATTAAGAAAGTTATGAGTGTTTGAAATGTGAGATCCCTATAGCTATGCGAATCTCACATCG
Organism: Mesocentrotus franciscanus; assembly: GCA_037976565.1. Classification (NCBI taxonomy): domain Eukaryota; kingdom Metazoa; phylum Echinodermata; class Echinoidea; order Camarodonta; family Strongylocentrotidae; genus Mesocentrotus; species Mesocentrotus franciscanus. Next base: position 28,957,101 of record CP137671.1, read on the forward strand.
GCAATCAAGTTTGTCAGTGGGTTGTGACGTAGTGACGGATTACTCTCCCGTTTGTCGTGTACAAAAATATCACTTATTTCTGTTTTTCTCCCAAGTGCCTTGACCCTCGGAGCACTACTCAAGATATATTATGGAGAGTACATTATTACAGGTCCTCTAAAAAGAAAAGACCATCCCGAGTCATACATTTATGAAAAGTTGAAATTTTAGTCCTTTTGTGTATTAGAGCAAATGGGAAAGTTGTCCGCCACTACATCACATAGACATTATCAAGTCAGCCAATTTGAAGGGCCCATATCTATAGTGATTGCAACTTTCAAAAATTCGTAACTTTTTAATTTCTTGTCCGATTCCATTCAAACTTTTATTAGTATGCTTCTTTGATTTTTCTTCTTTATTCCAGACAAGTTTGCTATCAAGGTTGGATTTCCCTTTAATTGGTCATAAATGTGATGGGCTCTTTAATCAAGACTAGTTGATTTTAGGTTAATGAACCACGAAAAGGCGTCGCTAAACTCCTGCGAGATGGCCGGTCCTGGAAAAGTAAGAAAATTTCATTTTTCTTCAAAAATATTAATTCTGTTGATAAAAACTCATTATTTTGGAAGAAGAAAAGTATTCCACTCATTTTTTTGGCAAAGAAATTTTGGCTCTAATTTAGAATCATATCCACACTTTGACCCGTAACTCCGGCGAGGAGATACCCTACTAAAACATACCAAAAATCAAGTAAATTTTCATCAATTGTTCAAATAATGGTCATGATTTAAAAGTCGTTATGTTTCTTGTTTCGTGTCAATTTTCTTATCTTTTTTGGAGTATTTTTCCTAAAAACGAAGACTTATAATATACACTTTCTCACGGGATTCACGGCAAACTGCTGCACAATATTATTGCATATCGTACCGACGGTGGGTGAGGGCGCGCGCGCGTGCGTGAAGTTAGCGACCGTAATGATGAATTGCTTAGATTTATTTAATGAGGATCTGAGATTACAGTCGCTAACTTCACACACGGGCCCGCGCCCGCACCCCACCGTCGGTACTACGCTATACGGTATGCAATTGTATTGTGCAGCCCCTTGATCTTGCCTTGTCTCTGTTGATAATAAAAATCAACAGGATCATTGTTTCAAGTTTAACGTTAAAGGTATAGACCAGTTCGGGTCACGCGATTGCATTGTGAAAGAAACGTTGTGGAATCGATCAGAAAAGGTTGATCATCTAGCATATAAGTATTGGTGTGTACTGCAAGATTCTGGAATCATCAAAATGAAAAGAAATTTGGCCCAGTCTTGGGAAAGTTACAAGCATGCACTGTACACAGAACGATGGATATGGGACTATATACGCGATCGCGATATCTATCCAGTCCAGATCGATATGATAATTTACCAAATATATCAGTTAGTATGCGGTTACCCGGCAAAATTTGTATCACCACGTATAAGTTAAAACATATTCTTTCACATGATTGATACTAAGAGCTTCCATTTCATTTTTTGAGAGGGGGGCGTTTCCAAAACTGGTCTATACCTTTAACATTTTATGGAAGAAAGTTGGACTCTAAAGTGTTATACCTAAGTAAAGATAGATCTTGATTTAGATCTAGTCTTGATGTAGATTTAGTCTACGCGTTGATAGATCTAGGGTAATGAAGACCTGGGCCCGTATTCAATTCAATACTTAAGTACAAAATTTAAGCTGTTTACTTAGTATTTGTCTTAGATAAAATACTTAGCCAATTTTGGTATTCAATTCAAACTTTTGGCTAAGTTTTTTATCCTAAATTTAAGACAGCTCCCTACCAGACTTAATCCAATTATTTGGAGGCCTTGATTGGCAGGCATATGGTTTTCTTACGCAGTATCATAACCTACGCACAATTATATATATTAGCGCGCATTTATTGCGACGCGTTAATTGCGCATTATTTTTGATTGACCGTGTGATGTCACAATGCTTATGAGTAAGTATTTTACATAGATTTTGTCTCAGGTAAGTAAAAGTCTAAAATGCGATTTGAATACGAGATAAGTAAACTTCTTAGCTTAGCCATTTACTTAGTAAATTTCTGACTTATGCTAAGTATTGAATTGAATACCGGCCCAGGTTAGCTCAGACTTTGACCGACGAGTGGGACGCTCTGGACATTGACAGCATCAACAAGCTCGTTGAAAGCATACCGCGACATCTCAACGCACTGATCAGTGTCAGGAGTGGTCATACCCGATATTAGAGACTGATTGACATTTGAAAGAGAAAAACAAAACATTTCATGCATAAAATTTATTTCAAAATTTGTTATCTGTTATGCCGACCAATTTTGAACATTGTAACATAATCCTTAGCTTCGCTGTTTCCGTGCCCCTTTTTTGTTTTTGCCTTGATACACCCTAATTTGCAAAGGGTAATTGTAATTTAATTTAACTGAAATATGACCCGAAGGAATCGATCAATACAATTTTTTGATTGTGTTCACCATAGATATGATTACAAAAACGCGTAATGTCTTATTTATTGCACGTTAAGTTGTAAAAAAAACACAGATATTCCAACTTTATGAGCAACAGTTAATCTGAGGTTGCAAAATAATGGGCTGTGGATCTATATGTACTGCTAATTCATGGCATCTGGACTTTCATCCTTAGGTTGTTTATCTCTTCAAGTTAATGAGGTAAGTACTATCGGTTGACATAATTGATCTTATCAGTATATTCTGTGCCTGTCATTATTGCCATGCCCCTATACAGCAATCATTAACTTACATAAGTAAATACAGTTTTCATAATTCTTAAAACTCATCCTACCCATTTTGTCGTATAAGACATACACAAATGATTATATAAAAAATCTTCTCCAAAGCAAACAAATGATTTATTTATTATCTTTTCTAATTAGAACTGCCTTTGTCTCAATATTTAAAAAGAATATTTATATTCTTCTATACTTTATTTATTTTGCAATCAAACTTATTGACATCAAAAATACAAAAGTAGATAAATTAACAAAATACACTAGTATTTATTAATTGATTTTTTTTTTAAAACATAACATGAAATTCCGATTCTAGACCGCAGAGGCTAGATTACTTGCAACATTATGCTTCATATGGAACATCAGCCAGCGTAGATACAAGTTCCCTTTTCCAGCCGTAAGCAAGAGGGACCACAATGCTATACAGATCTCGGTATCATGGACTGGTTGCTTTCTTTTTCAAATACCACTTCTAGTAAAACAGATTTTCAAATTAAATCCTCTGAAGCTATTAAAAACGCTCCAATCAAGGTACTAACATTTTGCCATCGAGTATAAGATTATTGGCTGTTAAGTTTTTATCATATGATATCTTAGAGGAAGGTAAGTTTGAATGATACTTCCAAGATTTCCAGTCTTTTAAACGGAATTTTAGAACTTTGCAGAAGAAAGAAAAAGAACTAGTTACAGTTGGAGGATAAAACCAAAGTCATAATCCATACTAAGTTAGCTCTGCAATTTAGGCCTACGCTGTCGAGAAATATGTTAAGTGTTGTTGCTGATCTGAAGAACTTTGATTCTGTCATGGAGGTTATTGTTACCAAACCCACATTACATAGATAATTCAATTCATGTTAATAATTCTTAAAATATAAAATTGTAAATTTCAAAGTAGCAATTTATCTGAGCAGCAGTGATCCAATCTGATTGGCCTATTTGGAACTCTTTCTAGAGGTGCTGCTGACATGCTCATGCGTCGATAATTACCTGTTGATGCATAATGTACTATTGTAGCAATTACACAATAACAAATACATAAGAAACAACATAACATTGTAAGTGCAGTGACAACAGATTTGTCCTGCAGGAAATATATTAAAGGGAAAAGCCACCCTGATATTAAATTGCTTTCAATTAAAGCAGACATATTAGACAAACAAGGACAACAAATAAGAAAGCTATGAATCTTTCAAAATCATTAAAATCATGGAATCTTTGAGACAAATTGGCAATTCGGTCAGAAATTGTGATGTCATCCCCTTACAATTCACCACTGATCTGAATGACTAAATGACCCAAACGTATTATCAGGGTGGACTTCCCCTTTCAATTTGACTGATGTTGCCAAAGCTGATAGAAATTATTGATGATTAATTTCATATGTATATGTATAAGACAATGTTTACCTCAAATATTACTCCTTTAATTTCCACAAAGGTACCTCGACTAGACAGTGGCATGAATCAGCTGCAATTGTTTTACCAACTGGCTGTCACGCAGTACTTTCATTTTCTTATTGTAGCCCTTGAATGAATTTGCTCTGGCTCATCATTTACAAAATGTAGATTTAATTCATTAAAACATAATGATTAGGCAAAAGCTTTGTAATCTGTGTAAATTTTATTTTGCATTTGAGCAATCTATTTTGTTGTCATTTAACAAGATAAGGGGGGCAAAGAGTGAATAGATGAGATTGTACGCTAGGACATGGTGGTACTGTTAAAGGGCAATAATGTGATTTAATGATGGTGAATATTTGAAATACCCTATCAATGCTTTTATTATAAGTCGGTGTATATTTTTATTTTGTTACTTCATTGACTTAGTTATTATTATTTTTTTGGGGGGAGGGGGGGGGAGGGGGGGTGCATGAAGGCCAAACAATCACTTTGAAAGGGAAAAAAAGCAAAGAGTTATGGTGGGAGTGTGGCTGTATGTTAATGAGAGAGAGAGTATATGAATGGAATAAGAGCACATATTTGTAAGCAAATATGGTTATAAAAAGGGGGGCACATTTTCTAAAAAGAATATAGTAGCAGCTGTCAGAAATAACAAGAGGCACTTTTAAAAGAAGTGAAGAAGAACAAACTGCATAAAGGAAATGTGCACGTAAAATAAATAAAAATTGCGCTTGTCATGAGAAAACGGGCCGCACACTTAAGTATATACTTGAAGAAAAAAAATAGCCATTGTGCTTTTTTTTTTGTTTTTACTATTTACTATTCAGAAGAAGAAAAAAAGAAGAGAAAAAAAGGCCTGCGATATACATTTTGTTTAAATTGCATCTAAAGTGATACAAATCATTTGTTTTGTCATACATTGCATCAGTATAATCACACATCACCATATCTGTGAATAAATAGGTTTGGCCAGCTATATTTAGCATGGCAGCCATCTTGAAAAAATTTGCAAAAAAAATTGCAAAATAGTAGGCTAAATAGTAATGCCCTGCCTCCTATTTTTTTGTTAAAGTCCGGACGATAAACACGTTATTTTTGTTATTTGGCCTATTAAGAAGCCATTCTAATTATGACTAATGAGGATATTGTTGGATATTTTGGTAGGAGGAAAGCATTCTTCTCATTTTGTAGCACAGAATTATTGTATTCAACGAAACAATATTCTAGATAAATATCAAATAACACTCCCCAACGGGACTGAATATGTGAACGAATTGCACCGGTTCATTCATTTTAGTCCCATTTGTATTACTTCATGCAGGTTCAACTGTAATTGTCTACCTTTTTCTTTCCATTCCTCGTCTTCTATTCTTCTTCTTTTCTACTTCTTCTTCTTCTTTTTCTTCTTCTTCTTCTTCTTCTTCTTCTTCTTCTTCTTCTTCTTTTTCTTCTTTTCTTCTTTTTTTTCTCTTCTTATACTTCTCTTCTTTTTCTCCTTCTTTTATTCTCTTCTTTGATTGTTTGTAGTCATTTTGGGAATAGACATAGGTCCCGTTCGTTGAAACGTACAAGTACAGAACATAGCATCGAATCTTTCCGTTACTTATCATATTTCAAACGAGTGTAGACATGAATAAACGTGGACATTCAAGACCCTTCTTATGGGTGGGGGAGGGGGTGGTGTGAAATTCTGTTTGATGCACCCCGCCCCACCCCAAACAAGAAGAGTTTGGATTGGAATCCACGCTGTATATATCCTGTAATTTGTGTTATATCCTAGATCTAATCTTCATCCGCTTTGATACGATGAGGGCAAGGAAAGGGCGGAAAAACCCAAATGTTCATCAAATAAAATAGATGGTGCAATCACATTTTGGGGGAAAAATTCACTCCTTTTTTTCGTTTTATTTCTCCATTTTTCAACATAATGAAAGGTAATATGCAAATTATAGGTGCATGTACTTACTAACAAAAGTCAAAATACATATATAATCATTTAATATAAATCAATTGAATAATTATACCTTTAAAAAACACATAGTTGACAAATCATTTCAGAATTGAAATTGCAGAAGACCGACATCTTAAGCTTTATTTTTAGTTCATTTCAAGTTATGATTACGAATGCTATTTGACGCAGATACCCATATATCTATAATAATTTAAAGAATGGGCGATTTTAATTTTGTTGGTTGTAAAATCACATTTTATATACAAAATTGTATAATTTAAAACATATTTGTATTTGTATGTATGTATAATAAAACATCAGCCTATGAAGATGGGTAACTTAAACCCATTCATATTTAGAAACAATAAATAATATCCTAAGTATGGTACATCAAAAAATGATAATGCACAAACTCAAATTCAATAATTTCAAATGATTTCTGTTATGTTTCGTTGGGATATGCTCTAAACATAATTGCGGGACAGTTTTTATTGTATGGCTAACGTCTTTTGAAGAAAAGAAGAAAAAAATCATCGTAATATTACGACACGATGGTTCTACATAATAAAAGGATCACCATCTCACCTCACACAAACACACGAACGCTCAAAGGTACGTGTGATTACGAAAAATAAACCCATAACTGTGGTTTATCGAATCTCACATTCACCAACTTACCACCAATGCGCACGAACATTTACATAAATATGAATATTTATATGATTAACAATAGTAGAGATTCGATAACAGTATAATAATAGAATACTATTTACATCAATAAATGGTTTTAAAACCCTTGCATAACACACTCATTGATCAATATGGCATGATTATAAGAATAATAGTGGATTCTTGTATAGCGCTCGTGTCTGTCAGACTTGATACTACTGGGGGTGTTTCACAAAGACTAAGATCGACTTCAGTTGACTTGAACTATGGCAGGCCGGTCATGCCGCTAGTTTCTCTAACCATTCCTGGCATTGGTTTCTCAAGGGACGTACAAATCGTGGTCAAAAATCTACAGAGTTTACCGTTTTTGATAGTTAATTATTGAAGGAAAAAATATTATTTAAAGAACACAATTTAGAGACCAATGGTGATAGCAACCAGTGGCATGAATGGCCTGCCATAGTTCAAGTCCAACTTAAGTCGATCTTAGTCTGTTTTAAGCACCCCCAGGTGCTCCACTATTATTCCCCCGTTATTAGCATGGCTGTCATTATGGCGCTCTAGTATTTCAGGAAATTAGTTCCTGTCACATACCCATTTACCTCACCTGCATCGGATATGACGTATTTTGATTCATGTCGTGCCAACGGTGTGTTTTTTTAAAACATTTTTTATGTGCAAGTCTCACGCATTATTTCCTAATATTTCATCAAACAAAAATAATATCATGCATCATACACCATTCAATTAAAGGTAATGCAAAGTTTTGGGAAATTTTAAAATTGGATGGATAGTAATTTTTAAATCTTTGATATATGTGGACGCCCCGGTGGATGTATTATAAGCACTAAAAAATTTAGCCCCTAAAACACTTCTGCTTTCGAGCAAATTGAATAATCAAAATTTACCGGTGCTCCCGGTAAATTTCAAATATTTTAAAAAGCGCCTAAGGCCATTCCATGGTAGCTGCGACCATGAAAATCTCAGAATATGCAGTTGCGATATATATAATTTCCAAACGGGAATAGCAAATCGGTCGATTGTAGTCAAGAAACATTGTTTTAAAGCTAAAGTTATATCAGTCTTGAGAGGGCGCTATACAACATAAAGAGTTTATTATTTACATTTATATCACTTTAGACTCGATTTCAATTGAATATTCGATCATTGAATATTGTAAAATCGCATTTGCTTCCAATATGTTCATTTGAACCAAATTCATGACCCCATACCAAAACTTTGTAATACCTTTAATATAATATGCACATATTTTATACATACGCTAAGCTATTTTCATAAAAGTATCTATTCAATTTGTTTTATCGAGTAAATAAAAAGTAGGTCTACCATATTTTATGATAACATGTTAACTGTATATCTGCACTCTCGTGGTCGTGTTGTCCATGGTTAAATTGCAGTAAGTAGTACATGGTAACATTCTTATTTAGATTGTCTACTTCCAGTTTTAAAATGTAATGGAGAAAACGCCGTTCCATGGGAACAGTACCGTAGTAATACTACTACTAATGATAGTAATATCTGTATAGCGCTTAATACTACGTTTCTAATCGCTTTAAATTGAAATTACTAAAATCCTGGGGGGTGTTTCACTAAGCCCTAAAATCGATTTTAAAATCAATCCGATCGATTTTAGTTGATGAAACACGCCCCAGGCCATCGGATTCAATGACTAATCAGCACATGATATTAGCCGGTAGGATGCGAACGTCAATGTGGTTGGATTGGCATGTGTGAGCTTGTTTAATGGCGCCTATCCGGAATACTCCACAGGGAGCGGAGCGTTTGCACTATCATGCGCGGATTAGCCATTGAATCCAATGACCGGGTTAATACTAAATACAGTATAAAACGCTTTAAAACATAGTATGAAGTCGCTATACAAAATAATGTGACTATTATCAAAATACCATGGATCATAGAACCTAAGAGGCCAATACAACGGAATTTTCAATAAATAACATTGAGTTATAATATATTTCATACGTTTTAATGGCGGATCAAGAAAGTCAAACTAAACGGCATTTCACAGTGGCCGTGTGTATATATATTTGATAAATGGCCATTGGCAATAATTCAAGGTCATTGGAAATCGCTCATCCTCATTTATTTCGAATCCGTCTTTGACTCCCCATCCCATTTCACTTTGTTGTGGTTCAAGAGAGCATCGATTTTCATCTCCAGACGGTCGAAGCGCTCCTTCATCTGTTTCTGCTCGACGCGGATTTGGGTCATGTCACCTCCGATTTGGACAATCTTCGGCCCCTCTTCTCCGACCCTCTCGCTCACTGTCTCCACTTTGGTATCGATGAGCTTCAGGCGATACTTGAGGTTGGTGAACAGTTGATCGGTGGTCACTTCCTCGTGCATGAATCCGCCCTGGTTATATTAAGCAAAGATAAGTGAGTTAGGTGCGATGGCTCAGTGGTAGAGCACTGGTCTCGTAACCAGGAGGTGCCGGGATCAAAACCAATTCAATTCGATTCGCTAGTACCCTTTGGTAAGGCATTAATCCTCATTACCAAGTCCCTCGGAGAGCACTAAAAGCCGTCGGTCCCCCGGTTGCTTACTTACAAGCATAGTATACACATGCGCAGTCTTAGCAGTCAGGTGAAAACAAACAAACCGACTTACCAATAATGAAATTGCAGATTTTTTGTCCTGCTTTAAAGGTCATGAAACAGTATTTTAGACCTAGATACGCTAAAAATATCCTAGGAATAAATAAGTTAAATATAACATAACAGATTGTCATTGTATATAATTACCGATAGGCCTCTTTTTAATTTTGATCTCTTTGTAGAGCGTTTGATATCATTCATTACATGACGTGTTTCGAAGGAGCAGATCTAGAAATAGGATAAATTAAGCAGATAATTTCGAAGATACCATATTTTCCCTTTATTAGACATTAAACGCTTGAAATCTTTAAACAATTTCATTAGCATTGTAAAACAGATCCGAGCACGATCAACCAAATTAGCAAACCACTTTAAAATGATTTTGTCCAATTACTATCATTCACTTTGGAACTATCCAACTATTTGTTTCTGAGGAGGTCATTAACCCTCTTCTTTAAATCGTATGAGGAGGTTGCACAATACAACATCGAACTCACGTGGATCAGTATTCTTACCTGTGTCGTAGTCTTGTTGCAAACCTGAATGGCCTGTCGTAGCAGGTTCTGGTCTCCAGTCAGCGTACGGTACCACTTCTGCAGTCCGCTGCAGCACGACCGATTAAGATTGAAGCGTTTAAACCTGATGACAGCCGAACGCCAAATGAAGATTGGGAGGGCACGTTGCACCTCCATCACCAGTTCAACCTGTCATTTAGCATATTTTATTGGTTAAGGCACGATCTCACTGTATTTACGGAAATTAAGGAAGAATTTCAGTACATTGTTTTATTGTCCAAAGAAATCATGTTAGGATTAGGAAATGTGGCATTTTGTGGCTTTTGAAATTGCCATACGTTGATATTTTTTAAGTCTTTGCAATGATGTTACAGATAGTTAAGATTGTAAGGTTGGTGATGAGTATCTCAATGTGATAGTGCGATGAAATAGATCTAACATTGCAAAGTAGTCTAAGGGTAACATCCCGAGATTTCCCAGAGGTTACCTTTTCCCCGCTGTCGATATGAAAGGGTACCGACTCATTGCAAGTCAGATTTTAGAGTAACGGTAAATCTGAAGGAACACCTGAGAAGTCTATGGTACGCATGGTCTCCAGAAAGTGCAGATTAACGTGGTCAATGATAGGCTTTAACTTTTACGTTCATCTTCATTACCAAGTTCAAGTTCAGGTCAGTTCCTTTGCATTCTCGGGAAAATTGCTTAAAGCCCCCATCACACAAAACCTCAACGCGTTCTGGAAAATGTTGCCAAACAGGCTCAAACTGCCTTATTATGTGCGAACGAAGTGAACGCAGTAGCAACTGTTTACGATCTGTTTAAGAACTTCATGGACGGGATCTGACTAGCTAACACGGGGTGGTGCTCTAGAACTTTGAGCCTGTTCAAAGTTTTCCCCGTCCTACAATTAGACGGAGTGACAACGTACTTAAAACGAGATGGACGTACTACGAACGGACTGATTGCCGTACTATGAACGGAATTGCAGTACTTCGATCCTACTAGGAACTTGTTACAACGTGACGTGGTCGAGCATCAATTAGCAGTAGTATAAGCCCCATCACACCAAACTAGTTCTCATTACGTTTTGGAACCGTCCTAAAAAATCGTAAAACGGGTTGTGGTCGGGGTAGAATGTTTAAATAATGTCTATAATACGTTCCTAGTTCGTTCATAAACAGTCCTCAATACGTCCATCTCGTCTGTACCCCGTCCAGAGTCAGTTCATATCAAGTTCAGATTGGGTAAACTTGCCATTTCCAAGCAGTCCAAGCCCGTCCGTAGTCAGTTTAAACCCGTGCTTAACTAGTTCTACATCGTTCCCAATACGTCCAAACCATTCTAACTAGTTCGCAACTTGTTTAAACTAGTTTGTAACCCGACCACCCCGTTCAGAGACAGTTCTACTCGCCCTCATCTCGTTCTTAGTGCACTCGAACGCGCTCTTATAGTGCGTGTGCAATCCCGCCCTGGCTCGGGGGCTATAAAAACCCAGCGCGTTCTTGCCATTCCTCATTCCCGTTCAATTATACTACTGCTAATTGATGCTCGACCACGTCACGTTGTAACTCGTTCCTAGTAGGATCGAAGTACGGCATTTCCGTTCGAAGTACGTCCATCTCGTTTTAAGTACGTTGTCACTCCGTCTAATTGCAGGACGGGGAAAATTTTGAACAGGATCAAAGTTCTATAGAGCACCCTTCCCGTCCAAGCCATTCCGAGCCCGTCCATGAAGTTCTTAAACAGATCGTAAACAATTGCTACTACGTTCGCTCCGTTCGCACACAGTTTGAGCCAGTTTGGCAACATTTTCCAGAACGTAGTCAGAACTAGTTTGGTGTGATTGGGGCTTCACTTGAATGTGTTGATCTGCACAGCTTGAAGCGTTGAAGTTGAACGGGAATGAGGAATGGCAAGAACCCGCTGGGATTTTATAGCCCTCGAGCCAGATTGCACACGCTCTAGGAGCGCGTTTGAACGCACTAAGAACGAGATGAGGACGAGGTGAACTGTCTCTGAACGGGGTGGTCTGGTTACAAACTAGTTAGAAACAGTTGCGAACTAGTTAGAATGGGTTTGGGCGTATTGGTAACGAGGTAGAACTAGTTAATAACGGGTTTAAACTGACTACGGACTGGCTTGGACTGCCTGGAAATGGCAAATTTACCCGATCTGAACTTGAAATGATCTGACTGGGGACGGGTGCAAACGAGATGGACGTATTTAGGACTGTTTATGAACGAACTAGGATCGTATTATAGACATTATTTACACAGTTTACCCCGACCACAACCGGTTTTACGATTTTCTAGGACGGTATTAGAAAGTAGTGAGAACTAGTTTGGTGTGATGGGGGCTTTACTTACAAAGTTATATCACTAAAACCTATGGTAGAACTGATAGACTGTTGGCCCAGTATCCTGTTTCCATGCGTATTAATGAACAGCGCATTGCCACCAAGCACTCGAACCTGTACACAGTTGCAGAGGAATTCTTTTCGTCACAAGCACCTAAAACAAAGGCACTGCATCACCCCGTCTAGGACAGCGTCTTTTTCTTTATCGAGGAATTACTTATTCGAGGGACGAGATGTAGTGCCTATCATGGTCGAATATACTGTACAGTGAAAAACAGTTAGACACAGTGGGTGATGGCAACAAAAATAATACCTTACTCACCTGCATTGCTAGACGATGAAGCTTTGCTTTTCTTGAATTGCGTGGATGTCATCAACAGCCAGACCAACCTAGTCAATAGAAGGAAACATTATTAGCTGACATGATCGGTTGCCTAGCGGGTGGAATTCGATGGAATTTATTTAACGATGTAACTTTAAACCCAATGAAAGCTGACTTTCTTTCCTAGATTTTCATGTTCGTCTCTTATATCCTTAGATGTGTTCTTCTACTTCTATATGTCTGTTGTAGTGGTAGTTTTTACTGCTGCGGCTCAAATAAAAAAACACCCCAAAACACGATACTCCTGTTATTAATCTACTACCGGGATGATTGTTGACATTCGTAGACATAATACCCCTACACCATGCTACTGTATTACTTCAGCGTCTATCGGACTCGTATTTCTACTACTACTGCTGTTTCTGCTTGTACTGTGACGCCCACTTCTACACCTATAGATAAACTCTAGAATTTTCAATAATAAAAATCACTCTATTTCTGATTCCTAGCATGACTTGAAGTCACTGGAGTACTACAGCCAGGACCCAACAATAGCCATGCTATCCTGTGCTCCCTACTCTCTGTTTCCTATTCCGTGCCCTTTCTCCAGTTTCGTCTTGTATCCTTCACATTCTTGTTCTTTCGCACCCTCCACAATTTGTTTTTCTTATCATCCTGAGACGTACCAGGAGGTTCATGATGAGGATGGACATGATGATGAGGAACAGAGCGAAGATGGCATACGTGATGCCTTCGTAGAAGACAGAAGTGAGAAAGAAGTCTTCTTCACCATCAGCCAAAGTGTTCTCCGTACCAAGGTAGTTCTGACTATGGAAGATGTCCCCAAAGTCCAGCTCTCCGATCATCATCACAAAGGTCTTGGCGAAGGAGTATTGCACGCTGTGGAAGGGTTGCTAGGTTAGGAAGGAAAGGAAAACAAAGTGTTCATTCCTGACAGGTCTGCCGTATTTGTTTGTATATGGGCACTGGCCATGCTGATGTTAATTTTGTATGGATGGTAATGATTTTCACCTTGACTACATAATACACCCTTTCTAGGTTAACACCATGAGTACTATAATAAGTGATAATCGGGTGATTCAGTCCGCAGTGAACCTATGTTATAGACCTATTTGGGACTCTCCCTACAGTGAATGATGGCGCGACCAAAATTAAACATCCTGATATGACTTTTGTTTGCAATGGCGAAATGTAAAGATGCATAACGCCCTCCTCCTCCCCTTCTCCCCTCCTCCCCTCCTCCCCACCCGTCCAATAAAGAAAGACCTCAATGGGGATTATCCATACTGTATGCCATCAGTGCTGAATTGATAAGCTTTGTCAGAAGCAGGGGAAACGATGCAATTAAAAGAAACCCATTTCATTGTCTAAATGTAAAAACACGTGCACATTTTTTTAATTATTCGCAACAATCATTGCATGTTATAAAGTAGACTTTTTACTTTCCTTTTCTTTAGATAAGGCCTATACCCTACATGTAAGACGGACCATATAAACAACCTGGTATTACCTGGTTCATGAGGAGTGTGTAAAAAGCCAACGCAAAGGCGATGACAAAGAGGATGAGAATGAGGACGAACTTCATGAATGTCCGAAGAATATCTGAAACGTAATGAAATTGAATATTTGTTGTGGGGTCGTAAACAATACTCTGTTCCAATTTCACACTGATAATTACAGCTCAACAAGCAACATGAGCTCAGATTATTGCAGACACTAGAGTTTTCCCAGGTACATTAGTTTCGCTATTCTAAATTTACCATTGGTGCGAGATACTCACTTTTATATCTATGCGATATGACACGTATATCGACAATATATTGTTGTGATTCTTCAAATAGAGGATGTAAGTTGCTTGAACTGTGATGGTTATTGAAAATTAATAGTATCACAGTTCAGAAAATCGATAATAAGATAATAACAATAAGAACAAAAAGCTCTTCCTGTTAGGTTTCAATTTACTTCACCTGGGTGAAGAGTGGCAAACGTAGATTAATGTCTTGCCAAAGGACATTAATCTCAACCGTGAACTATGTCATCCACAGTCCGGAGATATATTGATATTAAGAGAGGAGGAAGTATCTATTTAAAAATCAAGAAATTCTTTCGATTTCGATTGTTCACACTCGTACACATGGTACAAAAAAGGGGGAATTTGATGGATAAATATCCACCCCTGACAGATGACGATCTTACCTATGAACATGATGACGTAAATTCCCAGTCCCGAGAAGCGACGGATGAAGAGAATGAGATTGATCCATGCAAGGAAGACAGCCACTGCACCGCACTGCCATTGCCAACCCTATCATGAACAGTTAAGAAGTGACGAAAATCATCAGAAAATTTGATTTTAAATTACATATGTCTTGATAGCTCTTTCAATTGCTGCGCTGATCTCGGTATAGATATAAATCAATCGTTCCGTTTGAGTTTTTTGCCCCGATCGCTCTTGGATGACGCAGCCCCTCTCCAAGAAATGTGCTGGAGACAACTTTCTTTCCCGTCAATTGCTGCAAGGTTGTGGAACCAGTTACCCACCACTCTGACGACTGCTATATCTGTGGACCACTTCAAGAAGATTTCAAAGGCCAGAATCTTTTGTTAGAAAGCATTGGTTGCGATACGCCTGTATTGTCTCAGCTGTTTTACTTGCAGTGGTTGATTCTTGTTTATACTACTTTTTGGAGCGTTTTGAGAAGGACTTTGTAACTCAGGGAAAATGCGCTATTATATAAAATAGTCTGTGGATTGGATTGGGTGGGCAAGATTTGAAAGAATATCTCAAAGCAGAAAAGATCAATCATACACACAGTGCCATAATACATGGACTGTAATATTTATACTTTTATGGCTAATTTCAGATGCGCCTAGTTATGATGTCATAATTAGTTCGTAATCTTAAAAAAAACATCATAAGAGAATCTCCTGCGCGATTGACGCTTACATGTTCAATTTTTCAACTCTGAGACCAAGTTTTAGAAGTCTCGGACCTGGACCTGAAAAGGTATAATTCTCGGTCTTGACCATGGTCTTACCTGTCGTAGGCTAACCCCCATGAAGTACTGGACCCCACTAAGTGGCAAGACAAGGAGAATAGCCAGGACGTACAGAGACCACTCGATTAGGTTCCCGAAGCTAAAGTAAGATCTCCTCTGAACAAGCAACTGAGATACCTACAAATTGAAAAGAATACAATCAATGATTCCGTTTAAAACTTACGAAATAGATACCCCTAAAAAAATCATGCAATTCAAGATTTAGCGTTAATATACCTCTTGTTACTATATTATCATACTTGCCGTTGGTATCATTACAAAGCTTGTTTATTCCCTTTTACAAGTCAAAGGTTAATAGTTGCAAAATGCATTGCTATTATCAATAGTGAATTCTTCATTTGTTCGGAGGATAGATTGTATTGTATGTGTGCCATCTAATAACATGACTATCCTCGCTATTACCACACACCAAAATGCGATTAAATCGACACAAAACAAATGCAAATCTTGAGAAATCGGACTGTACCTCTCGAAGCAGGTTGATTAAGGATAGAATCAGTATGATCCAATCACCGATGCGACCAAAGAAGAAGAGCGTAGCTGTATGGAACCCTGCAGTCCACCGTTGTTCGCCGTTGACGAACCAAGATACCCCTCACTGTGGTTGGCGTGTCGGACATAGTAACTGGGCGGGACTACGATGACGTAACCAGTCAGCATAGCAACAAAGAGGAGGTAAAAACCGAGGGAGGCCAAGAAGAAGTACTGACCGACTTGGCTCCACTTGTGACTGAGCAGGCTGGATACAAGAGGATGGCCCAAGAGATCTGCACGCTCCGAGCTCACCTGAAATCCAAAGAGTTCGCTTGATTTTTGTATTGATACTGAAGAAATAGAAATGTCATATTTCATCAATGTTTATGAGTTTTATTGGATACTGAACTGAAGATTGGGCACCAAACAGAGATACAATAATCCATCTAAGATGAGGTGCTTGAATACAGTGTACTTGTAGATACGGATACAGTTATTTTCACTGTAATGATTAATAATAATTTATAAATAATACCAAAAGGACAATTCTGCATCACTCTTTGTCCTCAAAGATTTACAAGGCAAAATGAAATTCTCATTTTTCTTCTTCAAGATTCTTCCTTTCTAATTGCTCATAGGCCTTTATGCCACCCATGATCCATTACCAATTTTATTTTGGATTAACATTCAACTTTTACACACCAGCTCATGGGTGAGTACTTTCTACCCTTGGATCGAAAGAGGCGAATAATTATGTTTTTCAACACCTGGTAAAGGAGGATAAAACCTTAGCCACACGAGAACATTTCACAAAGTGTTTGTTAATTTGAGAGAAGGGGCCATGGAAATTGTACCCGCATACTTAATGGAGGACAGAAATAGCCTTGATCATTACTTCAGAACATCTTTAGTTTGTTCTCGAGAATCCTCTTTGCAAATTTAATTCTAAAGTCACATTTATTTACAAAGAGGACAATGGATTGTACAGGCTCATATGGGCTCTGTTTCATAAAACTTGTTGTCAATTTGTCTTTTGGGAAGTGATATGTTATTGGTTAAGCTATCAAGTGGCCCTAACATGTAAAGCAATGTGTGCAGCGCTTTATAACTGCACAGAAAAGACGCTATACCAAATAACATTTTGTTTATTGGAGTTCAAGAAGATAATTATGACATTTACCATGATATTAAGAGGATGGTTAGCAGCAATGTCTTTTGAACTGGTCGTATACGGCCTCGCGCTCTTCAACAAATGCCCATGATCATCGTACTGGTCTCCCGTCGGCGCCGACGGAGGTTCAGGGATCTTCTTGGACTTGGATTGACTCATTTTGTCGGCTTTGTCTTTGACTGTGATATGTATCTCGCTGTCAGATGCAGATTGCCCGTTGGGTTTGGTGGTGAATGAAGTCTCTTTGGTCTTATCCTCGTCATCGTCGTCGTCATCATCGTAATCGTTTTTCTCTTCCTCTTCCTCCTCTTCATCATCGTCGTCATCATCGTCGTCATCTTCATCTAGGGAAGGGCAATGATAATCATAATGTCTCCAAGAATTAATAACCAATAACAGTCAAGCCTAGTTGGAAATAAAGTCTGATTACATCTCAAGAAAAAATTAGGGACTTGACAGGCAGGTGGTCTTTTAAACAAAGGTTCACATGTATTCATTTCATTTCAGTACCATGTTGCTTTCATTGAAAATTATGCAATGGATGGAATGAAAAGGAGAGTAGCTCTTTTATTTAATTATTATTTTCAGGACATCTGATCCCTCTTGAAGACTCCAGTAAGCGGAACGGCTTTAACAACTCCCTAATTCTCGAGTGCTCTGCTTGTGGTAATGTGATAATGCCTGTGGTAGAGCTGGAACATCAGCCGAAATAAACAAGAGCGCAACGCTGGCTGGCATAGAGGTAGGGCTGGCAGCAGGGGTGTCGATTTGTATCCCTGGTGGGGTGATAGGTGCCAAAATATTTTCGGCAATGGATCAAAGCAACCAAGAGGTAGAAGCGTGTGGCAGGTTGCACCCTCCCTTCCAAGTTATTAACTTTTTCAAGTCACCCTCAATAAAGATAACATTTCAGAGAATATAAGAGTGGTAAAACAATTAATAACATGCTAAATGTTAGTCCTGACTCTTGCCTGCAGTGTAGGCCTACCAGACTGATATCATTTATTTTTAAACGAAATTTAGACATTACCCCCAAAAAAAAAAAAAAAAAAATCCAATGGTGAGGGATATCAACTTGTGAAAGTATTATGTTACCAGTGGGCAAATGCATTAATAAGCAACCAGGAAAGATTCATGTAGACAGAAAATTCTTTATTTCCTGGTGATAGAAACATACATTTTATGAATATTGATGTCTCCAAACAACATTCATCGTCAAAAACCCATTCCAATATTCTGTGTAAGGAGATCTCCAAAAAACATAGTTCTCATTAGTAAATGAAAAACGCATTGCTTTTGGTTTTTCATTTGACTCTCTTCCTTCTTTAATTAAACCAACTGAATTCTCTCTGCGGGAAACTCAATTCAATGAAACAGAATATCACTGATGCAAAATTTGGTTCTCCAAATGACAGAAAATGTCCACTCCTGATCTCATACAAACTGTCTGTTTCTTAAAAACATAATATAAAACTTACGTTCCAACTACCAAACAACAAACTTCCATTATCTCCTTCTTCACCCAGATATACTTATCATACCAGATACGCTCTAAAATATAAGCATAATATTCCCCTAAGGCCATCACCAGAGCACTATTTTTTCTTCAAAAACTATAACCAGTCTTAGAAGGTGCATTATTATTGGAAGGGTGTTATAAACAAAACTTCAAACTTAATAACATTCTACCCTTCAAAAACACCTTAACTATCTTATGCCTGTTACGTTTGAATACAATACATAGGCCTACCTCAGCTTTTCAATAAAACAAAAATAAGTTGTGACATAATAATCTTTCTCCAAAATATCGAACTGAAGTATTCTGTTGTATTACTTGTTTTAGAACATGTTGGGCCTGTCTCACATTGCCTTCCATCATTCCATGGCAATTTTCCATGTTTCTTTCAGCTTATTTCTCACTTCTTTTCCATCCACTCAACTAATTCCTGATCATGCATTAACCTCATACCTACCATCACCCATGCCTAAGCTTTTTAGGGAGGTTGATCCCGTAAAGTAATTTTGACATTGTAAGAAATAAACATGAGCAATATTTCATTGTAGGTTACTTTAAAGTCAACCTCTTTTTTCATCGCCCATTCACATCAGTTCCCTGAAGGAAATGCTGGAATATATATGTCCCTCTTTCTCTTGTCTTTCTTCCTTTTCTCTTCCCCCTTCCTTTTTTCTTCTGCCCGTTTCTTCCCCTTTTCCCTTTTTCCCAGGTAGCAAGCCCATATGGGGGCCCATATGGGGATGATCTGGGTCACTTGTGCCATCTGGGCTATTAAATGGAACCAATACATGTATCCCATATGGGGCCAATATTTAGTAACCCATATGGGATCTATCTGGGCCAGCCCTTATGGGTCCCAGATGGGAATGAGCTGGGCGTACATATATGGGTACAATATGAATATGCCCATATGGGTAACACATGGGAAAATCTGGGTTAACCCACATGGGATATATCTGGGTTAACCAATATGGGTACCAGATGGGATTAAGCTGGGCATACCCATTTGGGCCCAGTTTGGTATGGGTCCCATCTGGGTCCCATCTGTCTTATATGGGTTTACCCATATGGGTCCCAGACTCCCATATGCTTCTTGGGTGCAGATGCCTTAGGGCCCGGATGGTTTTCCATATGGGGCCATGTTTCAGAGAATATGGGACCCATGTGGGTTCCACATGGGCTTGCTACCTGGGTTATTATCCTCTCTGTCTCTCATTATCTCTCTCTCCCACTCTCTACTTCTTTTTGCACTTTTGCGCTTCGCGCTTAACATTTAGCTCGTTGCTTTTTAACGCTGCGGCTTTGCATTTGGCGCACTGCATTTCTATGATGCTGTTGATTGAATAAATTGAATAAATTCATCAATTCCTGATGAAGCCATATGAGCGAGAATTCAATTTATTCTTGTCTCATATACGGTTGTCTCATTTACTTCGTTTTCTATTTATATATGTATGTATTATGAAAATGAGATAGCAAAATGTGTATATTGATGGTCATCTTGCGAGTAATAACCATTAACTACTCTCATCGGGCTCTCATCATTAATTTTTCTCTTCATTTTTTTATTTTTATGGTGAATTATTGGGGGATGATTGTGCAGGCCACCCCACCTGAAATATTGGGAGATATATCCCCATCCCCGGGATCGACACCCATGGCTGGCAGATTTCTCTGCACTACTTGGCACATCACCATCCGTAATCTCAAAGAGCTACGGCAAACATGTATTCTCCTTGTCAGGTTCAGTTCACAAGAAACCACTAATACTAATAAAATTGACCACTACTACTACTCCTACTTTTTACCACCACTACTACTACCAGCACCGTCATCACCACTAATGCTACTATTACTACCACTACCATCACTACTACTACTACTACTACTACTACTACTTCCACTATCTCGCTACCACCACTACTACTACCAGCACCGTCATCAACACTAATGCTACTATTACTACTACCATCACTACTACTACTACTACTACTACCACTACCACTACCACCACCATCACTACTACTACTACTACTACTACTACTACTACTACTACTACTACTACTACTACTACTACTAATACTACTACTACTACATAATAATAATAATAATGATAACCACTACTATACCACTACTATTACAACTGCTACTACTACAACTACTACTACTACAACCTCTGCTATCACCACCGCTACTACTACTATCACAACTACTACTACTACCACTACTACTTCTACTACTACTACTACTACTACTACTACTACCACTACTACTACCTACCATCGGAATCCTTCGGCCTATCCCAATGGGAGAAGGAATCCTCGAGGAACTCGTAGTCAAACTCGACCCAAAAGTTACTGTCCTTGGGTCCTGCGTCTGGCGATACTTTGACACACTTATCCATGACTCGCTCAGCAACATCTGAAGAAGGAAGGGGAAGTTGTATCATTTTCATGAAGTGGCAAGAGAGTAATAGAAAGCTTCTCAAGTGCTGTGAAATTACAAATGTTTCAAAATATACTTTACGAGGTTGCAATGTGGTATTGCATGGACTTGTATTAGGGATGTTATACTTTGGTATGACATAAAGTACGCGCATAAAGCTGCAGGTACTGGCAGTGCTCAACTCTAGGGGATATAGTGTACATAATTATATGTAGGCCGGAATAGTTATTCTTACAAGTAGTTTGTTGTAATTCTGTTTCACGACACACATGGAAGAATGAAATTACTCCAGTCTACACTTATGTAAAATAAGGTATACATGTATATTGAAGAGTATAATGTTGACTGAACTGTTCTGTATATTGTGATTAGGAATGTTGTGGAAAGGAACAGCAGACGGATGAAATGGTTTCGCTATATAGATATCTAGGCAAATTCCCAAAGTGATTTATATATTGAACAAATAATCTAAAAGCACAAGCTCAATGAGAAACATCATTTTAGGTCCATGTACACAGCCCCAAAACCGTAGAAACAATGAAATGTGATAAAACTGGATGATTATTGCTTGCAGTGCGTTCATTTATTGTCCATTTACCTGGCATTTTTTTGATGAGTTTTCTCATGGGTGTAGTCCTCTCATACGTATCATCATCCAGGCTGGATACAGACATTACTTCTCGCCATTTATCGTGACTTAAAATCAAATTGGCAATGTTCCTAAAGATGAGAAGTAGGTAAAATGAGAGTGATCAAGAGGGAGAAACA
>CP137671.1:28979662-29012251 GCA_037976565.1 Mesocentrotus franciscanus
GAGGGAGAAACAAAATCAATCAATAGTACAACTCATGGATAGATCGATAGATCGATAGAGAATCGAAGAGAAGTTTAGAGTGATCAAGAGAGAAAAAGAAATATCAATGGCGCGAATCATGGATAGATCGATAGAGAAGTCGAAACGAAAGTTTAGAGTGTGTAGGATGTGTGGGTTTGAGATATCGTGAGAGAGAAAGAGAGAGGAGAAGGGAGTGAGAGGCGAAAGAAGGTCAGAGAAAGCTAGACACTACATTTCGTTACGATGTGGTCACTACATGCCGTTATTTGCCTAGTCAGCCTCTAGAATTGTGTTCCTTATGTGATCTCAAAGTACAGGGTGATGAATTTCATTGTGTTCTCGTATGCCCGGCCTTTGATAACATTCGTATGCATTATGTTCAGAAATATTATTACGATAGACCTAACAGTATCAAATTTCTTCAGTTACTCAATATAAATTTTGTTAAACAGTTAAAGAACATTTCCAAATTTTGTAAAATCAATGTGTCAAATTCTCGGATAAAACAGGGTTGTTTTTTCCTTCAAAGCTTTAGACCCTTGGCATCTACATTGGTATGTGTATATAATATGTTATTTTTCTTTTTGTAGCATAGTACACGTACTTTTCGCACTGACAATATCTTATATAGAGTATATAGTTTTACTCAAGTTATATTTAAAATCTTGCCTTCAGTTTACTGTGTGTTGTTCACTGCCAAACAACCTGTCTTTGATGAATATTGTTTTACCTGACTGCTCAGAAAGTATGTACATGCTTGTAAGTAAACTGAAGGCAAGATTTTAAATATAACTTGAGTAAACAAAAGGGACCGATGGCTTTATGTCCTCTCGGAGGGACTTGGTAATCAGGATTAGTGCTTTACCAAAGGCCCATTGACTTGGTTTCGAATCCGGGACCTCCCGGTTACGATACCACTGCTCTACCACCGAGCCATCTCGCCTCTTCTTTGGTAATATATATTCTTTTTTGCTGTCTTTGATTGTGATGGTTTGATTGTGATGGTTATTTTACCCGACTGCTAAGAAAGCATAAATGCTTGTTAGTAAGCAACAAGAGGACCGACGGTTTGAGGTCCTCTCCGAGGGACCTGGTAATGAGGATTAATGCCTTACCAAAGGGCACTAGCGCATCGACTTGGTTTCGAACCCGGGTCGCCGGATTACGAGACCACTGCTCTACCAACTGAGCTATCGCGCCTCCTCTGTCTTAGTTGTAAAATATCTTTGTCCGATTTATCTGTATTTCTTCCATGCCCCAGGTGAGGCCGTTTAAGAGATAAAACAACCTTTCAACCCTTTCAACATTATCATTTGCATTTCTGTAGATGTAAATAGGGTGAGAGATAGTGAGAGAGAGAGAGAGAGAGAGATCTGAAGAGGTGAGAGAAGCAAGGAGTTACCAACTCCTTGGAGGGAGTAAGACTTATAGCTAAATATGTAGATATTTAAAGATATACATGTATTTATGGACATAGAGAGAGGGGGAGAGAGGGAGGAGGAAGGCCTGGAAATCGGGTATCTGATTCGTGTCGTTTTGCGCTCTTACTCGTGCCCGTTGTCGATGGCATAGTCGAGGCAGTTGAGTCCCTGCTTGTCACGCAGTACGATGTCAGCTTTCTCCTCGTAGACGAGAAGCTTCACCATTTCGATGTGACCTTTCATGCAGGCTAGATGCAAAGGTGTTATCTGGAAAATGAAGCAGAATATTATATGCCTGTGAGCCATGAATTCGTAATTACCGGCCATAATTATTGTAGATTGTAGTGGTACTGCAATGTTGAGGTAACATAGATTCACATCATTCAAATTGTTTATACAAAGACAGTCGTTGATGTCATGTTGTAAAAATTAATGTTGACGTCAAGTTGGTATTTTTTATTCTCAGTCACACCATGCCAATCTTTTAAATGAATCCCAAAGACCCGCGTTGGTTTTGTCATATCTCCTTTTCTCCTTGCAGCTGAAATTGAGCCAGGATCAGATCAAAGTGTCTGGCATTCGTCTCGATTTTCGGAGGCTCAATGAGGATTTGAATTGTTTCAGAATCGTCCTTTACCGCTTTATAATATTATATACAGATGATCTGCACCACGTGCAAGAAGATTATTAGATCTGTAAAGATCTACACAGAACCAGAACGATTACCAACGCCCGACATGATGATTGCAGGAATTCTGTTTGAATTACCTACCTCGTACAAGTCTGTTTCATCAACCCGTGCCTTAGCTTTGAGTAGTAGCTTGACTGTCCTTATCCAGCCATTGGCTGCTGCAAGGTGCAAAGGAGTACGCTCTTGTGCATCATCAAAGTTGCTTTTAGAAGAATTGTAAGAATAATGATTAATCAAAACCATATACATGTAGATAGATAATGCAACTCTACATTGCAACACTGATTTTTCATTTCGCCTTGCAACCAAAATTAGGGGAATTAGGTCTTTCCCTTATGTGATTCTCAGATAATTCCAAAATAATTATATGAGGGAAAATATTAGTCATTGCCCCCCACCTAAAGCTAATGTCACATCTCAAAGCGGCGACCGACCGATTTGTAGCCTGCTCGGTCGCCGCTGGAATTTAGGCATCGCCCAACGATTTTGGAGAAGTCGAGCAGACTGTATAGAACCCCAGCGATGCCTGGGTGGTGCCCTGTCGATTTCCTGTCGGTCGCCGGTCGATTGTAGGTCAAAACTGGGCGAAATCGGGGAGCTTCTCCGGGCGGCGACCGCTCGTCAGCCTTTGACCTAGCGGCTTCGATGTTTGACCAAAATCGCTCGACGGCGAATGCTCGATTAGGTCAGTGCCGGGCGGCGACCGCCCGGGCACCGAGCGTATTTTAGGCGGCGAGTGAAAAGTGAGCAAAAAACTAAAACTTCAGTGGCGACCGAGCGATGCCCTAAAAACAAGCGGTGCCCGGGCGAAATTGCCTAAAAACTGGCCGCCCGGCCAACGAGCAGGCTACCTTTTGGGGTTGTGACCATAGCTTAAAGGGCCCCTCTACCCAACTAACTTAGCATTTAAAACATGAATACACCTCTACTTATTAATATTCCAGCCTAAGCTTTTTCAGAAAATCTCTATATTGACCAAACAATGAAAATAACCATCCATTTTTCACAGATCTCACGCTTGCTAAGCTCCACTCCTCGAAAAAAGATAAATACGGTCACGTGGCTTGATGACGCATTTTACTTCATTGCGGGAATGACTTGTATTTGTCCTACAACTAAGGATCTTCCAATCTCATTGTAATTCATAATTAGGAATGACGAAATGGCCAGAACCGTTCTAAGATTATCAAGTGCATATTACTTTTCGGATAAATGTCTCTTTTTGTTTTTAATATCATAGTTTGCCTTTTTAAAGACATTTTTATGCCTAAATCACCCTCCTTTTCACCAAGAAGTCGCAAGCAGACGATTTTTGCTTAGACTCATACACAGTCCTTTCACTATTTTGCGGCAAACCGCTGCACAATACAAGTGCATACCGACGATGGGGTGCGGGTGTGCGCGCGTGCGTAAAGTTAAAGACCGTAATGATCATCATCAATTCATAATGTTAATTACTTGCATGAATTTAATGAGGATCTAAGATTACAGTCACTAACTTCGCGCACGCGCCCGCAGCCCATCGTCGGTATGCACTTGTATTGTGCAGCTGTTTGCTGTGAAACCTGTGAGAAAGTGCATGTATACTAATGTCTTCGTTCTTAGGAAAAATACTCCAAAATATATATATATAAATTGACACGAAACAGGTAAGAAAGATAACGACTTTTAAATCATGACCATATTGATTTTTGGTATGTTATACATGTCTCCATTCAAGTGCTATCTTATGTTGTGTTATAATGCCAATGTTGTCTCCTGCAGTGACGACATATGCTATTGCGCAATACAGCTCCGAAACTGGGCTTTTTTCTGAGCGGTCTGGGTCGTCATTTGTAAAGCTAGATTCTAGAATTATTGATGATTTCTCAGAAAAATCATTGTCATATTCGGATCTCCGTCAAAACTCTTCTACATGTCTTTTTCAATTTTAAGCCCGCTTTGATTAGAGGGCCCTTTAAGACTGACACCCCTTTGCTGTTGTGACCAAAATAAGATTACCTGTACCGTATCCGGACACCTACCCCCTGGACATCCACCCCCGGATAACTACCCTTAGAATAACCACCCTCTAGGACAACCACCCCCTAGTACAACTACCCCCCGAGGGCAACCACCCTCTAGGACGACAACCCCCTAAGACAACTACCTCCAGACAACTACCCCCGGACAACTACCCCCTAGGACAACTGCCCCCCGGGCAACTACCCCAGACAACAACCCCCTAGGACAACTACCCCCCGGACAACTACCCCCAGACAACTATATAGGATAGTTGTCCGGGGGTAGTTGTCCTAGAGAATAGTTGTCGTAAGGGGGAGTTGTCTGGTCATGTCCAGCCTCAGAGGCATAGTGGAGCGGTGCGTTACCCACGTCATCGCACTATCAACGACTTCGCTTCGCTTCCATCGGATCAATGCCGCTACCGTTCTGCACATTGAAACATCATGAATATAAATGTTTATACATGTACAATCGTATTGTGGGGTAGTTTTCCGGGGGTACTTGTCCGGGGGTTGTTGTCCGGGGTAGTTGTCCTAGGAGAAGTTGTCCGAGGGTAGTTGTCCGGGGGTAGTTGTCCTAGGGGTAGTTGTCCGGGGGTTAGGTGTCCTAGAACTTACCTGTACATGTACTCGTTCAGTTATGACGCAGCAAAAGCGGGCCGGTTTTCTTTTTATGATGACGTAACGGGTAATATATTTATACATGTGTATAAGTTTCTCATAACACAGAACTCAGTGAATGCGCAAAGGATCTTTGTTGCGCGCAGTTACTGTTAATTTACAAGTTTAAAAAACGCGGCGGGATTTTTTTTTATCGCGATGGTTTACCGCGTTTTTTTTTAACAAGACTTTAGATTTTGGTTTTCTTACGTATCATTGACGTTAGCCTTCGCCTTGATGAGCTCCTGAACGGTCAGGTCATGTCCAGCCTCAGAGGCATAGTGGAGCGGTGCGTTACCCACGTCATCGCACTTATCAACGACTTCGCTTCGCTTCCATCGGATCAATGCCGCTACCGTTCTGCACATTGAAACATCATGAATATAAATGTTTATACATGTACAATCGTATTTCCTAAAAAACACAGAAGTTATGGGCTCTGTTTAAAAAAGTGTCACATGTTGGTGGTGGTTATTTTTCTCGTGGGCAGGGTGGGAGGCAGGCTATGTGAAATAATCATGACTATAACAGCCAATGTAGAAATGCAGAAACTTATATATGATTCAAAGAAAAACCATTGAACTTTTTTTATTGATAGACTTTCTTCATTCATAGGTGCAGCAAAATATAAGGTTTATGTAAACCAAATAAAGATACGGTATATTATGGTATTGGAGTGCATAAATACCATCTCAATGGGGAAAACACCATCTAACATAGGCCTTGTATCAAAGTATGTATATTTTCATTGATCAAATCTTTTCAAATAATCATTACTAAGAAAAATTATGATATTAATATTCTTTCGATTTCAAGAAGTGTTATGAGTTACTCTGTGTGTCCTTTCTTGGCGGCATCGAGAATGAATTCGCCGATGTCATCGTCATTGGCGCCATGAAGCTTAGCCCCCTGATGAAGAAGAAGCTGAGAGAAGAGAAGAGAGTCGACGTCGTCATCATTATCCTCCTAATCATCCTTGTTACAACAGTCATCTTTATCCTCATCCTCATCTTCATCATCATCATCATCATCATCGTCGTCATCGACAACATGAATAACATCATAATCATCATCATAACCACCATAACGATCGAACCCTATCGAGAAATCAACTCAACGGCAATGTCATACCCTATGCATATCCAATAGAAATAATTGTTTTCGGGTTTATGCCATTGTCACGTTCACACTCACAAGGTGATGGACAAGGCTATTTAAATTGCCTCGGGTTTGATTTTGTTTTAGTCTTTGCGTTTGTGCTATCACCATCTGCGTCATTTATCATCGCCAGTATCATGATCATCATCCTTTGGCTCCTCCGCCTCCTCCCCATCATCATCATCATCATCGACATCGTCGTCATCATCAAGAATATCACCGTTTCGTATCCGGACACCTACCCCCTGGACATCCACCCCCGGATAACCACCTCTAGGACAACCACCCCCTAGGACAACTACCCTAGGGCAACCACCCTCTAGGACGACTACCCCTATGACAACTACCCCGGACAACTACCCCAGACAACTACCCCTAGGACAAATACCCCGGACAACTAACCCCAGGATAGTTGTCCGGGGGTAGATGTCATATCACCGTTATCACGTGCACCACCACCGACGCTATTACAACCATCTTCAGCAAAATAAACAAATTATCTAAACAATCATCATCGTAACCTTCACCTTCTTGTTCTTCTATATACGTGTATTTCTTCATCGTTCACTTCTTCATATTCTTCCTCTGGCTTCTTCGTCTCTTCTTCGTCATGTCTATTACCATCACTACTGTTAACAAATGTCTTTTTATTTGCTTACCTGTAGTGTATCTGCTTTGTTCTCCGTAGCTGCCCACTTGAGGAGCTCCGAGGCCGCGTCTTGATTATCACTCGTAGTCGTGCTTGTATTCAAATTACGATTACGATCGAGCAGACCGATGATGGTGTCGAAGCTACCGGAGTTGGTCGCGACCTGGAGCGGTGTGAGCTTTTCATCGTTCTTGGCACTCATGTCGGCACCGCTATAGGAGTTAAATTTGTCGTGTTAAACCATAATGGAAAGATAAGAACACGTATAAGAAATATTGCATATGGCAGGGTTTAAACAAAATATTCTGATAATTATGAATGGTTAAAGAAAAAACATGTGAAATACATTCAAACACATTAGAGTCTCTTGAAAGATTTGTGGGGAGGAAAAGTAGAAGGTAGCGGCAGCAGCAGACCATGGAAGTCAAGAAACAACTGGAATGACACTGCAAGAGTGTACTAGAATGGCAGAAGACAGAGATGTGTGGAAACGTGTTACAGTCAACCTCCGAGCTTGGAGAAGTTACGTTGATAGACTAATCTTTTTTTAATTTACCTTTAATATGCCTTGTTCGTCGATGTATTTTGCTATGTTTTATCCTCCTCATCTATTCATCGTCTTAAATATTTTCATTTTCTCCCTCGACTCTTCATTAGTTTTATTTTGTCCCTTTTCCAGGATTCTATTTTGTCCCTTCATCTTCCTCCTCTTTTTGTACTTTAGTCTCCTTCTTTCCTGTTTATTCTTTTCAATCATCTTCTTTAAAATTATTTTGAACGTCTCTTTCTATCTGTTAATATTTCTTTCCCCTTGATTTTAAGCTTCTAAACATCCATTTTCGTCTCCTGTCGTTCAAACTATCTTTTGTTTACATCGATATGACTAAATATATGCTGCATATTGGGTTTTTGAGCTACAGAAATGTATTTTAAATGTTAAGACCATTTCTCACTTTTCGACCAAAAACTCCGCCACTATTTGATGGTTCTCCTTGCAAGCGTGATGGAGCGGGGTTTCGCTATCCCAATTTGTGACGTTGACTTTGGCGCCCTTTTCCAACAGCATCTTAACAATGTCGAGATGGCCAGCAGAGCAAGCCTCGTGCAGGGGTGTGTCGTCGTTCTCTCCTCCCCCGTAGTTGACCACATCTTCGTCATCATCGTCGCTGTCGTCGTCCTTCTCGTCTTTACTGTCCATTTGGTTTGCCATTAACACTGTGTCAGACATTGTTTTTTTTACAAAAGGAAAACACACATGTAATGATGTGTAATATTCAGCTAACTGACTATAGCAATGCAGTGAGGTTTATTTCAGCACAGTGTACACACAGCTTTATCATGCAAAGATGAATGTTCACTTTCTATACTTTATGTAACATGTTTAAATGATCATGTTATTTTTTAAGTACTAAATCTATTCTTACTCACTATGACAGGTTTTCATTGAGAAATATGTAGGTTACAGGAAAATTATAACTAACAATATTTAAGATAAAATAAGTACGAAAATGTGAACATCTTTGCTCGATCAGCGTATACAAAAGGGGAGGGGGGGGCAGGTGGAGGCATTCTGCACCCCCTCCCTCCGACAGAAATCTATATTTAAAATCTTTTCCAAAAACGGACAGGGAAACACAAATGTAATACTGGAAATGTACTG
The DNA here is from genome assembly GCA_037976565.1 of Mesocentrotus franciscanus. Taxonomy (NCBI): domain Eukaryota; kingdom Metazoa; phylum Echinodermata; class Echinoidea; order Camarodonta; family Strongylocentrotidae; genus Mesocentrotus; species Mesocentrotus franciscanus. Next base: position 28,987,926 of record CP137671.1, read on the forward strand.
AAGATATCCATATTGTTTTTATTATTTATTTGTTGTTGTTGCTCATAGTATTGACGGTATTGGTTGTGGATTTTATACTTGTTTATAAGTCTGTTTCTATTTGACTGCCTGGCAGCCCCTATCCCAGGGCAAATATCAGAATCATTATTACAAATTACAACGAATTTAAACTGCAGTATTCAAAAGCCAATCAGAGTTGCTCTCACTTTACGGTTTTAATCTAAGTTTATCTATTCAAGGCTAGCCGCATATTTTGCAAAAATTAGCCGATTTTTTTCCCCTCCCAAATAAGCTACTTTTTCAAACAAGAGGTGAGATTTTTACTGTTGAATGATCATGTTGAGTTAAAATATCTACAGATTATTTTGGTAGAGCAAAACTCCTACCTTTTCTAAATCATGAAGACTTTTTCAAGTCGATAAAATTTACCATACATATGCACAAAATTGCACGATTTCAAACATCAAAATGCAAAAGCTTTCACCCTCGCCCTTCGCTCGCTCCTTGCTAGCACTGGGTTGCTCACTCCAAAATCAAAAGAATCAAAACCGTGTGTACATGTGTCACTGTCTGTTGTATTATTTTGTTATATCAGTCTATAATATATTCAGTTCTTACCGTGTTCAAGGGAGAGTTGGACCAACTCTTTGTGCCCTCCTCTCACAGCTAGATGAATTGGTGCAACGCCGTCACTGTTTGTCTCGATTAGAATCTACAGAAAGATAGAAGATGAGTTATACATGTAACTATGTCACAACGAGAGATATTGTATGGACACTTTTTTGTCCATGTTCAGTGGATTTCCAGGCTTTGACTTATAACTGTGACCCAGCTAGAGCACACATCGTGATGGCATTATAGCATGATTAGCGTAGCTTTGGTCTTATCATATACGGGGAAATGAATTAAAGGGATGCCGGTCTATCTCTCTATCTCTCCCTCTCTCTTTCTCTTCCCCCCCCCCTCTCTCTCTCTCTCTCTCTCTCTCTCTGTCTGCCCCTTTCTTTCTTTCTCTTTTCTCTTTAACGTTTTAATTTGTTCGCATTTTGATTGAGAGAGGTGCATCTGTACTTAGTTCTATCACCGTGCAGAAATTTCTTATTAACGTGCAGAAACTTCCTACTCTTCATTAAACTCAAATCAAAATATTGTAAAATAGGAAGAGAGAGGGAAGAAAGACAGAAAGAAAGACAGAAAGAAGGGGAAAAGTAATATTATAATTATAATAATAAGAAAGTGTCAAAGTTTAGTAACTTACTTCTTTCAATTTATCGGTCTCCTTTGCCTTTTCGATGATCTTCCTCGCGATCTTTTTGTTGCCCTCGTTGAAGGCGATGTGGAGCGGGGTGTCGCAGTTATCATCGTACACCGTAAGGTCGGCTCCCTTGTTGATGAGGAGGATGGCGATGTCGATCTTCCCGTAAAGACATGCCAGCAACAGTGGGGTCGTATTGCGATTATCGGCTTTCTATACATGAAAAGGACATTGATCCATGCACAGTGTTTATATAGGTATGCCTGTAGTATGTGGTGTTGGCCGTGTTGTGGTATATTGGATAAGTCTCTGGACTGAGTGTAAACAACAGGGTAAGGGGTTCGAATGCCATCAGCGGCATAAATGTCCTTTGGCAAGATACGGGGCAACCTTTTGATCTACATTTGCGACGCTCGACCCTGGTGAGGTAAATAGGTACCTGTCACGTCCTATAGCCGGAGTAATAATAATGATGCGCCAGGAGTGGCATTTTGCCATACTATGAGCGCTATACAACAACACCGTAAGACCTATTATTTAATTTGATTTATGAAGGGCATAATATTATCATTATTATTCTAGAAATAAATCATTCGTCGACTTGAGATTACGATCTGAATTAATATTGAACGTCATGATTGCCTTGACTCTGTTTATAGCAGTTTTGTCTACAATTAGTCCGTCTACTACCCTATCGGTCGACATCCAGCCCGTCTACTATCCACATGGTCCAATAATCATTTGTCTACTTACCACTTTGTTTAATGCCCATTTCGCTTACCATCCATAAGGTATAATAATCACTTGAAAATTATTATGAATGATGCAATGATTATTAGACCATATGGATAGTAGACAAAGTGGACATTGGACAAACTGGGAATTAGACTGACTGACAATGATACCAAATGAGTGATAGACCAAATGAGCAGTAGACCTATTGGAGATTAGATCAAATGGAAGTTATACCGAATGACTATTAGCCTAAATTGTCATAACACCAAATGATACAATATGGGAATAGACCAATTGGGTAGTAGACCAACTGGTTGCATGTAGACCAAACGGCAATTCAACCCTCCCCCAGGCTTCGAGACCGACAGCCTTCAATTACCGGTCTCGAGAACCCTCAGGAAAAAGTGTTCGAATGCCCATGTGGGTTTAGTGATATAAGTATATTTTGTTTTATTTAAACAAGGTTGCCTGTTCAGTTAATTATATATCAATACGAGTAACCTTATAAGGGAAAATAGTTGCTATGAGGTAACATTCAAACATGGATATGAGAAGTGGCGTAGCGTGAGTCTACCGATTGAGGGTGAGGTAGCATTGTTTTCCCTGTTTTACACGGAAAATGAAATGCGAATTTCGAGGTTACTGATTATGTGAACGGTCCGAGAGGTGGTCCACAGGCATCTTCTTTTCACGTTCTTTATACGTTCTTTTACCCTTTACCCCTTCACGTTCTCTTTTTCTCGATTCTTCTTTCTTTTATATTTTCACCTCTTGACTTGGAGGCAGATGCCCCATGCCCCATGTAGGCTGTATCTACGCCACTGAAAATGATTGTATTTTTGTATTCATTGAGTTCATGTCTCAAAGCTCCAATTATTTTACGGACATAACATAGAAGGAAAGCATTTTCCATAATCTTAGCTTATTATTTACATTTAGTTCGGTATCACTCTTAGAAAGAAGTTGAACCACAGCTTCAATGTTGCCTTGTAAAGTGGCGATGTGAAGTGGAGTGCGCCCTCTGCTGTCCTCGGCATTCACATCGGCATTTTTCGACAACAAGAATTTCACGACGCCTTCATCGGGAAGTTTCGACATCCTTTTGACCGCTTCAAGCTGATTTTAAAAAAAATGATAGAAACTTAATTTTCACTAACTTTTAGTGTTTTCATCACAGGTGATGATATCAATAAGAATCGTTTTCTTTCCATTTGTCTCCGCAAATGAAGAATAATAGAAGTATATTCTACACAGATCGGCTTTCGCAAAATGGAATCGTTTTAAATGGACAAAGGCTATAATATAATATTAAACAATGGCCTTCTTTGTGCAAAAATGCAGTGTACCGGGAACAGGAAACATTCGCCATTTTATACAATGAGCACTCTGACTGTACATGTATATCATTTACTTATGACATAACATTCAATAATAACTTATATGAATTTATGAATGTCCCTTACTTTTGCCTGGTCTTTCTTTGCACCAGCCGCTAAATGAAGAGGCCGGCGATCAGCTTCACCGACATTGTCGACGTCTAGATAGCACGTGACGAAAGATGATTGGTTGGCATTGACACATGAATAGACGAATGGTGGAAGATAGAAAGTGGGGAGGGATGAATTAGAGATGCAGGGAGAGAGAGAGAGAGAGAGAGAGAGAGAAATTCACTCACTGTATCAAAACAACGATGGTTATTCATTTTGTTATTGCTTGAGGTGTCGTCATATAATCGCCACCTCACCGCAGCCACCAATCACCACCACCTCCCCCGTCACATCATCTCCAGAGCAATCCAGCGTCAACACCTCATCTCTAGCACAGCGAATTCCTCATCGGTATCTTACCTCAACCACCAATCATCATCATGCTCCATGCTCGCATTTCATCCCTCCACTACCAATTCCACAATGACGCCTTTTTGCTACCATCTACAACACCGCTCGATCACCAATCCGATGATCGCCATCGACATCCTGCACTCATTTTTTTTTTTTTGGGCCCAAATTTGAAATAATGCGAGCCAAATATTGGTACGAAATGGTGACCAGCCAGTGTCATGAATAAGGTATCAGGGGGCAAATTTGAAATAGTGCGAGCCAAATATTGGTACGTAATGGTGACCAGCCAGTGTCATGAATAAGGTATCAAACCGTTCCGGGGGGCAGGAAGAAAAAAATGCGCATCACCACCACTGAACATTTTTCAAAGTGGGTGGGGGAAGGCTTAAGTATTACGATCAGGTAGAGCGTAGTGTAAATTGGCGTGGGGTCTAGGGGCAAAGCCCAGGCGGGGGTTTAGGGGCGAAGCCCAGGCGGGGGTCAAGGGGCGGAGTCCCCGGAAGCTCAGGGGGTATGGGCATTGAATTACGGTCAGATGAGCATATTTTGATACCTTATTCATGACACTGGCAGGTCACCAATTGGCGTAGGATCCAGGGGGCTGAGCCCCATGAAACTCAGGGATTTGAGGCATTTTATAACGGTCAGATAAGCATTCAGGGGCACGCCTTAGGGCCCCTGGTGGGGTCGAGGGGACAGAGCCCCCGGAAGCATAGGAGTTTTAGGCATTTAATTACGGTCAGATGAGCATCCATGGGCCGTCTTAGGGCCCTGGGTGGGGTCCAGGGGGCAGAGCCCCCGGAAGCTCAGGGGTTTTAGGCATTTTATAACGGTCAGATAAGCATTCAGGGGCACGCCTTAGGGCCCCTGGTGGGGTCGTGGGGACAGAGCCCCCGGAAGCTTAGGAGTTTTAGGCATTTAATTACGGTCAGATGAGCATCCATGGGCCCGCCTTAGAGCCCTGGGTGGGGTCCAGGGGCAGAACTCCCGGAAGCTCAGGGGTTTTAGGCATTTAATTACGGTCAGACGAGCATATTTTGATACCTTATTCGTAACACTGGCAGGGCACTATTCTTTATTCCTTTCTCTCTTTATTTCTATTTCTCTTTAATATATCTTTTCAAAAGGTGAGGGCTGTAGCCCCCGAGCTCCGCCGTTCCGCTGGCCCTGTCATGTAGGCCTCTGAATAAGTATATTTCTTGCCTGATTGTAAATTTGGGAGTTTGTCATTTTCCAACAAACGCATAGAAAAGTATAATTTACTAAAAATCGCGGAAAATTATGTCATTTCAGCAACATTTGTAAATCACTGGTATCGAATTAGAAATAAACTACGTTCAAATTTTATTTGGGGAGCCACAACATGAAAATAGAAAGACACCTCAGGCCTGGGCCTGAGACACCTACTTGCGTTTCGTGAGAGGCTGAAGTATCCGGCCAGCTATTATTAATACTTTTTTTATTGAGTTAGTTTTGAAGAAGAACGAAAACGAGTACTCACTCTCCAATCGTATTGGTTATTGGGGAATTTGGAATGTCATCAAATAAGTTTTTTCCTTTTAAAACAAAAATTGTTTTGCCACTCAATTCAGGCCTGACTAAATATATACTTTTTCGTAAGGCAACAGACAAGTTATTTTGTCGTATAACTGATTAACATTAAAATTTCCTACACTAGTGCCTGGCCGTGCGTGTCGGACCGTGTCCCATAGTATTTGATCAGGTTTAGAAAGGTTGTGGTTGACATGATTAAAACAAAATTGGTTGGCTTACACATATCTGTATTACTGTATACAAGGTTGTTAAATAGAAATAAAAGAGTATTCAACTGAGTTTTCGACAAGGCGTTTCACACAGTAAATTGCACCTGAAATCGCATCATGTGCAGTATAAGTTCCAAACGCTTTCTTTCATACTAATACAGAGACAAAGTTCCAAAAGCTTGAATGCATACTATTTCACAAGATGTAATAAAATAATATGAATAATTCTAATGATACACTTACATGCAAATGCATGATCATTTTTGCATTTCTTTCTGCCTGCAAAATAGTTTTCTTCTGCATTTTGTTTTGTTGCTGTTATGAGTTTATATTCATATTATTGTTATCAGACAGGAATAAATAAATAAGTGTATAAATACATTTGTACAATGATAGTTGTACAATGATGATAGAAGGAGGGATAAAAATCACAACTGATCTTTCCTTCTTTTTCCCCTTTTCTTTTCTTCTTCCTCTTTATTTTCTTTTCCTCTCTCTCCTCTTTCCCTTTCCCTTCCCTTTCTTCTCTCTCGCTCTCTCTTTTTTGCTGAGGGGGGGGCAAGGGCCACACCTTGTTGGCGGGAAAAATCGCAACTGATCTCCCCTACCTTTCTTCTATAAATACCTCTTCTTTTCCTTTTCTCTCCTCTTTCCCTTTCCCTTCCCGTCCTTCTCTCTCTCTCTTTTAAGTTTGCTGGGGGGGGAGGACCTTGGAACAAGGGCATTGGGGCAAGGGCCTTTCGGCCCCCCCCCCCGATCCACACGTTGTTGGCGGGATTAATCGCAACGGATCTCCCCTTCTTTTCGCCCTTTTCTTTTCTTCTTCCTCTTTTTTTTTTTGGGGGGTTCCCTTTTAGCTATCCTCTTTCCCTTTCCCTTCCTTCTCTCCCTTTTTTGGCGTAGGGAGGGGGGCAAGGCCCCTCGGCCCCCCTGTATCAGCGCCTGCCCCTCCACCTGTAATCACCAAACGGTACGTTCCTTCCATCATCTGCTCCACCGACAATCGCCATCGTCTCGATTCCTACAGTACATTCATACCTCCGGTTCACCAATGCCCCCAGAGACACCTTTCATCCATTTCACCTGCAACACCCCTCGTCCCTCGATCAACAATCTCCATCACCCCCTGCATCCATTCCTCCATCTTTAACCCTCCACTATCAATCACCCCTACCTGCCCCATGTTGAACCAGGAGCTTCACCATGTCTAGGTTGTCGATGTGGGCCGCGTAGTGGAGCGCGCTGTAGTCCTTGGCGTCGTGCTCCAACACTGAGTCGACTCTGTCGCCCGGGTCCATATCATTCAGAAGCTGCTGAAGCTCCGCGAGTTGGCCCGCCCTCGCAACCTGAGATTTGAAAAATATAAGACTAGTGTCATGTTAAATAATACCACAAAATATCTCAGCTAGATAAAATATAATCATGCAAAGTTGACTAGTTGATTATTTTATATGAACAAAATGGCGCGAATATTGAGCAAGATAGTACCAAAATAAAGCACAAGGGATTAATATGGGATTAAAAATCATAAAGAAAAAAAGAGCGGTTGCTAGAAGCAGCAGCAGAATTGGTGTACTGTAGCTGTAGCAGCAGTAGTACGTGCTTTGAGAAGTAGTAGCAGTAGTAGGTATGGTGATGGTAGTACAGTGTAGTATAGTAGTATAGTAGTAGTAGTAGTAGTAGTAGTAGTAGTAGTAGTAGTAGTAGTAGTAGTAGTATAGTAGTAGTAGTAGTAGTAGTAGTAGTAGTAGTAGTAGTAGTAGTAGTAGTAGTAGTCAGGCGCGGGGTGCGGATCCACGGTGGGAGGAGGGGGGACGGGCCCCCTGGTGTTCACTACCCAAAATGCATTTTCAGCAAAATGGCTTTACAGAGAGAAAAGTAAGCCTTAGTTTCTACGTCATATTAAGACCATGAATATAACTGAATTTCTATAGAGCATTTACAATACCCTTTCCCTTACCATTCTATTGTAATTCAGTCGAGCTATTGTAAAAAGGCAAAATCGTGAGACTGCACAAGAAATATGTTTTTATTCTCAATTAATTATATTCGAGTCACTGACTTTCCCACAACTATACTTTGGTTGCATCCTCGTTCTTTGTTGTAAGGAAATTCCTCTCCTTTGTCATTGTCCAAAAGCGAATGCCTCTCTTCGCCATAGTAAACAGTGATATTTGTTTTCGTTTTTCTGGTCATAAAATCAAGGAAAATACGATTTTCAAGTTTTAGATTTTAGAATCTATGCTAGAAATATGGTAAAGCTTAACATAAGACTCCAAGTAACAAATCCACTCCTCAGTTTATCTTTGATAGGCATATATATATATATTTTCGTTTACTGGCATTTGAAAGATAAGATACCATGACTCAATGAACTAGAAAAGTATCAAAACTGAAATGTAATCTTTCTGAAACTGAAATGTTTTCTTTCTTTGGAAACGTAAATACTTTACTACCAGACGAGTGTATAGACCCAGTTGCGTATTTGAACACACACAGTGAAATTATTATTATAGCGAAGTGCCGCTTTTATACTTTGCATTGAATTTGCATTGCAGTTATATTTTATTGTGTTATTCTGGGATATATATTTTTTTTAAATTGCAGTTACGAAACAGAAACTTAAAGGGAAATCCAACCCAAATAGGCAACTACTCTAAAAGAAAGCAGAAAAATCAGAGAAGCAAACTGATGAAAGTTTCAATTAAATCTGACTGAATATAAGAAAGACAGTTATGAATTTGTGAAAGTTGTAATCACTAGAAAAGTATCATAACTGAAATGTAATCTTTCTGAAACTGAAATGTAATCTTTCTGAAACTGAAATGTTTTCTTTCTTTGAAAAGGTAAATACTTTAATGGGCACTTCAAGTTGGCCGAAGCGGTAATGTCAATGTGATGTAGTGCCGGACTACTTTCCCATCTGTTCCAACATATAAAAAATTTCAAAAATTCATTGCTCAGGAGGGTTTATTTTTAGAGAACCTTTAATGATATGGTATCTATAATATATTTTGAGTAGTGCCCCAAATAAAAGGAAGAAGGAACTTACGAGAAAAACAGAAATTAACGATATTTTTTTACACGGCAAATGGGAGAGTAGTCCTCGTCCTACGTCACAATCCACTGACCAAACTACCAATTTGATATTCGCATAGACTTAGTGATCTCATATTTCAAACATTTATAACTTCCTTACTATTGGTCCGATTCATTTCAAACTTATGCCATTCTGTTTCTGTTATTTTTCTGCTTTCAAACAAATCAACTTAATACAAGGGTTGGATTGCCCTTTAAGTTTCAGAGTATTCGTCCTTTGATAATAGTGTGTCCTTGTCTCTGTTTAAAACAAACAAAAACGTAGACCACGGCCGCGGTAGCTAGTTTCCGCCCAAAATTTCCACATCCGATTCAAACTGCACCCTTTGTGATTTAAAAAATTGTAGCAAATGGAGATTGATTGAGCCCATTTCACACATTTACCCTATTAGGTGATTCCATGCAATGTGCCATTTGGGACATTTTGTCGGTTTCTTTTGTTTTTCTTTGATTTCATCGAACAATGGAACACAAAAATCTTGATATGACAATTGAATAACGTTAATGATTCTCGAAAGAACCATGAGTCAAATATTATTTATCTAGAATTGTTTCTCTCTGAATGAAATAAATGGATATGAGTCGTATGAAGTACGGGACGCATTATACAATATCGACCCTTTATAAATCAATAAAATGTTTTTGCTACAGTTACAATGGAATTATTTACAATGTCACTTCAAAAGAAAGGGGTGGTATGATTTCAAGGTTAATACATATAGTTCTGAAATCTTTTTAGTTACTTGGTGCTGATGAGTTTAACTGTTATAAAATATATATATTCCGTCACCGCATGAATTTTACACCAATGACGGAGTAAAAATGGCGATTCAGCCCTCCCCCTTTGAGGCCCAATTGGCAAACCTTAATTTACATTGCACATGGGCTTAGCAATTTCAATTCAAATATATTGCTATTTTAATGAATAAAAGTGGATATTATTATTTAAATCAATCGATAAATGTATTGTTATTATGTTATACTTATTATAAACCTGTAATCCTGTAATTTTTATAATAATATACCTATAGTCTTGAGCTGTCACCAGTCAATCAATCAATGTAGGCCTTATATTATTATTTAGTATAATATTAAAAGCTCGTAGTCTATATTATAATTGTAATATAGTCAAGAGCTTTTCCCCGCATTAGATGTCTGAAAAATGTTCCTCAAAAACAGTCAACCATAATGATCCCATATTGTCCAACGTCATACCTGTACAACAGATTTGTTCTGCTTCTGTTTCTTGCCAGTCTTGAGTGACTTCGCCCTGCTGAGCGTGGTAGTCTCCTCGTCGTCATCCAGATTCCAATTATCATCATCCCAATCGTTTAGGTCATCCAAGTCACTATCATCCCAGCTGTCATCCCAGCTATCTAAGTCCAGGTCGGCGACGGCGGCGACCACGGGTGCAGCCTGCCTCTTCGACATTGATCGCGACTTCGAAAGTGATGCCATGATCACGGACCGACAGTAGAACGATTTAAAGAGTCTCTCGATTCCTTAATCAAACCAATAACTGAAATCTGTTGATTTATAGTCAAAACACTTAACGTCCAGTTCTGTAAATTCTGCCAACCGGGCCTGCCCGTTCTTCCTTTTTGTGTGATTGTAACCCCGAAAACCACAAAATACAACACTAAAATCTTTTCCCTTTTGTTGACTGTGATTTCCGCCTACGAAAGTCGAGGTGAAATGAAAACAACAATGGTGTACTTGTTTCAGTGGCGGATCCAGGAATTTCTTACCGGGGGGGGGGGCCACAAAATCGCATGGGGTGAAATATATGAAAAACGATGGAGCGAGGCGTCAGCGGCGAGGGAGCGGAGCGACCAAGCTGGGGTGGGTCTGGGAGGGGGTTCTGGGAGGGGGTTCTGACCCCCTCCCTGAGTAGGAAGCATTTGCAATTTTAGAACCACATTAGGTGCATTTTCAGGCACTTCCTGGAGTAATATGACGTAAAATTGCTTTCTCCTACCCCTCAAAGAGTAGGGATCCAGGGGCGGATGATGGGATCTAGCTTTTTGCTAAGGGGGGGGGGGTGACCCAATGACGACACGGAGCCGCGAAGCGGCGAGGCGATTTTTGTTGTTGTTGCTATTTTGAACCCCCGTAAGTGATGTTTTCCTGGCATCTACTGACACAATGGAGACCATAAAAAGCAGTGCATGATAACGTCTTTTTAAATCAAGTAACAGTTTAAGAGCTCTTGCTCTGTGCGTAGCGGTTCCTTTTGTCATGCGTGCCGGGTCGTGTGTGTGTCTTCTGTTATGTAATGTAAACACATTTATATTGGAATGATTGATCCTAAACACTTTTATCTTGATTGTTAATGATCCTTTCTAACCTGGATTCCTCTTACCTGTCCCTGTATATACCCACGCATATTTGCCTTCAATATTGTACGTTTTTCTCATGTTTAGTAATTTCCCCCTTTTCTTCTTCTTTTTTTCCTGAACTGGCGGTGGTCAGTACTAAACCGGAACCGCAACCAATGGCTGCAATTCGTTGTTCCGTTTATTCACTCACCATTTTTGTATTATTTTAGCACTTGCACAAGTCACTGCACATGCACCCACGCTGAAACTATTGTTTACATTGAGACTAGTACGAAATGAAACACTTTACATGCTTAACGTTACATATCAAACAGACTTTATTATTCTACACAATATTAAAATCATTACATGGGCCCATCTCTTAACTATTTTATTTGAAAATTGTATATTGAACTTATTGACATGAATTTTGATTTAGCAATTAATCAAGATGTAACAGAAAATTAATCAACATATTATACTACCGACGATTTTAACGCTGCATTTAACTCAAATAATGATGACCATAATCAACAATCCCTTAGTTTGTTGCATATTAATGCTAGAAGCATGAATAAAAACTTTGATTCTATGGATTTATTTTTTTCTTCCATACAACATTTTCCGTTTTCCATAATAGGGATAACGGAAACATGGTTGAATAATAAATCACCTCCTTTATTTAATATTGAAAATTATAAACTAATTAAAGCTGATCGTAACTATGGACGAGGGTGGAGTAGCCTTGTATATTCACGATTCCTTAACATTTAAAGAGAGACCCGACTTACATGTAGATGGCTCCGAATATATTTTTATTGAAATTATAAATAAACAAGCTAAAAATATACTTGTTGGAGTAATGTATAGACCACCCCATAGTAATATAGATATGTTCGTAGATAAATTAGAAGAAAGTCTTTCTTTAATATCGCGTGAAAATAAAATCATATATCTTATGGGGGATTATAATATTAATCTACTTCCACCTGCATTGAATAATATTGGACTTAGGTTACTAACTACACTCTCTTCTTATTCCCTCTATCCACATATTAATAAAGCTACCCGAATAACTAATATAACTGAAACTTTAATAGACAATATATTTTCGAATATTTGTAATGAAAACACTCAGAATGGAATATTATATTGTGATATTTCTGATCACCTCCCCATATTTGTTATTTCCCCTACAATTCAGATATCTAAACACGAATCAATGAAGTATATATACGTTCGAAAAGAAACGGATGGTAATATTCAGAGCTTTCGGGCGGACTTAGCATCAGAATCTTGGGTTGATGTTTTTAATGTAGTAGATGCTAATGCTGCATACGATATATTTTTGAATAAATTAATGTATTACTATAACAAAAATATACCTTTGGTTCGAATTAAGTTAAATAAAAAAGGCTAAGAAACCATGGATAACGAGGGCATTTACGATCGATTGCGACTCGCAATCGATTATATAAAAAGCATTAAGAAGTAAAGATAATATTGATTTAGATAAATATAAAAGTATAGAAATAAGTTAACATCAATTATTCGGCTATCCCGCAAATTATATTATTCAAATAAAATTTCAAGTACTCAAAACAATAATTCACTTTGGAATATTATAAAAGATCTAACTGGTAAGAAAAAACATATTAATACAAACATTAATGTTAATGGACAAGACATTAATAATTTGAATGAATGTGCTAATTTGTTTAATGATTACTTTGTTAATATAGGTCCTACATTAGCCTCTAAGATAGATGCTGGCAGTAATCATTTTCTCAATACCTTTCAGAACCCTTTGTAAATTCATTATTCTTTACTCCCACAACAATTCATGAAGTAGTGTGTATAGTTCAATCATTGAAATCAAGCAAGTCATCAGGACCAGATGGGTTAAGTATGAATCTCATTAAGCAAATAATACACTTTATTGTTTCTCCATTGGTTCATATATGTAATATTTCTCTCTCCACTGGTTCCTGTCCTAACTTATTAAAAGTTGCTAAAGTTATACCGATTCATAAAAAAGATGATCCATCTAAACTTCAAAATTATCGTCCCATATCATTATTATCAAGTATTTCAAAGGTTTTTGAGAAATTGGTATATAATAGGTTGATTTCTTTTTTGAATGACCACGATATTTTGATTCCTAACCAGTTTGGATTTAGAAAAAATCATTCAACTGATTTTGCTTTAATTAAACTTTGTGATAAAATAATTGAATCTCTCGCAAATAAGAAACATGTTATAGGTGTTTTTATGGATCTGAGTAAGGCCTTTGATACCATCGATCATACAATCTTACTTCATAAACTAGAACACTATGGTATCAGAGGCCTTGCTCTATCCTGGTTTGAGGACTATCTTAAAAATAGAACACAGTATGTTTATTATCATTCCAATAGTTCCTCAAAATTGAACCTCACATGTGGAGTTCCTCAAGGCTCCATCTTAGGCCCACTCTTATTTTTGATTTATGTAAATGATATAATAAGATCATCAAATATTCTAACTTACATTCTTTTTGCCGATGATACAAATATACTTTACTCACACGCAAATATTGATACACTTGTTGATACTGTAAATCATGATCTGTGCAATATTTCAGTATGGTTTAAATGTAATAAATTATCCTTAAATATAAGTAAAACTAATTTTATTCGTTTCAGAACTATTAACTCCCAAGACCAACCACAATGCAATTTGTTTATAGATGGTTTATCACTGGTAGAAAAACAGTCAACGAAATTTTTAGGAGTTATTATTGACTCAAATTTGTCTTGGAACGAACACATTCATAATATAAATATTTTGATATCCCGGAATATTGGTATTTTGTATAAAATGAAATATTTGATTAATGATAGATCTTTGTTTATTCTTTATAATACATTAATTTTACCGCATATAACATATTGTAATATTATATGGGCAAACTGTAGTAAAATTAAAATAAACTCAATATTTCTTTTGCAGAAGAGAGCAATTCGTATTTGTACACACTCTAACTATCTTGCAAATTCGAACCCGTTATTTAGTCAATTAAAAACGTTAAAGGTTTATGATATACATACGCTCCAAACTGCCATTTTTATGTATAAGTACACTTCCAAAACACTTCCAACATCTTTCTTAAACTTTTATTTATTGAATGAAAACGTACACTCATATTTAACTCGACATGCTCATGATTACCATCTTAATAATCCCAAACTTAGTTTAGCCCTACGATCAATTAGACACCATGGACCAGATATTTGGAATAATTTACCAAACCATATTAAAACTAGGACCTCCCTTTATTCATTTAAAGCTTATATGAAAAAATATTTGTTTACTCAGTATAGTTTGCTAGATCTTACATAGAAATTTAAAATAATCGAATTTGTTATGTCTTGAACTGTTCTGTCTTTGTCAACAGGAATGGACCCTGCATACATTTAATATTATCACCCGTAACTGAAACCACCACACAATTAATATCACGGTATTAGTCTTTTATTGTTCCACCAAGCTAAAGCTTTGCACTATGCACAAATGCACAATTTAATGCACTTCTCAACACGAAACATGACACTAAATATATTTTGTTATTTTCACTCAAAATTTTATTTGTTAACTCGGCCGAGGCCACGGTCATCCTCAAGCATTTTCGCTTATACGACATGTGGTCTCCTGCTTTTTTCCTTTGTAAGAAACTTCCAAAACGAAGATATCCATTCTCCCCCTTATTTCTTATTTTTATGCAGATTATGTTTTCACGATGGTTTGGCACAAATCAATATATTTGTTGTGTTTTTTTTTGGATTGTATTTTAACTAGAAACATATTTTGTCAAACTTACATGTTACTCATTATATTTATTTGTATGATGTTTCTTTGTATTGATCTGAAAAAGTGGAAATAAAACTAAACAAACAAAAAACAAACAAGAGGGGTTTGACCCGATGACGATGCGGATACTGTGTGGGTCTGGACACATGATGGCGTTTTTCTATTCACATCACATTTTCAATTGGCAGCCCAGGGGGTTAACCCCCTAACCCCTCCCCACCCCCCCCCCATAGATCCGCCACTGGGATCTTTTGCAAACTGGAAGCAATAAGTGCTTGCGAAACGGATAGAAACTTCGTGGTATGCTCTTCGCGGCCACAGGGATGACAGAAAATAATATTACAATGAAACCAGCAACTGTGGCAGGATTAATGGCGGGGACAATCTGCATGCTGAAAGAGCACTTAGAATAGGTATATCGGAAAATTAATTCAAGACTAAGTTATAAGTTATAAGTTAGAAGTTATAAAGGAGATAAAATCTTTGGTATTAGTCATGTTCGACTTAAAATTGCATGCCCCCCCCCGCCCCTTACCCGGTAAACACCTTCTTATAATATCATCCCCCTTCCTTTCTTTTCCCTTCTCATTATTCTCCTTTTCCCCCTTTTCTCTCCTCCGTATTTCCGCCTTTCTTCTTTTTCCGCCTTTTCCCTCCTCTCTCTTCCCCTTTCCCCTCCTTTTTATCCTCTCCCCTTTTCTTTCCTCCCTCTTTTCTTATTCTTTCTCTCTTCCTTTTTTTTTTCTTTTTCCTCCCCTTTTTCTTTCCCCCTCCTTTTTCTCCTTTTCCCTTTTTGGCCGGGGCACGTGCCCCCTGTGCCCCCCCTGGATCCGCCACTGTGTTTTGTTTGTTTTTCGAGAATTCAAAAAAAAAGATTTTACTTTACACATTGCTGAACATTGCCAGCGATGATTGGTATAAGAGTAGAGATCAAATTCGGAGGCAACAAATCGGGAAACAATAGCTGGTAAATTATCATTTGCAAAGTTACTTGCATTCGTTTGTTCAGTGGAAAGAGACGGAACTCTGCCACTCTGTCATTAATTAAGTGACTTCAGTCTTATTTGTTTGGTATATTAAAGATACTATGTCCCTTTTCCAGCCAACATCAAATTCTGTAGAACTTTGCAGGAATTATGAATATGTCATGTATGTCCTATCTGTGAAATTTAAACATTAGCAGTGTCCTAGTATTCAAATTATGCAAGGAAACCCGTTTACTTCTAGACTTCACTGTCAGACACTATTGAGTGACTGACTGACATCTTTTTCTTTGGTAATAACATACATAAAATGAGCTGTAACAGGTACATGAGCATTTGTCTACATCAATAACCCACTACTTGTAATGGCCAATATTAAATTGATTGAATCTTTGTGCAGCACAAAACGTACGACCATTCGGTAAAAGGGTCTGAAAATCAGACTATTACTTAGGTGATTGCAATCACTTAATTTGATTCGACAACTAATGATCGTTATTTCCCACTTAAAGCCATTTTCAAGTCCTTTCGTTTTGAGGGAAGTTCTAAATTAGTATTATCTTTCAAATGCCGTTGGAATTTAACCTTTTCATTTTCTGGCCTGCAAATGGGACATAGTACCTTTAAGTTTAACTTATTTCGTTTGACCACTGATTTCAATCCAGCTTTAATCTGGAAGCTTATATAGAATACATGTGTATGCCTACCATTATTTTATTTTATTTCCTTTAAAAAAAATCCATGCTCATAGGTGTAGTATGGGATAAGCCATTGATGAGGAATGGTATCATTATTTGGGGTATTGGGGCATTGGACTTACGGAATAGGATACGAGAGAGCAAGAGGATTGTATCATCTTTTTGTCACGACCCCTTACCCCCCCCCCTCACTTTTCCTATTCTCTCCCCCCAATCCCCCCTCACTCTCTCTCTCTCTCTCTCTCTCTCTCTCGTTCTCTCTCTCTCCCTCCCTCCCACTCTCTCTCTCTCTCTCTCTCTCGATGCGACCGATGGAGTGGCCCATGCCACTCCCCCATTCGTATTAGCTGTTCATGCATTTTTTTTTCTTCTTCATATAGGACTACTACTTTTTTAAAATAATTATTTTATATATATATATATATTTTTTTTTTTGGGGGGTATTTTTCTTCTCTCTCTCTCTCTCCCTCTCTCTCTCTCTTTCTCTCTCTTTAGTCTATCTCTCTGTTTGTTGTTGATCGATACTTTGATGAAGTATATTACACAGCGCCCTCTGCTGAACCACATTCAGAAAAGAGTGACCAAGTAGACTTGAATATCAAAATAATCTACTTAAAATATTTAATAACATTTAATCAAATCGGGTAATAATAATAATCCTACACAGTTGCCAATAAAAGACAAATAACGTTTATTAGTATTTTTCATAGTAAAATAAAAATCGATAAGTGAAAAGGGGCACAGATTCGACGCTTAATTGTCTCAATTTTTCCTGATATCAAAGTATTGGCCTACTTTGTCTTTCTACTAAGCGATACATTTGATATATTAGTTTATTAATCATTTTGCTCTATCTAGTCTATAATATTATTATGGAAGTCCTTTAAATTAGTGATCTTCTGAGTTTTCTCTGTTTATTCTGTTATAATGGACATTATTTCTTTATGTTAATCTGTAATATTTCGAGTTACCTATACTTATTTTATTTCCAGCACAGCAATATTAACCTCGACTTTAAGGACATTATTTATGTAGTTATGATATGTTATTCAAATAATCGGTCATGTTCAAAACATATTTGAATGTATTTAGGTGCATTCGTAAAATGCATTTCGTATATGTCAGTAAATATGCATATCATGCTGTGGGCATGCAAATATATAAAAAAATTGTAAAACGTTAATGTGATTCGTTATATGTTTTATGTGCATTGTAACTGTAAAATTATTGTAACAAAGCCAATGGAGACAGACTTCCTATGTATTAGTATTACCATGGATCAATAAAGATGAAATGAACTGATATAATTGCCCCTACAATCGTTCTAATTAATGCGTTGGTGGAATTAGGGTGTTGTCCGTTTAAATAAACGGAATGATTAGTTTTTTTTAAATTTCCCCATATTCAGTCATCACCGGAAACACAAACTACGTGCATTTATCTATCACTGAGTCAGCAGGTATGTAGCTTGCAACTTCCCAAAAATAACTGGGCTATGCGTCACCACTATACGAGGGAATTCCTAGCAATATAGATTGTAGTTTTCTGCTCTGATTCTTGGCATTTTGGTTTGAAGAGCGCCGTCTTTCGATGAGTTACAGGGTAAATTCCATTCAAATAATTGAGATGCGCATGCGCAATACAAACATACATTGAACAAAAATACGACGATCGCATCGCACCATGGTGGTACATGGTACAAACGCTGGCCGTTCTGTGTGTATAATGTGTACGCATACGTAAACATAAAGACCGTTTAATTGTGCATCCATATCAATCACAATTTCGTCCGCAAGGTGCGAGGCAAAGGCCGAGAATGAATTTTCATTTTATTGGATTAACCGACCACGACAGCTAATATAAGGATATAAACAGGAATTTTACACCACTGAGAGTTCCACCAACACATCCAACATGGAACCCCGGAGTAGGGAAGAGGATAGATTGAGGTTACAACATGCGATTCAAGATTGGAATGCTACTCGAATGGACCTGTTTGAAATTTCGGATCCTGATATGGTACGTGTTATACCAATGGAAGCGACGCTGCAGCAGCTAGCAGCGCCGCGCTGCAGTGGTGGGTTGGGCACTTGTAGTTGTACTGGGGTCTTCAGGCTTACAACTGTAACCTTGGTTGGGCGAAAAAGCATCACCTAAACTTCGACCCAACGGTTTATTAAACTAGAATTAGATCTAGATCTAGATACATGTTTAGTATAAAGTTGAAATTGTGAATGTTTGAGTTTTGCCATGAAAGTGAAGTTGGAATGTCAGAACATGAACTGATTTTTGGAGTTGAATTTTCAAGACAAATGGAAATGAAATGGCTTGTTGCATTTTGCATGTTGCAAGTGACATTACTTAATCTTGTTTGTCAGTAGATCTAGTCTAGATCTACTGTTGTACATCATACTACAGTTGTACATGTATGTAGATCTAGATCTGGCTTTAAAAAAACATGTCTGTGACCTTGTGACCTGTCTAAAAGCTTCTAGTGAATTCATTGGGTATTATTTTTGATTGAAACTTATACTTGATGGTGTTCTGTTTTGTTGTTTTAACAATCTAGATCTACAGCAGATCATGAATTACTAACAGTTATACAGAAAGTTCTATCTGCTTGGAGGAGTTTTTAACATCTTTAGATTTAAAAAGTTTGATGCTCTCTTCCAACTTAGACATTCAATGAAGCCTGATGTAAAATGAAGTCTTACTTTTAGTGGAACATATCCTTGAATGAAATGGTCTTGGGGAAGTGCTTGACACACATGTGTTATGTCAGTGATCAGAGTTTTTTAAGTTTCAGAATTCATGGACAAGACAAGGAGAGAAAACAGAAGGATATTGTCAAACGCTAAATGTAGGAGGTGAGGTGGCTCAGTGGTACAACAGTTGTCTCGTAACTGGGAGGTCCTGGGTTCCAAACCAAGTCGATGTACTCATGCCCTTTGGTAAGGCATTAATCTTCGTTCTAAAGTCAAAAGTCAAAAGTCAAAAGCCGTTGGTCCCCGGGTTGCTTCCTTCCAACAGCTCAAAACTTGCACATGCTTTCTTAGCAGTCGTGTAAAACAAACAAACCATCCAGTCAATCCACAAATGAACATGTACTTGTGCTTCTTTTTCCTTTACACAGACCACAAGAAAAACAAACATATTTAATGCACATGTACAATGTACATGTACATGACATGAGAGAATAAACAAGACAGGTCTACATGTACATGAAGTACATACAAACATGTAGACCTACATGTCGAGCTCTAGATCTCGTTATACATTCTGGGGTGTATTTACAAGACATAATTAACGACAGAGTTGACTTGAAGATCAGAAGATGGAGAGGTAATTAATGACTTCCAAACAATAACCCACACCTTTGGCTAGAATGTAGACCTGTCTATCAGTATATTAACATACAAATTAAAAAAATACAGGGGGTGGGGTGAGACTCCATTTTATAATTATGTGATGTGCAGTACTTACAGTATTACATGTAGTACTGCACATCATATAAATCTGCAGTAAGTTTTAATACTGCAAATTTATGAAATGTTGGGCCAAACAGAAAGTGCTCTAAATTTGCAAATTTGTACCTTACTTCTTTGTGTGCATCTGATGTAGTCAGATTTATAGAACTTTTGAAGATGGGTAATTTGTTTGGTTAAATGTATGTTTTTGCAAGTTGTCAGTATTCAGCCAAGCTTCACACTTCCTGGCAGTGTTAATTTGTGATTGGGAAAAAACATACATACATGTACATGTACAGGTATGTGTTTCTGGGTCCCTTTGCAGTTTGCAAGAACCCCCTGTTCATGTTTGGAAATTTGGCAGTCTAAAGTTTAAAAAATATATATAAAAAAGTGGGAAGTCCATTAAATGGACCATCTGAAGTAGGCCTACATGTACAATACAGTACAGCATACCAAAGTGATGGCATAGAACCCTGCATTTAGTAAAAAACAAAACAACAAAATAAACAAAAAAAGCTACATGTACAGGTGTACAGTGTACATTTTATTAAAGAAATGGCTTTGAATTCTTCCATGAGGTTGCAGCATGCAACCACTTTGAATGAATGTAAATTTCACCAAATTGTACGCATGAACTTTATGCACATGTACTGTACTGTACATGTACACTTACATGTACGACAGTCCTGTCTGACGAATTAGGAGAGGTCGTTGCACTCTTTTATGAACAGCATCTGGAACTCTTGATGACTTCTGTTGAACCTGTTCTGAATTTGTCATGTTCTAAAGTTACATGGATGATGATATTGACAAATTATGACAAATGGCAATGCTGACATTACAAGTGCATGTAGTATGTACAGTACATTGTATGCACACAACTCCATGTACTTGTACATGATAATCCAAATATCTCAATCAAATTAACTTTTAATTCTAAATATGTTAAATTTAATAAGATCTTGCTTTTCTCTAGCTGCTGACTGTTGAGCGTTGAGATAATTTCTGAAAGTCAGGAAGCAATTCATTTTCAACTACTTCCTGATGGGAAATCAAGGAAAGTGGAAATTCACACCGAATTGCTGCTTGGTGTAAGATTTGATGACAGATTGCACGGGGAGGAAATTGAGTTGTCTATCGGCTTGTATGAAGTGTTTTCTACAAGAACAGTGCATGAAGATGTCGAAAGGTTTCTCATATTAATTGCATGAAATTAGTTTCTATTTAAAAGCTTGTGCATGTTTCACAGGTACAGTACGTCCTACATCATCAGTGACAGTGTACATGTACTATGTACATACATGTATGTTTTATGTGTGAGATGAACATCTTAAAAATACAGATAATACATGTACATGTACTGTACAGTGTATATTACAGTACATGTACAAATGTACAATGTAGATGTAGATGTATATAATATTGTATTAGCATAGTATCACTCTGTCACACACCTTCATAGACACATCATCTAAATTTTGTGCACACTACACAAAAGCATTCTTTAGTTTATTTAAGGGGGGGGGGACTACATGTACTTTGACAACATTTGAAGCACTTTATATCGGGTAATCACTTTTCAAATTGTGTTTAAAAAAAGAAAATAGTTGTATTTCATCATCATTTAATTTTAGTTGTTAATAGGGGGGGGGGCATTAATAGGGGATATGGGTGTATACAGGTACATGTACATGATTTGTGCATTGTTGCAGTTGGATAGAAAATATTTCTAAGGATTAGTGTTCAGTCCTATTCTAATGAGATTAGCTAAGAATCTCAGGGTTAATGTGTACAGTACAACACACTATTCAACATGTACATGTACAGTGTTAGGCCAGGGACATGTGCATGTACATGTATTGTACATGTACATTTCAAGATCCTGGTTGGAAAGAATTTGTCTGCCTCCTCATTGGTCATTGATAAACTATAAATTCCTCTTGTTGCTTTACATCATGTAATAATATTCTATCGATGATTTGAGTGATATTACTGGAAATACTCCATGTCTTTAAAATAATAATTCCTTTTTTGTATGCTCATCCGACCCATATTATCTGACACATTTACATTATGAAATACACAGGCAGGTCCAACAGGGACCCGTCCACAGTGTTACAAGATTTCACTTACAAATAATGCACTCTGGTCCACAATATGGAGGGCTGTTTTACATGTACAGTAAGTACATGTACAAATGTATAATCGCACAATTCAAGGGAACATTTCCATAGTATCTACATCTAGCCATGTATTCTGAATTTTAAGCAGCCTTATCAACATGAACAATCTCCTTAACATTCCTTTGTCTAAATCCATAGGAATGCAATAAGGGGAGGAGGAGGAGGAAACTGGTTTCAAGATGTAGTAAATTTGAGGAAATAGAGGCATTGGATTTGTTGGTGGAAAAGGCTTGGAATGCAGTGAGCCTACATGTACAGTACTTATGGATAAAATGATTTACCAAGAGAAGGATGATGTTATTTCCTCCTCCTTCTTTTGCCTCTGAATAATGCAAAAATAAAGTTTTGCATAGTTCCACTAGGGTCTCTGTAACAGTTTCCTGGTTTCCCAGTGGGGTCACAATAAAGTCATTTGTTTAAGTTAGTACAATCATGGACCTACTACGAATGGTACAATGTACATGTAGATTGTGTTTAATAGCTCCTTGGTGTACATGCGTGTACATGTACATTGTACATGTACATGTACCTCCACATTTGCAGTTTGCTCTCTAATTTTTGGAAGATGCTGAAGCATCTGAACATGATGTCTTGAATGTAGTAGTACAGTACAGGTTGTACATACAATTACATTGAAATAGCTTAGTCCTTCATTGTTTCATTATGGGGATGCAGTCTTTCTATCATCGTCGTCGGAAGAAGAAGCTTCTTCGCTACTCCTTTCCACCCGATAACAGGGCTGCTTCAATGCCTGATTTGTCAGACTCGTCAAGCGAGGCAAGTAAACGATGTGGCATCTGTGCAATATCGTCTCTTTCATGTACATTCCGTTAATCGTTTTATGTTCTTGTCATGCGCATTATTAAAGTCTACAAGGGTAATTACTCTGTGTGATGAGCAGCTTCACGTGAAAGTTTAATGCGAGTTTGAAAGTGAGAAGCTTTGTTCAGTGGTTTTGTACTACATGTACATGTTTGTTGTAGGTCCATAATATATGTACAGTATGTACATAATGTACTGTATATTCTACAATTCATCTTACATTTACCTTACCAAAGTTTTATGTGATTTTGTAAACAAAGAGAACCTGTGAAATATCCAGTCAATGTATTGTTCATTTGTCATATTTCTGTTGTTTTAATAATAAATGTTATCGTGGATTTAAAGTTTAAAGATTTACACTGTACCTACATTCACATGCATGTACATGTACATGTACATGTACATGTACATTTTGTATGTGGATGCACATACAAGTACAGTACATACATTGTACATGTACATGTACATGTCATGTACATGTACATGTACATTTACATTTGTACATTTTATAGCCCCTTCACTGCTGAATCCATTTGTTTGAATAGAGCTGTCAGTTTGTGACAGACATCTGGTTTTGAAACTACTGTAGCAAACTCTGCTCACATCATCATGCATGTACAGTAATTGCATGTACAGTGAACAGATAGGGAAAGGAATGCAAGCTGTACAATGCCAGATGACAGGATCATTTGATTAGCGGTTTTATCATTGCCAAAAACTGTCAACCCCAATTACAGTGTACATGTAGCTCTGTCTTATTTCTTTCTTATTTTGCTTGTTGGCTCCTCCTCCCTGTTTGGCTTGAACTCTGGACAGTAAAGTCGATCTGGGTCCTGTTTTTTTATATAAAACTTGTCATCAATAACAAGTTACATACTCTATAAACTACTGAAATCTTGGCATTTGATTGGCTGAGAGCTAATTTGTAATATAATTTTAGAATTTATTATTGATAACAAGTTTTATGAAACAGGGCCCCGGTCATCTCATACTGTACAGACTACACTGTATACTATACAGTGTACATGTACATGTACATATGGCGCTTGAAAGGCCTGCATGTATTTGGTATTTTCATTACTACATGTACCAGGAGTACCAGCAGAATATTTTTACACCATGAAATACGATCAGAGCACTGATTGCAGTAGCACAGTTTACAGGTGTGACTGCTTGCTATTGTAATCAAAGTTAAATGGCAATACAATGTGGATTAAAGCTCCACGTCCATGTACAGTACATGTACATGTACTTGTACTGTAGGCTATAATGTACTGGTACTGGTAGGCACGATGCACCCATGTACATGT